>PHFE01000093.1:2362954-2435118 GCA_002796755.1 Paracorniculantispora psalliotae
GTCGACGATGCTGTCGCCGATTCTCACACCGGCGCGGGGAGCATCGGAACCGGTCGAAAAGATGCCAAACGGCAGGTTGTGGATGGTGAAGTCGCCCTTGGCGTCGGCGGGCACCCAAGATGTGGTAGCAGCCATTGTGATTGTGTGATGAAGATTGAAAGTGGTAGAAGAAAGGAGATGTATGTGAAGAAACAGTAAAGGACCAGCTTCCTTATAGCGGCTAAAAAAAATTAATTGCAATCACAGCTGCGGGATGACTGCTCCCCCTCCTTGAGATTTCCAGATTAGTTTGTCAGAGATGGAGGGGTCGGCCACCCCCATTTGGCCAGGCCGAATATTGGTACATAGGTACCCACAGCGGTCGCAGCTCCGCCCCGGCGCTCGCCCGTATCTAAGCCGAGCTTATGAGGCAGAGCACGGAACTGATTTTTCGGTGTGAGACGGCGTATTTAAGAAAATCTACCTGTGCTAAATGGCTAATAAGACGGTCGGTCTGCCAAACAGGGAGATCTAGCAGAAGAGCCCGGCTGTGTCTCTCAGGGATATTCATGCTTTCGTGGCGTGGGAAATATATACTCCCAGAGTTATAAGTTGTTCATGGAGTGGAATAAATAACGTTGCGCAAACTTCTAGCTATGTAAGTCTCGTGCCTTTGTAAAGTTAGGCTGAGCCCATTGACGCAGCCACCTTGAAGAAAGAACTTGCTCTGCAGTTGGTCGATCTTCGGGGGCGATAGGACAACATCCATCGTATTAGCTCTATAAAATCCCTCGCCTCATCCGAGCTCATCTCGACACCCCCTTTTCGTCGATATTTTTGGATTCCGGATGCAAGAAAATCATCTAAAGTCAACCATTGATTTTCCAAGTAAGATTCGGTAGGGGAGCCTAAATCGTCAAAGAATTTGGCCCTTTCTTGCCATGAGTTCAGCCAGTCACCCGGCATGAGTCCCAGCACATCGATATGCTGAGCTGTGGTTTCGTCTTCAGTGACACATTCTGTACTAAAGAGCGCTTTCATGCCAATTATCTCCCATAATGCTGTTGCTAGGCTCCAAATATCAGCTGCCGATGACAGTGGCTTTTCTGGTTCGAGTTTGGCTTCTGGGGCTCGAAATGGGAAAGGCATATGGCAATCTTTACCCAGGCGCGGCTCGGCCGCAGATGAAAACGCTTCGCCAAAGTCACTCAACGTTACTTGCGCATCAATTAGCCTAAAAGTAGCTACATATTTTCCCCAAAAGAGCGGGATAACCGCTTTGGCCGGGCAGTTAGCCGACAGCGCCTCGCCATCGCGGCGTGTAACTGGCACAGTCTCGGGTTTTCCGTAGTCCGCATAGAGCTCCTCAATTGAAAGGCTATCAAAATCGGCGGGAAGCTTCACCAAGAAATTTTGCAAATGAATATCTAGTTCAGAAAAGCTAGAATGTCGTACTGAATCATGGACCGCAGTGGGCTCATTACCAACAACGGGAGACGGCGTACCTCCGTGGACGACGCCTTGGCAGTGCAAGCAGGCGACAGCAAGTATAAGCTCGTATGCTATTGCATGTGAGATTTCAAGCGAGAAAAGACGGTTGTATGAAGCTTCTTTCAAATTTGACCGCGCTGAGCTCACTGTGTAGCAACTGTGTTTGCCGTTTGGGCCTTCGAGGACAAACTCATCGAGCAACCGGGGGAGGCATGCGATAGCATCCTGGAAGGGCTTCTGGCATGCCGTAGAACTGGATACTGTTTTAATAAGCTGCGCCTCGTGTGAAGATGCATTTGCGGTATTGATTTTAAGAGCCACGTAGCGATTCTGATGAGTATCACGAGCCAGCCAGACTGTTGAATAGCCGCCGAACCAAGTTTGTCGGCAATTATATATCGATCGCGAAGAGTGTCGCCGGTCATGACAGGATGTTATCCGCCTGGTCGATAGCTTGATAGTCTCTCAACTTCGGAAATCCAGTTATATTCGATAATGGTCTCATTGGTCTTACTGAGAGTCCGCCGCCAAGCTGTCCTTCGTGTCGTATTGTTGCGCGGGGGTACAAACCCAAGGCGCCAAGTGGCTCTTTTCTGAGAGGATAAAAATGATGAAACATTGGGTTTGATTTGAAAACACCTCTTGTTTTGCGATGGGAGTCGATGCGAGAGCGCGCGTATTGAATACGGGATGGCTTGGAATGAGGAACGGCCTGGCCAAAAAGGCAACTCATGCAACAGGGCGTGATATTAATTCTTTGTCCATCACGTGCGTTTACAGTCTTGCAGCTCAGACCACGAAACAATTCGAACTGCAAGCAAAACAAGTAATGTAGGCTATTGACGTTTTAAAGACGACTGCTGATGAAAAACATAATGAGTACAAGTTAGAGTTAATCGCCAGCCAAGCAAAATTAAATCTTCATATTGCAGACAGTATGAAAATATGGCATTAAAATGGTAATTATTTCTGTTTTGCGGAAAGGAATCGGCGACTATTCGTATGCCTCGCCTCACATGAAGTGCTTGAGCGGCTGATGGCGTCGGACCTCAAGTACTCGTACGTCAAATGGAGCGCAACTCCTTGCTTGCACATGGCCAGAACTGGGTAGGTGACGCAGCCCGCCATGGTGGGGTGTATCGCGACGGAATCGTCCCGCACCCCGCCTCAGGACCGACGAAAGCCGCCCACCAAATTCAGGTACCGTCGGTCCACTGAATTCCGCACCAGAGCGTGAAGGAAGCGCTTGGCCAGTGCTGCGGAAGCAAATTCACTTGTGAGCGGAACATGATATTCCGTAAAAATGGTTACAAAGTTTATCTCTTTTTATAAAATATTCCGACTCCTGAATGCAAAAGTATACACATCTAGTGACAGCTCCCGATAAACCGCGAGAACGGTGCTTCCCATGTTCCGAAGGAAATAAAAAACAATAGTATCCAACTCATGTCGCCCGCAGCCGGCCGCTAAGCAGCGCATTACGCAAACAACTTGAAGTCGTCATCAGCGACACCATCCATATCCTCGTCCTCGTCCGCCTCGTCCTCGTTCAGCTCCATCTTGCGACCAAACAGCGTACCGAAGAAGCGGTCAATGGCGCTCTGCTCCCACTGCCGCCTGTCCTCGGGCGCCATGAAGTTCTGCAGCTTCTCGTGCACGGTGAAGCGCATCTTGCGGCCCTTGCTCGCCTTGCGATCGACGACCTTGCGCGTCCTGTTCTCGCGGGACGCCGTCAGGACCACGGACGGCACGGCGCTGGTCTGGTTGGTCGACGACGACGAGTCCACGGTACGCTGCTCAACAAGCTCCTTGAGCAGGAGCTGGTAAAAGTCGGCGTCGTCAAAGATGGCCGCGTCCTCGACGACCTTTTTGGCGTGCTGCGCGGGGGCGCAGGAGCGCGGCACGCGCGTTCGCTTGGCGAGGCGGTTCTCCGGGTTGTTGAGCTGGTCGTGCAGAGAGTCCACGAGCGTCTTGTTGCGGGAGCTGAGACCCTTGGGCGCCGCGACGTTGACGCTTTGCACCTTGCGCGACCACTTGTCCAAGCACTTTTCGCGGAACTTGAGCGCACGGCGGTCCTCTTCTTGTAATTGCTCCCAAATCTCGGCACTCGTTGTTGACGTCTCGTAGTCACGCTTGCGCTTGTTACCTGCAGCCACAGGCGCTCCGCAGTTTTGTCGCAAGCTGCTTATCGTATTTAACAGGGTAAGGGCAGTAGCCTCGGCGGTATCGTACGAGTCCGCTGTGTTATCTTCTTCCTCTTGGTCGCCATCCAATGCGCTGAATGTGTTGGCCGCAATAAGAGCTTTTTGTAAGCGAATGCGCAAGTTTAATAAGCCGTCGTATAGCTTCCGCTGCTTTTGGATAGCCGCACCCTTGTCGATATCGGCATTCGGTGTCCGTCCGTTCATAGATGGCTGCGCTTTTGAGGGTTTGTCGTCCTCTTCATCTTCGTCCTCCTCGTCCTCATCCTCATCCTCATCCTCATCCTCGTCTTCATCCTCATCCGCCTCATCATCATCATCATCCTCGTCCTCGTCGCTCTCTTCGGCTTCGCCATCAATCAAAGCCTCCAGACCGTCGTCCATGTCGTCCTCTTCTTCATCGTCGTCATCTTCGTCGTCGTCATCTTCATCGAGATCCTCTGCATCCTCATCCTGTTCAGAATCGGACATGTAGTCTGCGGCAGTCGCGCGCTTGCTCTTGGCCGTTTTCGGATTAGAGCTTCCGCGGAAGACAAATTTGCTAAGCTTTTCGTTGTCTGATTCACCAAGCGCATCGTCACTGCTTATTTCAGAATCGTCGGCTTCGGCCGTATCTGCCTCGAGGTTCGCTGTTTCGGGATCATCGTACTCCTCATCGCCGTCGTCGTCTTCATCCTCCTCTTCTGAGCTCTCCTGCTCTAGCGCGGTACGGCTCACTTTCGAACCTCGATATTGGGGTCCGAGGGCATTTTCGCTTTTTTGGCGGAGCTTGCTGCTTCCAACATTGACGTAGTGCTCGGTGCCGGCATTCTCGTCGCCACTGTCTTCGTCGCTGCCGCTGGCTACCACATGCTCTGCTTCCGGGTCGTGATCTGCGCATGGTTAGATCTGCGGTTGTAAATAGTGACAGGTAAGAGCCCAATTACCTTTCTCAATATGCTCATCGTATTTTTCGAACAATTTTGCGCGCCCCGTCGATTTACCCATCTTGCCGACTCTTGCGATCAATTTCGAGATAAAGCTTGCACTCTAACCGCCCCACGCCTGGAATTTTCTGCCCAGGTGCTTCAACTTTTAGGCGGTCAAGGGTGGCAAAATTCCAGCGCTGATGTCAGTGTGTCGTTCAGGTGGTCTCTCAGCGGCGCGGCCCTGTAAATGGCCTACCGGAGCGCGCATCACTCCTTGCATCCAGACATTGATCGTGCGAATTGATTCTTATTATTATTCGTCATTATTCGTCACAGGTAGAGAATCTTGCTGCGTCCACAGGCCAGATTGGATAATTTCTTCGTTTCAGTCCAACTTATTATCAATTTCGTCTACGACAACTCGAAGCCGTACATGTGCCTCTAGAGCCCACCTAGCTCTCCTGTTGCAAGCATGAGGCCAACCGCGATCCGGCTGTTTCGTACAGTCGCTGCCTTAGCGCATGAGAATCCTTTGGTTAGTCCAGTCCATTTCAGACGTTGAATCAAGTAACTTACCTAAACAGGGCTTACCGCGAGCTGGAACGCCTCCGCATTGGCCGAAAAAGCCACTGAAACGCAAGATTACGGGTGTAGACAAGGTCATCGCTGTATCGTCTGCTAAAGGTGGTGTCGGGAAAAGCACAGTCGCAGGTAATCATCGCGACGCATGAAACAACTGTGTTCATTTACTAAAAATTGTAGCAAATCTCTCATTGGCATTCGCAAGGCTCGGATACAGAGCAGGCATTCTGGATACTGATATATTCGGGCCCTCTATCCCAACGTTATTCGACCTGTCGGGCGAACCACGACTATCGAAAAGTATGTGCATCGGCCAGTATCTCAAATGCATGTAACTAACAGTTACCAGATAATCAGCTTGTCCCGTTAACGAATTATGGAGTGAAGACTATGTCGATGGGATACCTTGTTGGAGAATCGGCGCCTGTCGTGTGGCGAGGCCCTATGGTCATGAAAGCAATCCAACAGCTTCTTCATGAAGTCGACTGGGGCGGCTTGGATGTGCTTGTTTTAGACTTGCCGCCTGGGACAGGCGATACGCAACTGACCATAACACAGCAAGTCATATTAGACGGTATGTTTTGTCAGAGCTGCCAACTGCTGGCATTCGCTAACATCAATCCAGGCTCCGTCATCGTTACAACACCACACACATTAGCCACCAAGGACGCAGTTAAGGGCATCAACATGTTCAAAACTGTCAACGTGGACATTCTCGGACTTGTACAAAATATGTCGCTATTTACTTGCCCGCACTGCAAAGAGGGCACACATGTGTTTGGGTCTAATGAGAGGGTAGAAAGGATGTGCTCGGAGCACAGCATCGAGCTCCTCGGCGACATACCACTGCACCCAAACATTGGAGAGGATGGAGAAAAAGGGAAGCCGACTGTGGTAGCAGAGCCAGACAGCGAAAGGGCCGCCGCTTTCTTGAAAATTGTCAAGGGTATTGTGCCCAAGATTGAGATGCAAGAGCGATGGTAACGGATGTGTGAATAAGGCAAATTTTGTATTATATTGTAATATATGTACGTTAGGCTTGTTACGACGTTTTGCGAACTGCGTTGGTGTTGTATAGCCAAATTGCTCAAGTTCTCTACATACTCGCGAAGAAGTAGTCTGAAAGATGAAGCCAAACTGGCAGTTAGCCTCCGCAGCAATGAACAGGGAGCCTGTTTACCGTGACGACAAAAGCTTGTCTGAGTAACGCATATTATGAAAGTCCTTCCTATCCCTGGAACGCCGAAAACATGCTCATCGTAAAAAGTGAAGTCGAGTGTCCTGCTGTGAGCACCAGATTCATTAGTCTAAATCTTCGTTCACTTGGTAGACGTGGCGGCTTCGACTTGGGTCTTTGCGCATTGCTTTGCCAGAACCGGTAAAGCCGACTAAAAGCAGTAATGTTAGCACACTTCAAGACAACACAGTGAGCGAGCGATGGAACATACCTCTACCATGGACGCCCTCCGGCGTCCGGAACATGCTCTCCTTCTTCTGCGACTTTCCAAATTTCGATTTAGAGTTGAAGTCTTGCCACTTGCTCTTTCCGGCTTCAAGTTCCTTCTTAGCCTTAATTTTCTTGGGTTTCGGGGGCTTGCCCTCTGCGTCGCCATCCTTGCCGGCATTTGGGTAGGTCGTAGCACCGGCTGAAGAGACCAGGCCAGGTGGCGCAGGGCCGGTCGACGCGGGCGGCGGAGGTGGTGCGTCGGCTTTTCTTTTGTTGGAAAACGGGCGGATATCACGCGAGCGCAACGTTTCTGTGCTGTCGTAGCTCTTGAACTTGACAACGTAGACGGGCGCGGCAGCGGATCCGGTGATTGACGTAATCTTGGCTGGGTAAAAGCCCTTGTCGCCGGACATCCATTTGGCCATGACGGTATCGTTGACTTGGTAGGTGACGGGCACATCGTCCTTTTCCTCGGGAGGCGGCGGTGCGGCCTTCTTAAAGGCGGGATGGTTCTCGCGAGACCATTTCTCGGGCTCGGGCGGAGGCGTCGCCTGCTTCGGTGCTGGCTTAGGTGCCTGTGTGGGCTTCAGTTCTGCAATATTCTCGTTGAGAAGATCAACAAAGTTCCTCAACTCTTCCTCGAGGGCTTTCAGTTCGGCATTTCCGGGGTCGTCGCGCAGTTGTGATAGAACGAGATCAAGCTGGACAATGGTTAGCGCATGCGAACAACTGGTTTGCCTGTAGCTGACGAACCTGTTCTTGGTACTGCTCCTTCTCGGCCTCTAACTCAGCTAGTCCAGACATTATGTGCGGTATTGTGGGGTTTCAAGCAGAGAGACTGAAGTTGGACAATGATATGTCGAGATGGACAGAGGCAGGGTAACGGAATGATGTATGACGTTGAAAGATGAGCGCGACTGCGACGAAAACTACACTGGCTACTCAGTAAAGTGGGGCACGTGATGGTCATTCAATGGCTGTAAGCCAGCGTGTGAAGTATTTGGCAAAGAGAAAACCAGGAGCGCCATTCGGGAATAAAGCTACTGGATGAAAAAAATCGATTTTCCTGAGTTGGATGAATTTTAAGCCTTAAATTATTCATCGCGGTGCCAGCAAATATGAAAGCCGCCCACCACTTGGGAAGACCCGGTACGTTATGCTAGCTGGGCATCAAAAGGCCCTGACCCTTGACACTTCCATATTACACAGACTTATCATGCGCCGTCTCGTACGCCTTCAAAGGCCAAAACCCACCAGCCTGCCATCCTTTCTGTGACATGGTTGTAACTGGCTGGGATGCCTATAAAAAGGCGGCAGGGTGCCCAGTGTCTCGGGACAATGCTAGCGCATCCATTGCAGCGGGACGGCCACATCACCGCAGCGCAATGACAGCGCCATCACGAACAGCCCAGATAGGCCCTGTCGAGGCCCCGCCGAGCACTCGTTAGCCCATTCCAGACCCGGCCTCACCTCGACCTCAGTCAAATCTCCTTCCGTCCCGACTGTGCGGCAGTTGATTAACCCATCATCCTCATCAACAATCGTCAATCGCACCATCCCATTGCCGTTGCGCATCCCTCATCTCGTGCCCCAGCTGCAGCCTGCTCGCCCGCCCGCTTTCAATTGGTGAATTGTGGACTGCGCGGCCGTTGTAAAGCGCCCGCCGCCACCTCCCCAGTGACGCATATTCACAGAGCGCAGCGTCGCAACAGACTCTTTTGTTTCTTTCACAACCACAGGCAGTGTCTCACTACTACTGCAGCTCTCAAATTCAGCGCCGCACCGAGCTCTCTTTGCCCTCCGAAATCCCATTGTCCTGTTTGGTCCACGTTTCCCTGCATCCGCAGCCCAATTTCGACCCCCCTTCCTGCCACACCATCCAACCGAAGAACCCTGTCGACGCCGCCTCGCTGTGTGTTGTCAGCGCCGCATTTTCAGCTAACCATGGCGCGAGAAAGGGACGGAGACAGCGCATCTGCAGGAGCCGATGGCCAATCAAAGCATCGCGACTCCGACGCCTACAGCGATGTCTCTTCCGCTGCACCGCATCAACCCCGTCAGAAGCAGCCGCATCAAAAACACCATCACGTCGGCGGTCGGCTTCATGCGCGCGTCCCCTCCGCCAAGGTCCTGCACACAAAGTCGCATCAGCATGGTCAGGCCGCTCCCAGGCTAACCCGGCGCACAACCTCTCCCGGCGACCGCGAGCCCAATCGCCGCCCAAACAACCACCGCCGCGTGAACAGCGAGGCCAAGCTGTCGCGCGACAGCTCCTCTGGCAATCTGCCCAAGAGTGCTTCGCAGTCCAGCCTCAAGCGAAACCGTTCCAGCATTGAAGTGTCAAAGCGCAACCGCTCCTCCGACAAGCTACATCACAACACGAGCAGCACTGCCGTCGGCAAGCACAAACCCAACAAGTCACAAGTAACTTTCGACATTGGTATGGACGATCCTGAAGACGAGTGGGTTGACGCGAGCGGTTCCAATTCACCACACATGTCACGCAAGGGCTCGCTCATTAGCAGCGGACAGTCTTCATTACAACGGCATCCCGCCTCCAACGCCAATTCTAGGCCGCAGACGCCCAACGAGCCTGCGCAACCTTCTACCAACGCATCGCCGTCCGAGCAAGAGCGATTGCGCCATAGAGAATACCTTACTACGCGTGTACTGAAGCGTACCATGTCGCAAGGCGCAACCACACAAATGGCCACCCAAATGGCGCAGGCCAGCCTCCCACGCCACTCCCCAGAGTCGGATGACCCCAGCGCTTCCGTCTCAACATCTGGCAACCAAGACGGACTCACGTCGCGATTTGTCGAGACGCCTGGCTCTGCAATCGTTAGCGAGGGTTCATTCTATAACAAACCCGGAAGCTCAAGGCAGTTACCAACAATCTCTCCGCAAGGGCATTCTTCCTCCAGTCTGTCGCAAAATGGCTCAAAGCATCTCATTTCCGATATTGACAACAGTGCCCTCGTACCAAAAGCTGCCGGTCGTAGCACTGCTCCGAGGGCAGAAACCTCCCGTACGCAGCAAAAGCTAAATCTGCAACGCCAAAGCTCTGCTCTTGAACCTGGCCAAGCGGTAGGCGCTGTCGGGGGTGTCTCTGGTCCCTTGATCGGCATTACTGGCGCAGGTTACGACGGTGCCAGCAGCCGCGATCCGCGCGTCAACAGACTGATGGAAAGAACTGGAATGGAATATCTCGTGGTACGAAGATGCCAAAATCCCATTGCACGTTCGCTCAACCGCCTCGGTCGCTTGCCTGATCTTGAAAGGAGTAAGCGCATTCCTCGTCCGGGTACACCTCTGGTCAACGGTAAGAGAACAGGCCCTGATGCTCCAGCTCGTCACACTCGCAATGTGAGCATGCCGGATCCGAGACAGGCCGCCACTTCAAAGAGAGTTGCCACTATTCGTAGCAGCGGCGCTGGCTCTAGCTTTGAGGGTGACGATGCTGCACGATTGAGTGAACGAATGAGCGGTTCCAGCGTCACAGAGGAGACGGATGATACTGCCACTTTACTGCGAAATTTGTGGGAGAAGTCTATGGAACTGAGCGCAAGCACTGACTAATAGACATACACAAAAACTTGGCCTCCTAGGTCTTTGGCATGATATATATCTGTTTCAATTTTGCTTCATGTACGTGGCCCTGCCTTCTAGCGGTCATTGGTGTTTTCTTTCGGGACTTTTGGAGTTGATCTTGGTTGCTTTGGTATATACTGGCAGAAACCAGCTATTTGTTCACGATTCTGTCAATAAAAGAATTGGCTTTGGACATATCCTTATATATAAATATACGTATCACATTTTGACTGCGCATGCATCGCATTAAATTGGCAAGACATGGACATACCCAAGAGTGAAGTCACAGAAGTAAAAGTAGTCAGGAAAAAGTTTCAACGTAATTCATGCCAAAACATGTTATCTTCTACTCTAGAAGAGAAAATTATATGCTACTAAAAAATCACATCCATATGCGCCGCTCTATGCTACACTAGAAGTCCTTTTGTCGAACTGCTTCGACAGCTCTATATCTAAACATTGGGAGACAAAAGATCGTATTTGACACATCGTTCGACCTATAGCTTTGTTAATATGTTGACGTCTTTACCAGGATAGATGGTGAAATGATGGATGACTTACATCTTCAATGCTTGCCTGCAAGAATTTTCTCGCTTCCAGGCCAACCCACAGCAGGATCACGGAGGCACTGCCCGGACCGCCCGCGCCCTGCGTGCTCAGCTGGCGCAGAACGGGCAGTGAGCTGCCGAGTAGGTCCACGTCTGGGTTCAGGCTGCGGCCGATGCCCTCGAGCAGCAGGATGCTGATGACGACGTTGACAAAATCGCCCTCGAGACGGACGTGATGACCGCGCACCATGGACAGAACCTCCTGCAGGATGTCGCCAATCTTGACGTTGCCGAGCGCGAGCGTACGGCTCTTGACGCTGAGCACGAGGTGCTGCATCTTGAGCGCAAAGACCTCCTTATCTAACACGGCCTCGGGCTGGCGGCAGCGCTCGCACATGAGGTGGCCGGCCTTGTAGCCGTCAAACTCGGCCACGGCGCGGAACAGGTCCAGGAAGTTCTTGCGGTTGGTCGCATTGAGCTCCGTGACGAGGCCTGTGTCGATGAAGACGAGCTGCGGACGGAAGCCCTCGGTGTCAATCTTGGCCAGTTCGGCCTCCCACGCGGCCTTATCCTTGCGGTGCGGCCGCAGCCGCTCGAGGACCTCCTCGGTCACGTCGGAGGGATCGTGCGTGGGCGGCACGTCGGGGGCGTGGCGCATGGGCAGGTCCGGCAGCTCAGGCTTGGCAGAGTGGTAGAAGCGCACCATGATGTTGCCCGGGTGCAAGTCGGCGTGGACAAAGTTGTCAAGAAGCAGCATGCGAAGGAAGGCGTCCAGCCCCTCGTCGGCAATGTCGTGTTGGAAAACGCCGCCGCCATTCTCCATGAAGTCGGCAAGGGGGATACCTTGCGCGAACTCTTCGATCAGGATATTGCGGGTCGTAAAGTCTGTGTAGGGGTATGGAAACCAGGCGGTTGTTCGGTCCTTGAAATTCTGTCGAAACGTGGCGAGATTTGCAGCCTCGATACGGAGATCAAGCTGGAGTTTCATCATTTCACCAAACTGTTCCACTTCACCTGGTAGTGAAAGCCACTCTATTGTCGGAATGGCATTGAGGACGGATGCAAAGAATCCCATGATGCGCAAATCGCGTCTTACGGTTCGCTCAACATGCGGGTGAAGCACCTTGACGGCAACATATGTAGATGGCACACGGCTTGGCGAGCTCATGAGCACCGTCCTGACATTATGCTTGACATTTTCAGCCATATCTTTGTTCGTCATGATATCCGAGTCCGCCGGCAAAGCCAGGTCTGGCTTCAGCTTAGCTTTGTATACTTGAGCAATCGCGCCGACGCCGAGCGGTTTCTCGTCGAATTCGTCAAAGATCTCCTCAAACGGCCGGCCTCCAAAGGCAGCCTCAACTGTGTGGCGCGTCACTCGCATGGAGTGGGCGGGCGCGTTAGAGTGCAACTTGGACATTGTCTCGCACAGCTCATTGGGGAAGATGTCGGATCGCGACGCCGCCCACTGACCAAGCTTGATAAAAGCTGGGCCAGCCAGCTCCATGGCCTTGACGAGGAAATTATACCACCACAGCGTGCCCCGGCGCTCGTTGTCCCGCTCCGGGAGCCGGCGGCCCAGCCAGATAACCGGCACGGATATGAGGACGGGTACAAAAATGACCACCAGGTGGAGAAACCGCACGCCGGTGAAGAGCGGCTCCCAGATGTACAAGTCTATAAACAGCAGCGCCTTGTGTACGAGCCGCGACAGGCCCTGATCGTCGTCGTCAATTGTCTTGCTAATCTCCTTGCGCGACAGCTGTAGCATGCGGTGCTCGCCCGTTTCCTCGGTGCCGTCATTGTCCTTGCGCGCAAGCTCGACAAACGTTGCCGTGCCAATGACAGCTGCGCCGGCCGATGCGCGCAGGGTAGAGCCGTAGTTTTGTCTTCCCCCGCGCCTCGGTATTTGGCGCGGCGTGTGCAGCTGTCGCGCGCATTGTTGGCGAGGGGTGATGAATGACGTCGGTTTGAAGCCGTGTGCTTGTCGAAAGGCCGACCGGGCTGTAAATCTGCCCAGCAGGAGCTCGAACCTCATCTCGATGGGTTAATTGATGTATCTATTGCATGTGCTGCTATGTTCATGCTCAAGTCGGCGGGCAATGGAAATGGGTTCGTTGTTGATGGGACCTTGGTTCCGGCGCGTGCCGACAGCTACACCCAGTTCGGTCGTCCACTGACAAGTCAGTGACGTACATGCGCAGGGGCAAACCAGGCAGGAATAAAAAGCATATGCTTAACCGGTTCCAGCGCCTTGTGTTAGTGCTTCAGCTAGTGCCACGCCCATCTCCTAACAGACCCGACAGGACACTTCCCAAGGCCCCACGGACTCGCCGGCGCAGCGCGATAAGATTAGAAATTTCTCGCCGTCCCTTATTTTCAGCGGCTCTGTTTGTCCCTTTTGGCCAGCGAATCCTTGCCTGCGCATCGCAGCAAACTCATTTCAACCGTTGTTCCCATAACACGACCACTTTCGCGATGGGTTGGTTTTGGGCCGACCAGACGCCTGCTGTCGGGCAGATGCCCAGCGGCCACCCCGCTGCCTTTGCTGGCAAGGAGCCTCCTGTAAGCAATGCGCGCGTCACAACCACCGTTGCGCTCGACTTACGAAGCTAACATGATTTTTTTCTACAGGCCGGCTGCCCGATGCACAAGAAGTCTCTCGATAAACTGATTCCGCAGGCCGAAGCCAGCAAACCTGCGCCGCCCATCCCGTCGACCTCCGGTTGCCCCGTCCCGCACGACCAGCGCGCCGCCGCCGTCGCCTCTGTCACCGGGAAGCCGGCGGCCACAGAGCAGCCCAAATCGATCCTGTCGCAGCTGAACCCCCTCAACTACATGTTCCCGGATTTATCGCAAAAGCCGGCCCCCAATCAAAAGTTTGCGCTGCCGACGTCGAGAGAAGAGTCTACCATCCCCAAGGGCGATGGTGACGGCACTTGGGAGTATCCCTCCCCCCAGCAAATGTACAATGCGCTGCTGCGAAAGGGCTACACGGACACCGATATCACGGCTGTCGAATCCATGGTGTCTGTCCACAACTTCCTGAACGAGGGCGCCTGGGCGGAGATTATGGGCTGGGAGCAGCGCTTCCACCGTGGACTCTACCATGGCTGGCAGCTGTGCAAGCGTGGCGAGGAACATTTTGAGGAGGAGCTGGGTCGCAACTGGGAGGTCAAGGAGCCCGAGCCTAGCCTCATCCGGTTCCAGGGCAGACCAAAGGATATGACGCCCAAGGCGGCTATGCTGCAGGTACTGGGCTGGATTTATCCCTCCAAGTTTGGGTACGTTGTGCCGTGACAGTCCTGCATGATTTAAGAGTCTCTAACATTTTTATAGAACCGAGCCTCCCTTTGACCGACACGACTGGTACGTCTCACGAGAAGTCAACGGCGAGCAAAAGCAGATTCGCTATGTCATCGACTACTACTCTGGCGAGAACGACGAGAACGATGACGAGCCCGTCTTCTTCCTCGATGTTCGCCCTGCGGCCACTCCTCAGGGTGCCGCCGAACGCATTATCCGATGGAGCAGCGATGTGTGGTGGAAGGCCATTGGCGGTGACGTGCGAGAACAGAATCCGCAACCATTCTTCCGCCACAACTCGCCCAAGCCCTTTGGCTAGACGAGATGTGGCTTCCTCTTGATCGTTTTTATTTGCATTTTTTCATGGACTAGCGATGCGACACATGTAACGAGGCCTTATCTTCCCTCTCCTCTCAAAATTGGTGGAAGTATCTGTAATTATACTGTATGTCAGGGTGTAGGATATAATAAACTAAAATACAAATTATCCTCTATAACCTTATCTTTTTTCCAGTTGACTTGAACATATCGGCCCAGCAAGTAAAGTGTTGGTGATCTAGGATAGCTTACGAGCGTATATTCGTTGGCATATCTTCGTCATTTTCTATATTAGCAAGTAATTACGAGTGTTTGATCGAATATACCGCCCATTACTAGTTAACATAGATAATTTCCTCGACATGCTGTTTTTGCTGCCGATAAAAGCAGATTGGCCGTGATTCAGGGTGTGGATCTGGCGACGGTAATGGGCGCTGCTCCATCTACGGGCCCGCTAAAAAGTTGACCAGACATCGAATTTTGCGTTCATCCCCAAAAAAGGTCAATCCTCACTGGGCACCAAAAAAGGCCATTCTGCGCCTGTGCTTCAAATCTCCGGACCGGCGATGACGGTTGAGTCTTCGGAAACGCCCAAGAAGTCGCGCGCCGTGTCTCCAGAGACCACAGACGACGGCTTTGTCCGCCTGCACATCACCCCGTTCGACGCCGACTTGCTGAAGATTGTTGTGCCAGCTACGGCTCTGCCCAACGCCCGCAACATCTCGTACCACACGCTCGAAACATTTCCCGAAAAACGATTCGGATTTATCGAACTGCCCCAGATGGATGCGGACAAAATCAAGAAGAAGCTCAATGGCGCGGTGCTGAAAGGCAGCAAGATGCGCGTCGAGAAAGCCCGTCCTGAGAAGCGCAGCGAGGCCGATTCCGCGGACGAGTCTGAAAAGACTAGCAAAAAATCAAAGAAGAAGAAATCGAAGGAGGAAGACAATGTTGAACGGCCGAAGAAGCGCAAGCGCGAAATGGGTGTCATTGGCGGCATTACGCTAGACGATCGTAAAGTTAAGCGTGGATGGACCGAGCCTGCCGATTACAAGAACAAAAAGAAGAGCAAGGATAGCGCCAAAGAGTCCAAGGGTACCGACAAAGACCAGAAGCGCAAGCAGTCTAGGTCGAAATACATCGAAAAGGAAGAGTGTCTGCTGAAGACTCGAATGCCTCCAAATGAGATGCGGAACCTTCCCGAGGAGGATACCAGCGTCAAAAAGAAGAAGAAGAAGGGCTCTGCCAGACAGGTTACAGTTCATGAATTCGAAAAGACTACAAAGTTCATGAGTTTTCTTCGGTCTGCTGAGCCAGAGACCAAAGGCAAGCCCGCTACGGAATTTATTGAGGGCAAGGGGTGGGTTGACGAGGACGGCAATGTCGTAGAAACTGTCAAGGAGAAGGAAATTCCCAAGGCACAACCGAAAAAGACTTCGAAGAAGAAGCAGGCGGCACCTGTTGAATCTGAAGATGAAGATGAAAGCAGCAGTGAGAGCGATACATCATCAGATGACACTTCCTCCGAAGAAGAATCGGACGAAGATGAGGCCATGGGCGAAGTAGAGACACCAAAGACGAAAAAAGCAGTAGCGGAAGCGAAAACTGAAAAGTCTGAAAGCGACGACTCCGATTCAAGCAGCGATGGTTCTGAAGACGATTCGTCCGACGACGAATCGCAGACGCCCACGCCTGAGATGAATGGAGACGACACTTCCAAACTTCTTTCGATCGATATCCCTCCTCCCCCTGCCACACCCAAAGCTGTGCACCCGTTGGAAGCACTCTACAAACGGTCAAAGCCTGATGGAAATGGTGTCACGACGCCGGGTGCGGAGAAGAAGGAAGAAAGCTTCAGCTTCTTTGGCGCTGGCGACGACGATGAAGAGGAAGAGGAAGCCACGGGCAGCGCAATGCCGGCAGTCCCCATGACGCCGTTCACAAAGCAAGACTTTGAATGGCGTAATGTCCGTAGCGCGGCACCAACCCCAGACACTGTCCACCCGGCACGCATGCGCAGCTTCTTCCCTTCGGCGGATGACGACGCGGACATGGCAGAGGTCGGCGAGGAAGACGAGGGCTACGATGAGGACGGCGCGGATGAGGATGCTGGCGCATCTCGCCAGCAGAGCACGAGCGACTTCCAGAAGTGGTTCTGGGAGAACAGACGCGATCTCAACCGCTCGTGGATGACGAGGAGAAAGACGGCGGCCAAGGAGAAGCGGCACCGTGATAACAAGGCGCGGGCATCGAAAGCAGCATAGATAGTGTATTTACAAAGAGTGGACTGCATACATGTATATGACTTTATATAATCTCTTTTTGAGTTTCACCTCACATAAGTTACGTTTATAATTGCGTTGTCTAATGCTACAATGCGTGGGGATTGGGCCCGGTCGGTCATGTATTTGCAATCAGTCCAATCTGGAGAAGACAATTTCCAGTTGTTCTTTGCCAGCGACAACTTCAGGTAGCTTCAGGTTGATGCTCTTGACACTGCCACTTACGGCAGTTTCAATATGAGCTGCATACGCTGTGCTCGGCCTGGCCGTGTCTACGTAGCTATACCGCCAGATGGCCCAGTGGTCTCCCGAGACATGCTCGAAACGCCACTGGACGGCAAAGGCCAAGTTATCGCGATCCGCAACTAGAATCTTCTCGGACCCGTTCTTTGGGTTGACTTCCAGACGAACGTCCAACACACCATAGCCTGGATGCTGATATCTGCCGACGATGGCACTGTGCTCATGAGTGGAGGGCAGTGGCGGCGTTGGCCGATCTGGGAAGAGAGTGTCAATCGCATTGCCGACTGCTTGTTCAGCTGCAGCGAGCGCTTTTTTCCAGCTGTTCGGAAATGAAAAGGATACGGTTAGCTTCGCGAGGCTTCAGGTGACTCGGGCGGAACAGATCTGGGTGGTGGAAACTCACAAGCCAGCGACATTGAAGCGGTCAGCTTCGGGGGTACCCAACCGGTCCTCAATCAACTTTCGGGCAATGATGTGCCGAATTTCATTGGGCTGGTTGAGGAATATCACCACTCCATAGTTGAGCTCAGGCAGCCAGATTACGTTGGCACCGTGGCTCTCGGTCGAGCCCGTATGTTGATACGCAACATGGCCGTGAATCGTGGAACGGAACCAGGCGAGGCCATACATGCTCATATCAAACCCTTGAGGTGGATACATTTCGGGCTGAACAATCATCCGCGGCGTGCGAATCTCCTTGTGCGCCCCGGCAGACAGCGGCGCCGTCTCGTGGATGAGGCACGACAGCCACTTGGTGTAATCTTTGACGGTGGACAGCTCCGTGCCGGCACCACTGACGCCGGGCGCGTCCCAGAGAGGGTATTCGCCGAACTGCTGCTGCTCACGGTCCCAAAAATAACCCCTGGCGACCTTGTGCCGGGACTGGTTCACATCACGCAGATTGAGAAACGTCGACGACATGCCGAGCGGGTCCCAAAGCACCTTCTTCAGGGTCTGGCGAAGAGGCTCGCCCGTCAAGGTCTCGAGCGTATGGGAGAGCATGGTGTACATGAAGTTGTTGTAGTCCCATTTCGTCCTCGGCTCGTATGTCAGCGGCAGATGCCGCAGAATTCGCGTAATCTCTTGCGAGGTAACTACCGTGCCGTTCAAAGTGTTGGGATACGCGTCCATGTGCCCCGCCAGGCCGGTGCGATGACTGATGGCATCTTCAAGGGTGAGATGTGCCGTTGCCCACTCGTCGCCTAGTACAAAGTCATCGCGAATAATCGAGGAGATGGGAGTCTCCCAGCCTTGCGAAAGAACTGCATATGTCTGGTTGTCGATTATTTGCGCCAGTGTGGCCGCGACCTGGGCTTTTGTTGTCGAGCCCACATACCACAGTGTATCCGTCGTCGCCGGCACATTGGGAAGCTGGGCGTATCCATAAGCCTTAATTGTTTTTCCGTAAATTAGTACCCGACCCGACATGTCTCCGGAGATGTGTGCGTGCGCGCGCGCGCGCACGCGAATATACTAACTTTGGTATACGATTGGTGTGAGTCCACCACACCAATCGCCAAGCCGGCGACCTTCCATTCTTGGAGCAGCTCCTCTACATAGCTGTCGAATTTTGCCGTGAACGGGGGCCCGCCTGATGAGGCAGAGCCGGGTTTGTGATGAGTGAGAGGCAGCTGCACATCAGTGGGTGCGGCGGCGACGCGCTCGATGCTCACTAAGACCGCCCCTAGGAGCAGACGCTGCGAAGGTTTCATGCTGGCGCTGAGGGAGAGCACGACCTGGTTAGCTCAGGAACTGCGTCGATGAAATGAACGATGCGAATCGATGGGAGCGAGCCTGCGGCCAACTCTGATTCAGCATGCAATTGTGACTGGTCGGGTGTGTCTCAGCTCTAATAGACGAAGAGGCTGTGGGTTAATATTAAAATAAGGCTCGGGGTGACGGCCTCCTGTGTTGCCCGCTATGCAGAAACCGTTAAGCCCCGCTGCCTGAACCATGGGTGGCACAGGCACAAATGCTGCACAGAGAGACAACGGCATCTGGTTCAATTATTCCCCTTATCGACATTTTCTGCATGTCTTGGTTGGTTGAATTTCCACCATGCTGGTTTCTCATTTCTTCTCTTTCCAGTCAAGTGGTGCGCCGAGGTCAGGTCATGTCATCGCATGCGCCACGGGCCGACTACCAAGCCCTCTCCGCGCAAGCCTCCTCCACCAAGCAATAAACGAGGGGAAATTTACGCCTCTTTATGATGCGAGAATTAGGCTGGAGCTTGTGAATCTAGCCGTCCTCAGTAGAAACCGCCCGCCACGGCGCCCCCTCCCTCTGTCTGCGCTAGGCCATATCTGATTGGGTTCATCATGGAGAGCCTCGCCTTACCAGGGTATTTAGCGCTCCTTCGCCGACGACGAAGGATCAGGGTCTGTGGCATCGACAAAATAGCTGAATCAGTCGATGACATGGTAAATGCTGGCTAAATGCCATGGTCCTAGAAGCGAACCCCAGACCAGTCAGTGGCAGGCCTGCATGCTGTGAGGTTGTGCTGACCAACCAATCGGGCTCTCTGAAACGGCTGAAAAAGGCAGAGCCTCGCGCTGAAGAGGGAGGGGCTGACCAGTTGGACAAACTAATTTGAGCCAG
Organism: Paracorniculantispora psalliotae; assembly: GCA_002796755.1. Classification (NCBI taxonomy): domain Eukaryota; kingdom Fungi; phylum Ascomycota; class Sordariomycetes; order Hypocreales; family Cordycipitaceae; genus Paracorniculantispora; species Paracorniculantispora psalliotae. The sequence continues at coordinate 2,382,449 of PHFE01000093.1, forward strand.
CTTTCCAGAAAGAGGCACCGCCCGCAACGATGGGAAGCTGCCAGCAACTTCGATCTTACACCTAGCGATTTTTGCACCCGGAACTTGCATCGTCGACCTTGGACAAACGAAAGCAACCCTCACCATCCACCGCGTCCTTCACCTGCCAAGACGTTACCCCAAGATATTCGGTCCCGGTGACAGTGGCGACCGATGAACTCCCTCACGCCCACCTCACCAACATCGTCGCCCGGGTCCTCTTCCAGCTCAGAGGGAACCGTAGCGACGAGCCGCTCCCCGACGCCTGAGCAACCTCGTAAGAAGAAATGGGCGCCCAAGAGCAAAACGGGCTGTTTAACGTGTCGGTATGTCTGCATATTTCCGTTCTCTAAGCTCCCTTGCCACGTTTTCTGGGGCGGAGTTGGGTGCCTCGGCGGGCGATTGGACGGGAACCAAGATAGGCGAGACAACGCTAACCAGACGGCGTTCGGTTGTCGCGCACAACAGAGCACGCAGGGTAAAATGCGATGAAGGCAAACCGGCTTGCAAAAAGTGTGTCACTGGCGGACGAACCTGCCAGGGCTACGAGGACCCTTTCGTGGCGTCGAGCCCAACTTGGCAAGTCAAGATCGAAGCCACGTCAATGAGTCGCCGCGCATCTTCAGAGAGCGTCAAAGAACGCCAAGTATCTATGTCGCGACAAACATCCGTCAAGTCTGTACGGCCATTTAGAGTACCAGACTTGGAACCTTTCGAGTGCGATTTTGCGCAATGTGCGAAATATTGTAAGTTTTCGGTTCGCTTGTTGGTCATTACTGCCATTGTCCTAACCCGTCCTTCTTTTGGCTCCCAGGGTTTGAGGTGTTGCAACCTGTTCCATTACCAAGCGCAGATAAGGAGAAACATGCGGCAATGGTGGCATGCAATATCCAGGATATCAACCGGCCTCGGTTCATCATACACGTCACAGCCGAGTACCTGAACCGCCTCTCACGCGCCCACAACGCCCTGCCGAGTTCATCTACGACCCCAACAGTGCAGATCCAGTGGAACAAATTTCACAAGTATGCGTTGGAGGTTGTACAAGATGTGAACAGCTATATTGAGAGCAGTGACCAGACACCACTTAATCTAAGCAACGTGTTGGTGCGAATATTTTCCCTCATCAATGCTGAGGTAGGTAACACAGTCCACACAACTATATGGTCTTTGAGCCCGCGGATAGAAAAGAAAAATGAAGCTAATATTTTTGACAGTTATATACTCATGGATCTGCTTGGCGGGCTCACATGATTGGCTTTCTTGCTTTTATTAAAATGAGATGGAATTTAGGAAGTTGTATAAAAAGTGGTCGTGCCACCACCTCAACTGTGTGGATTTTGACGTAAGTTGTCCTATCCGTTCTTCACTGTCGGCCTATGCAACAACCCATTTTCTTCGCCCCGATCTCTAATTACGATCAATATTTAGGAATGCCATCATTGTCAATTCAACAAGCCCAGCCCACAACCAAATCATGCCTGTTTATGAGTTCGGGCTCGAAGAAATTGAGGCAGTTTACAGTCTGCGATTTTATAGTGAGCTGCCGTGTCCCTCTGTTCTTTTCATCTGCATCCACCGGATCAACAGATTACGAATGAAACTGGCCGAAGGAGACCCGATATCAGAAATCCAGCCTCTGGCCGAGATCATTCTGGACACGGTTGAGGCGTTTGATGCAGAAACGTGGCAAGAGCCGTACGGCGTGCCTGAGAATCCAGTCTTCCGCGTTCTCGCACGCGCGTACCAGGCTGCCGTGCGGCTCTTTGCGATCATGACGATGCCGCCGTGCCTGTCCGTCGTAACGGGCGAGATGTACCGCAAAGAGCCAGCGCGCGACGAGCTGATGGACCTTATTCGCGAAGTGTTGCCGCAGCTGGAGTCCAAGTTGGCGCTGCACTGGTGTTTGTCCGTGGCTGGTGTGGCCCTGGCCGACGGTTCGATCGAGGACCAGGAGTTGCTGGAGTTTATCATCATGGGACGGAAACAAGACACGGAGTTTTACCTCCCTTTTCACATTCGGGACGCTTTGAGGTCATTTTGGGCTTCGGGCTTTACGGCATGGGAAGACTGCTGGACGGAACCTTACCCGCCGCTTTGCTAGACACAGGCACCACAGAACAACTTGACTTGATTTCACAGGGGGGGATCGCAAGCGATTTTATAATGTACAATGAATTTATCATGATGAACTATATATGGCCCTCGAAATGTAAAAGATGATGCACGTTTCCAACGCCAGTCTACCCATGAAGGCTTTAATCGAAAACAACCTTTGATCCCGCAAACGAGTTGGCGTTTTGTTGCTTGGCCTTTTTCCTCGCTTCCCAACTAGGATGCAGCGGTCCCTCGTCGTCGCGCTTCGTCGGCGGCGGCGGCCGTCTCACCTCCTGCTGTTGACCTCCGCCACCCGAGGCCGAGGAGAAGGGATTCTTGGCGCCCTTCTTCCAGGGCGTCCGGTTGTCGCTGCTGTCGACGGCGCCGCGCTTCATGTCCCAGCCGTCGTCGCGGCCGCGGCCCTTGTTCTGGGCCGCGTCCTTGATGTGCTTGGCGTTGTAGCCGTACTTTTGCTCCCAAATCGCGCGGCGGGCGCGCTGGCCGCGGCGCTTCTTGGGCGGCGCGACGTCGACGTCCGATGCAGACTCGGAGCCGGATACGTAGCCGCCCATCAGCGACGGCAGGAACGTTGAGTCGCCGGGCTTGCCACTAGCTGCTTTTTTGGATCGCTTTTGTCGCGGTTCGGGCGATGACGAGATGGAGATGCCGCGGGACGTCACCTTTTTGGAGCCAGAGGATTTGGCTGGTGCCGGCTCTTCCTCGTCTTCGCTGTCCTCTGCCATGTCTTCGGCGTCAGAGTCGCCGCCGGACACGGAGATATCGTCGAGATTGACCGTCTCCTTTCCCCGGTATTTATCCCATAAGCGAGCGCGCTCTTTATCGTCATCTCCGTCGTCGTCGTCATCGTCGGAGCTACCCAGCAGACCGTCCATGGCAGCGAAGTCGTTTTCTCGAGCGACTTCTGCATCGCTGTCAAGATCTTCTGTCGTGGGCGCAACTTCGTCGTCATCGTCATCATTATCGCCGCTGAAACCTTCAAAGTCGGTCTCGTCGTCTTCGTCTCCGTTTGTGGTGTTCTTTTTCATCTCGGCAGGTGTTGGCGCGGGCTCCTCCTTGTCGTCAGTCTTTCCCTTCCTTTCTCTCTTGCCCTTTTTACCCTTTTCAGGTATGGGAAGGTCAAGAGCTTCGCAGACAAAAGCAATGCCCTTGTCGACGGCCTTTCTCACGCCGTCGTGGTTGTAGAGTCCGCTCGTAACATTGTGCAGTACCACTCGTTCGTCTTCGGCCAGCTCCGGCTTCGCAATTCCTTTTTTTAATTGTTCGGGTAGACCGTCATGATTCGCAATGGATTTGATTCTGAGAAGGGACGAGTAAAGATGCGCGCGCGCCGTCTGGTGCAGATCCAGAGACTGCAAATGGCATGGATTAGCACGGGAATTTTGCCTGGGGGAAGAGCTGCTTCTCTTCATACCTTGAGTACATTGATTTCTCGCTCCAGTTTTTCCTTTTTCTCCGGGTTCGCGCCAGCTTCGCGCTGCCTCTTGCTCATGCGCTGGCGTTCATAGCCCTTGGCTGCCTTCAAGGCACGGGAAATGTCTTCCTGGAGCTTTTCCAGGTGCCGGATTGACAGCGAATCCGCACCCCTCTTGCGTTTCGTCATTACGTTGCAAGTTTAGGCCGAAGCGAACGGTATCTGGGGCAAGGTCGCGAGGTAGATCAATTTGCAGTGGTATGCTGTCGCTGTCGAGGCCTTGTCGGTGGGATGAGCCGACCTTTTTTTTTTTGGGTAGTCGACTCTGGCGGGCGCTCTAGCCAGGATCGGGTGTCTGGCTCTCGCTTGGTGGGGCACCTCGTCCGATCTGGCTGGCCGCCTACCCTGCAGTTATTTACAATGAAGCAAAAGCCACTAGTAGTAATTGTCGCGGGATACGTGTGAGTATTTTGAGCGTCTTGTATGTTCTCTAGCTTTGGCTCTTGCTGCTAAGGCCAGATAGAAAGGTCGCGGACTCATAAATGATGGGCAGTAGTGCGTCGTTGCTGACGACAGATTCTATTGTGAGTGTTGGAAGTATTCATGCAGGCATCAGAACAAACTAACGACAGATACACTGATGGGGCCGTTTTTAAATTATCGCGCTTCTGCTCAGAATGCTGGTAGCAATCACTTCACAGAGCAATGTACATGGGGGACAGAAGTAAGAAGAGGCAGCCTCGCCGTGTTCATCTTTCGTAGCAGTCGGAGTGGCTTTGGGCAGTTGTAACCTCAGATATCGAGACTGGTATCCTTGACCAATACAGCTCAATCGGCGGATCCAATCAGCTCCTGAGTTGGTTTTTGTTTCCATTCTCATCGCGTAATCGTTCAGCGTTACTCTACTTTTGAAGTTCACACGCGTGCAAAGCCGCTCGAGGCCGACAGATCCGATTCACGGCCGTTACGTACACAGCAATGAAATTTTTATTAGTCGCGAAATGAGTCGAAATGATGAATGGAATTTTGTTGGCATTTGATTCTTGGACTAATAATAACACAAAGTAAATTACAAAAGCAAATGTTCCGGAAAATGCCGTGTCCAAGCTTGGCAGCGCCTGAACTTGCAACCTCTGAATGAATGCCTGGCAGGAAAGGACGTTAGTTAGAGACCCGGGAATACTTCGTTGACCGCGGCTTCAATTTCGGCATTTGGTCTTTCATTCTAGTCCGAGATATGTCCGCCGAATTCGGATTTCGAGGAAACTATGCGTACGACCTCGAAGGTTGGCGGAGAAGACACGGCGTGTGAAGGCGCGCGACGGCTTGTCTGCAAGTGCCACACTCGAGGATCTTCAGCACGTCACCAGCAAATAGCAACGCAGTCACGTCACAATCCTGGCCTTGCATGGCGGCGCTGGAGCGGAGCTGCAGCCTGGCCAACTAACTAACAGCGCCCTAGTGAGACCCCCGCACGACTGGGGTTGACTAGTTAAGTTGCTGCGTTGCGGCGAGGCTTCCCACGCAGAGTGTCCAAGCAGCTTATTATGTCATGTTCTCGATGGGACGGCACTTGTAAGCGGAAAGCAGTTGCGCTGCTTGTACGAACCTTCTTTCGCGCTGTGAGCGCGAACAATCGCTGGGCGAAGCAGGCAATGGGCGATTTACTGCGCAGCATTCAATTGCATTATATGCGCAAGGCAATAAAACCAAGCCACGCAGGTGTGTACCGCTAACTAATCCCCAGACCGATGTACCACACTTGTACCCCAAACTTAGCCTTTGGTGCCCAGCCGAACCAGGCCTAGAATGTGACCTCCAAACCACGGCCAGGTTAGTCCGGTTGTCTGGCAATCACGTCGCCGCAATTTCAAAACAACGGTCGCATGTATTTGATTTTGGCTGGGCACTTCGGCCGAGCAGCTCCGGTGCCCGTTCGGTACGTACCTCTGCGCTGCGATTGCCACCAGCAAAGGCTGTGGTGCGTCGAGTCCACAGGTGATACAATCAAGAGTCAGGTATGTCATCAGCAAAACCCGTGAAGACATCGCGACACTTCATGTCATCTACCATGTGCCTGATCATCCAAAATCATCATTTACTAATGCATATCATCGGCGAACAGCGGACATGGAGGTGGCCGTTGAGTAGCGGCTGCTCCCTATCTGTGTGTGTGTGTGCGAGTGCGCCTCGATGCAGAAAAAGAGGCAGCAATGATGCGCACGGGAAGAACAAGCCCAGCGCTGGTGGAAGATGGTGCCCTGCATCCTAGACATCCTAGACAGCTTCTCGCCCGTCTGTCAATCAACCCCGCAGTCTCAAAACGGGCTTGGGCTGGCATTGGCTTTTGCGCCAGCGTCGTGGCTGCCACCGTGCCACCCTCCACACCATACCAAACCGATAATCCAGGACAGGTGACTGGTTGGGCCGCCCATCAACCACCACAAGCTCCTGGCTTGGTCGTCCGCTAGTTTTCGTCGCCCGCGTCCTGGAGGCGTTTTCGTCCGGCATGTATCGCCCATGTACTCGTTACCACTCTGTGATGAAATGAGGGGTTCCCAATGCCCACGGCGGTTCGGCATCAGCCTCCATGTCCGTCCCTCTCCAAATGCGTATTCAACGGCCGGAGCAGCTGGCACGCGCCTGCTTTCTCCTCATTTCCAACCCCTCCTCTTCGCTTGCCTCGTGAAACCCCGAATTCTAGTTTTAACAACAACCTGTTTTCTGTATTCCGTCGCTTCTTGTCTGCATTGCCAGTGCTGGTCGAATTCTTTGACTTGAGCTTTCCCCCGCAACATCGACGCTTTAGAGTTTCGCACTTAGACGACCGATCAGTGTGCTGCTCGTTTCCGGTAACGGCGTGTTTATTTCGAAACAAAGCAAAGCAAAATTGTGCTGGCCTGCAGAGCCTTGCCAGTCCAATTCAACAAAAACAAAACCAATTTCTCTTACACGACTTACACGTATGTTTGACGTATTTTATCCGGCCATGCCCCACTGCGTCAGGCCTGGTGCCGCCCGTTACCTTGTTATGGCGAGTGGGCTTGCCATTTTGTGCCGTTACAGAAAGCCGAGACTCATTCTGCGCCCATAGATTCGGAGCAACGATACGATTCGTCGAGCCGTATATCGGTAATTCTGTGAGGTAAGCCTTATCTTATAATTCGCGACCCGCCACTATTCCCTGCTCCGATTGCTGCCGGTGAGCGGATCCCGTCTCGAATCCACATTACACATGAGGTGTAAATGAGAGCCGCATCAAAGGCGGTTTCTTTCAGCCTCGTGGTTCCGTCTTCGCAGGCTTGGCAGCCGTGAACGGGTAGCTGCTTCGGCGGCCAAACGCGGCTTGTTGGAATATCGCAAAGGCTGTGCTGCGATGTCAAAGGTTACTCATCCCGGTCGTAGCCGGCATATCAGTATATTCTTTGTTCATATATGGCGTCTTCCCTCTCTACCAAACCACTAACTTGGCCGATTTATATTCCTTCATGATTAATAACTTTGCATCATGCAGATTTCGAATCAAGACCAATTCTCCATCTCCTCCAAGGCCGATCTCAATCCAACCGACACAATGACGAGCGGGCCTTTGAAGCAAGCGGCAGAGTCCGCCCGAGCTAGGACCTCTGAGATCATGAAGAGCGATACTGTTGCTCGAATTTCAAAGTTTATTCATACCCCTTATATGGTAGCTGCCCTCCCGTTCATCAATGGTGGCATTAGCGGTATGGTGGCCACTACTGTCGTTCAACCCGTCGACATGGTCAAGGTCCGCATCCAGCTTGCTGGTGAAGGCACCACTGCTGGGCCAAAGACGAGTCCAATTGCTGTTGCTCGTCAAATTGTAGCAAGCGGCAAATTTAGCGATTTGTACACTGGTCTTTCAGCTGGTCTTCTGCGCCAAGCTGTATATACCACCGCTCGGCTTGGGTTCTTTGACACGTTTATGGGCAGACTTGGTACCCGAGCTAAGGCAGAGGGCCGAAATGTCGGATTCAAGGAGCGTGCCACCGCTGGTTTGACGGCTGGAGGTCTCGCCGCAATGATTGGTAACCCAGCAGACCTTGCCCTCATTCGAATGCAAAGCGACGGGCTCAAGCCACTCGCTGAGCGCAAGAACTACAAGTCCGTCATTGACGCCCTTTCATCCATTGCCAAGAGTGAAGGCGTTGGTGCGCTTTGGGCCGGTGCGGCTCCAACCGTTGCTCGAGCCATGGCTCTCAACTTTGGACAACTCGCATTCTTCAGCGAGGCCAAAGCACAGCTGAAGCAGAATACCGACCTATCTCCTCGCATCCAAACCTTAACCGCCAGTGCCACGGCCGGATTTTTCGCTTCCTTCTTTAGTCTACCGTTTGACTTTGTGAAGACGCGCCTGCAAAAGCAGCAAAAGGGACCCGATGGCAAGGTTCCATACAAAGGAATGGTGGACTGTTTTGCCAAAGTCGCTAAACAGGAAGGCGTCTTGCGATTCTATCGCGGATTTGGTACATACTATGTCCGCATCGCGCCCCATGCGTAAGTCCACTTACACCAGGCTACATAGAACCTTTTGCTAACATTTCTGTCCAGAATGGTGACTTTGATTGTTGCAGACTACCTTGGCTGGCTCACAAAGTAGTTTGCACTCTTTATAATGACTTGATGCTCTCTTTATTGCTGTTTGTTTCCTTTCTGTTTTGTTTTCTGCTGTCGGTGTTGACGGGGTTCCTTGGATTTCACAGTGACGGATGCAACCTTTGTAATGTCACCAGCGCAATTTTATGCTAGTCAACTATATCACCGAACTAGACAGCCGTGATGTTAAATTAAATATACTATAAATTTTATCTCACTTTTTCTACCTTTAAAAATAATAGTTTAGTTGCTGCCAACGACGGGAAGTGCTCCACGTGATTCCGCGCCAAAAGTTCACGCGCTATGACGCAGTTTGTGGTGGGCAGCGTGAAAGAGCTATAGCTTGCGCTAGTAATTCCTGCGCCAGACCACAACTCGACGGCAACAATTGTCTGTACTCTGCACACTATTGAAATATCCGAATATGTAGAGATGGCCGGAAGAAAGCGGCGATCAAATGCAGCCACCGGGCGAGGAAGCAGCACAGCTGGCGCTGCGACGGGTGGCCCAAGCATCTATCGGGAGATGCTCTCAGAAGCCGGTATTGAGGGGTCCGCCTCTCGCGACGACAGCAGCGGCGAACCGCCGATTAAACGGCGGCGACCTGGCAGACAAAGCGCTATCCAAGAGAAACGAGCTATCAGCGAACCCGTCACATTGGCCCAAGAATCATCCGACGACGAAGATGTCGAGTTTCTGGATGTGCCTTTGCCACCGGCGCAAGTGCAAACTATCGAGCGAGACTCCGAAGACGACAGCGATGAAGACGAGGACGACATGATTTTTGAAGATGTTGAGCTTGCTGCACCTCTAGAAAGAAACAAAGACGCCGCCTCGTCTGCGACAACAAAACCGCAAGAACTGGAGCTCAACCTGACGGCGCACCAGGCCGCCAACACCCCGACCAAGCGAAACGCCGACCGCCGCAAGCCTATAACAAGGGAAGAGCGGGATCGGCGATTGAACGTACACAAGATGCATCTGCTGTGTCTGCTCTCGCACGCTGCGCGACGCAACCACTGGTGCAACGACGCGCAGGTGCAAAATGCGCTGCGGCCGCACCTGAGCGCCAAAACGGCCGACTACCTCATGCCGGGCGCGCATCTGCCGCAGTTTGGTCAGTCAGAAAGCCTCAAAACGGGTCTTAAACAAGCCGCCGACGCGTGGCGCACCAAGTTTGAGATTACAGAGCGCGGCCTGCGACGCGCGCGCTGGGCCGAGGACGCGGCGCAGCTGGAGCAGTACCAGCTGCCAGACTACCTCGAGAACTGCACCGACCGGCATGACTTCCGCCATGCGGCTAAGACGCTGCAAGGGTCGCGCGACGTGGGCGCGCAGCTCTACTGCGCGATGCTACGGAGTGTCGGCGTCACGGCCAGGCTGGTGTGCTCGCTGCAGCCTCTGGCTTTTGGCAATGGCGCGCCGACGCTGCCCAAAGTGACGCCGGCAAAGACGCCGACCAAGACGCAGCGCGCAGAGGAGATGCGCTCGCAGATCGCGCAGTACAAGGAGATGGCAGCCACTTCGGTCAAGGCTAGCCCTACGGCATCTACGGCACGAAGGCGGCTTGGCCACCCAAATGCCGCGAGTCATAATTTCGAGCCGAAGCCTTCGGCCTCTCCTACGAAACCGCAAAGGAATTTTGCAACACCGGTGCGGCTTCGAGAATCTGCCTATCCTGTCTACTGGGTGGAAGTGCTGGACACAGGACATCAAAAGTGGCAGCCAGCGGATCCTGTCGTAACGCACACGTTCTGGAAGCCGAAATCAATGGAGCCGCCTATCACTGACAAGGAAAATTGCATGAGCTACGTGGTTGCGTTTGATCAAGACGGGACAGCCCGAGATGTTACGGTCAGGTATGCAAAGGCGTATGCGGCCAAAACGAGGCGCACACGGGTGGACGGAGCAGACGACAATGACTGGTGGCACAAAGCAATGAAGCCGTTCAAACGACGGCGCAGGACGGACCTCGACCAAATTGAGGATTCGGAGTTGGCTGGTGTAGAGTCGCGAGAGCCTATGCCTCGGAATGTGCAAGACTTCAAAGACCACCCTGTATTTGCGCTACTGCGGCACTTGCGGCGCCATGAGGTACTCGTGCCGTCTGCGATGCCGTCCGGGACGGTGAGCTCCGGCAACAAGGGTCCGCTGGAGAAGATATATCGGCGGCGCGACGTGCGGATTGCCCGGAGCGCTGACAAGTGGTTCCGCATGGGGCGCGAAGTTCGGCCCAATGAGATTCCCGCAAAGTGGCTGCCCAAGATCAAGCGGGCCAAGCCGAGAAACGGCCGATTCGACGAGGACGACAGACGCGTTGAAGAAGATGCACAGGATGCCGCTGGTGTGCCCATCTTCACCCAAGACCAGACGGAACTCTACGAGCCGGCGCCGGTCCGCAACGGCAAGGTGCCTCGAAACAAGTTTGGCAATGTCGAAGTCTACGTGCCGAGCATGATTCCACGCGGCGGCACGCACATTATCAACGACCTGGCCGCGCACGCGGCCAAGCTGGTGGGCGTCGACTACGCGCCCGCGCTGACGGGCTTTGAGTTCAAAGGCCGGCAGGGCACGGCGGTGCTCAAGGGCATCGTGGTGGCGGAGGAGTATGCGCCGGCCGTCGCGGCCGTGCTCGCGGGCCTGGAGAACGTGGAGCAGGAGAGGGAGGAGGAGCGCAAGGCCCTGGCGGCGCTCCGGCTGTGGCGGCGGCTGCTGATGGGCCTGCGGATCCGGGAGCGGATCTGGAGCGGCGTGGATGCGGGCGAGCGGCAGGCGGCCGAGGAGGAGGCCGATCGGGTGCTGGATGAAGCGGATAACATGGAGGAGGAGCAGGAAGAAGGAGGTGAAAGTGACGTGACGGAAGGGTTTGACATGGTGGTGGATGGTGACGACGCAGAGGAGTACGGTGGCGGGTTTCTTGTAGATTAGGTGTACTGTAACGTAATGACTTATGAGTGAGATGTACAAAAATGACATATTTTGGACATTTTTGATCCTACGAGATGTCGAAATGTGAAGCTATACATGTCATATATGAGGCTATTATGGTGGCGCACGACGTCTGTTGTGGCGTTGCGACGTGGGAGTTGGATCGCGTGTGTCATTCGCTAAAGCCAGACAAGGGGATACCCTTTTTCTTCTTATTATTGCTTCGCCTCATGATAACCATCATTTGTCAAGGCCCTGGCATGAAGCTTTAACATGTACTCGAGCTTTCGGCTTGGGCGTCGTCGTCAGCGACCCCTGCAACAAGCCTCAAGGTTGGGGAGCTAGCGGGCGCTCGGGAAGTTGACATTGCCCGAAGGGGGCCACTTTCGCCCAGCCAGGCGCGGTGTCATACAGCTTAGCTCTGGTGGGTTTTATTTCCGATGCGGCTGATGAGCAGGGGGAGGCTAGCCTGCCATGTACGGCTTTTATGAGTTGCCGTACCGTATGGGTGTTTTGTTTCCAAGGGATTGTTGATCGATTCCGGAAGAGCCCCATCTAATTATACACAGAGAAGTACGCGTCGTCTGTAATGCGTTTCGGTAACAATGCGAGACAAAAACAAGAGTTTCTTCATGTCTTACCTCTGGGGTGCACAGACAATGAAGAGACATGGCGTCACAAACTACAATTGGCATGGAGAAAACAAAACAGCTACCAAGGTTGCTCTTTTGATGACGATTGTCAAGTAAAAAGTACGATATAAATTGCATTTAATTTTTGTTTGGTTTTCATGATTCCAAAGCCAAGTGCTCAAGAACGAGGCTGTGCTGCGTTGGGATTGGATAATGCCAATGTTGAGACAAAAAAGGAAGAGCACTCCAAGAATCCAATTCCTTCTCAAACGGCAACAAGGCCAGTCAATCACAGGGGCCGGCCCAGACATCCCGCCAAACGAGCCCGCGACTTGACTCAAAATAGCCAAACTCGGCGCAGGCAAAGCCTCACTGTCGTTGCGTCATCACCGTCAGCGCCAACAAAAAAAACTGTCCGGCACGCGTTGTGCCGCTATCGTTTTTTCTCGTTAGCGGGTTGCGGACTACGCTAAATTCTCTTGGCTCTTGGTGCCATTGAGACAGGCCATTATTATCTCGGTCGCGTCCTCGCGAATTTGACCTTTTTAAGTATCTTCTTCATTCATTTCGTTACTGAAGCAACGTGTCCTTGCTTAAACCATCATCGTGAACTGAACGGTTCAATTCGCGATTTTGTCTGAAACGGTGTTCGGCCTAAAGCACTGCCCCTGTTAGTCGGACAGGTCAGTGGCGCCGCGCCCTTTGCCAAGCGGCGGACTTACGATCCGCAGGTTCTCGAAGCCGGACAGGCATCATACCATCCAAACGCAGCTCTTCCATTGCAGTTTTCTTTACTTTAACTTTCGTCACTCGTTCTCCGGATCACCTTCTCGGCCATCATCCCGCTGTTTAAGGTACAGCCCTACCCGATCTCGACATTTCGTTGCGATATATGCCCTCTAAAAGTCAAACGTGGAAGCGGGTATTGATATCACCCTCTCGGCGCTGATACCACCGCAAATCCGCCTGCGAACGTCCATCGCCCAGCGCCTCGATATACGGCCGCCCGTCAGTGTCCCGCGTAGTACGCGGCGCGACCAACAAAAACCTCATCGCCTTTTGCGACGCAAAAATTTACTAATTTCCCAGCTCAGCGCTGTAACTGCGACGCCGACCGGTCGGCGTCCACCTCCGATCTGGCGCCATGGCGCTCATCCGGCAAACATGGACGCTGATGCGTAAAAACTTCCGGAGTCTCATCCTCCGGCACTTTACCATCATCTTCGTCATGGCCTTTCTCGTGCCGCTCATCCTCTCCGTCTTCTTCAGCTTTGCGCGCAACCTCTTTGTCCCGCCCGCCACCTTTGGCATCGGCGACGTGCGGCCGCTCATGCCCATCAACGATGCACTGCGCCAGGGCAGCGACGCCGGACGCACCAAGCTTGTCCTCGTCGATAATGGCCATACCGGTGGTGATATTGAAAAAGTGCTCGACGATGTGGCCAAGACGGTCCAAGATGCCGCCGCCGGTGTCAGCGTCGTGCGCCTCAGCAACGATCGAGATCTCGTCGGCGAGTGTCGCAGCACACTGCGCGGTGTCACAAGCTGCTTCAACGCCATTGTCTTTCTCTCCTCGCCCAACGAAGGAAACGGTGGAATCTGGAACTACACCATTCGCACAGATGCCTCCTTTTATTCAGAACCGTTCCGAATCCGAGTTGACCGAGGCGACAATGTCGAGCAAATCTACTTGATCCCCACTCAGCACATGGTTGACAAAGCCATCGCCAAAATATCCGACCCCGATCAGGCGAACCCTCTCGCAGACGTTCAAGAAAAGACCTTTACAAGTCTCACTCGCGACGAGCGTCTTGCGCAGACGCGACGACTCTACCACAGGTCCATCATCAACTTTATGGGTGTCGCCTTCATCGCCACCATCCTCTGGATCTCCTATCACTTGACAGGTTTCGTTGCGACCGAGAGAGAAACGGGCATGTCACAGCTCATCGATGCCATGATGCCCGTCCGGAAGCCCTGGATGGCCATGCTAGCCAGAATGGTGGCGCACCATTGGTCCTTTTCCATTTTGTATGCGCCTGCGTGGATCATTGGCTCTCTCGTCATCAAATTTGGTGTTTACAGCCACACCAGTGTCGCCATTGTTCTCATTCTGCATATTCTTGCCGGTCTCGCCTTTGCCTCCATGTCCATCATGATTGCCTGCTTCTTCAAAAAGGCCCAACTCAGCGGTATCACGTCGACCTTGTCGATGCTTCTTCTCGGTATTCTTGCCCAGGCGCTCACCAAACCTGGCACTGGCACTGTTGCGTTCCTCTCTGTTCTCTTCGCACCATGCGCGTACGTGTACGCCATCATCCATATGTCTTGGTTCGAGAGATACAGCAACGCTGCTAGCCTCACTTCAAGCCAGCCCGAGTCTTCGTTCAACCTGCCCGGCATTTTCTTCTGGATCATGCTCATCATTCAAATTTTGGCCTATCCTCTCATCGGCGCTGCTTTCGAGTACACCTTCTACGGCACGTCGACCAAGGGTCGCAATATTACCCACAATACTGCTTCTATGGAGGACAATGCTGTGCAGCTGCGCGATTTTAGCAAGATCTATCAGCCCAACATCTTTTCTCGCCTCTTTTCCTTTGCCTCCAAGAACCCAGCCCAACCAGTAGTTGCTGTCGATAAACTTAGCCTGAATGCTGGCCGCGGTCAGATTGTGTGTCTTCTAGGAGCCAATGGTAGCGGCAAGAGTACGACGTTGGATGCCATCGCTGGTCTTCACAGGCTCACCAGTGGCTCTATTTCCATTGACGGCACAGGCGGCCTGGGTATTGCGCCCCAGAAGAATGTGCTATGGGACGATCTCAATGTTATCGAACACATCCGAATTTTCAACCGACTCAAATCGCCCAAGAACCCTGCCTCGAAGGAAGAAATTGACGAACTAATCAAAGCAATCGATCTCTGGCCCAAGCGCAAGGCCCTTTCTAAGACGCTTTCTGGTGGACAGAAACGAAAACTGCAACTGGGAATGATGTTGACTGGTGGCAGCGCCGTCTGCTGTGTTGACGAAGTCAGCAGCGGTATCGACCCTCTGTCTCGCAGAAAGCTTTGGGATATTCTTCTTGCTGAGCGCGGAAAGCGCACCATGATTCTCACCACCCATTTCCTCGACGAAGCCGACCTGCTTGCCGACCACATCGCTATCCTCTCCAAGGGAACTCTGCGTGCGGAGGGCTCGTCTGTTGAGCTCAAGGACAAATTCGGTGGTGGATACCGTGTCAACGTGCAAAAGACTCTGAATATGAAAGCCCTTCCCAGGGTGGACGGCGTCAAGAAGAAGGATGCTTTTGACCTGGTCACCTATGTTGCCCCCTCTTCTAGCCTTGCCGCCACCGTCATCAAGAAACTCGAAGCCGCCCAGATTTCTGGTTATCGATTTTCCGGCCCTACGATAGAGGACGTCTTCCTGCAGCTTGCCGAGGAAATCAAAGATGAAGAGGCCTTCCAAGCCGGCCACAGGTCGGCGGAAAAGACGCGCGATCCGGACGAAACGTCGCAAAACGAGCAGCAGCAGTCGCAGGGTCTGCAGCTGCTTGACGGAAAGCAGGTTGGCTATCTGCGCCAGACCTGGATCCTCTTTTCCAAGCGCTTCACCATCCTCAAGCGCAACTGGCCCGTCTACGTCCTCGCCTTCATCATTCCCATCCTCGCTGCCGGTCTGACAAGCCTCTTTGTCAGCGACTCCAAGCTGCAGGGCTGTGCGCCGGGCGACCAGGCGTCCAACTATGGCACAGAAGACGCCTTCAGCCAGATTCTCGACGCCCAGGACAGCGACCACCGGTTGACGTTCCTCGCTGGGCCGGGCTCCAAGATCTCTCCCAACAACCTGGTCAGCCTCTTCACGCCCATCTTCCAAGGATCGACGGATGGCGCTGCCGTCGGCGGCGCCGTCCTGAGCAGCCTTAAACTGGTCGATTCGTTTGGCGAATATGAGAATTACATCCGGGATAACCCTGGCAACGTGACTATGGGCTTCTGGCTGGGCGACGCCAACAGCAAGCCGACGTTCGCCTGGGTCGCCAACCTGTTCATCACCAGTTCCATTCTCTCGCAGCAGCTCCTCGACGTGATCCAGACGAATACCACCATCTCGACGACCTGGTCGCCATTTGACACGCCGTTCAACCCCGGTATCGGCGACGCCCTCAACCTCGTCATCTACATGGGCATCGCGCTCGCCGTGTACCCGGCCTTCTTCTCGCTGTATCCCAGCAGCGAGCGCCGACGCTTCGTCCGGGCCCTGCAGTACTCCAACGGCGTGCGCCCTCTGCCGCTCTGGCTGGCGTACCTGCTCTTTGACTTCATCGTCGTCCTCGCCAGCTCGGCCATTGTCACGGCCCTGTGGGCGGGCCTGTCGGATGCGTGGTACAACATTGGCTACATCTTCATCGTCATGTTCCTGTACGGCCTCTGCTCCATCCTCTTCTCCTACGTCATTTCCCTGTTCACCAAGTCGCAGCTGGGCACGTTTGCGTGGTCTGCCGTCGTGCAGGCCGTCTTCATGCTGGGCTACCTCATCACCTACGTCTGCATCCTGACCTACGTGGACGCTGCCAACATTGACAACGTGCTGCGCTTGACATACTTTGTCATTGCCATTGTGTCGCCCATCACCTCGGCCATGCGGTCGCTCTTCATCGCCTCGAACCTGTTCTCCATTGCCTGCGACGGCAACGTCCTCTCGCCCAACCCGCAGAACATCCTCTACTACGGCGGCCCCATCCTCTACCTGGCCGTGCAGTCCGTCATCCTGTTCCTCATGCTGCTCTGGCTCGACAGCGGCTCCCGCTTCTCCTGGCTGCGCCGCGTCTTCTCCCGCAAGCCGTCCGCGCAGGACCCCGAGACCATGGACCAGGACGTCCTCGACGAGCAGGCGCGCGTCAGCGGGCCCGGCGCCAGCGACGACGGCCTGCGCGTCGCGCACCTGACCAAGTCCTTTGGCAAGTACACGGCCGTCGACAATGTCAGCTTCGGCATCAAGCAGGGCGAGGTCTTTGCGCTGCTCGGCCCCAACGGCGCGGGCAAGTCCACCACCATCTCCGTCATCCGCGGCGACCTCAAACCGAGCCGCAACGGCGGCGACGTCTTCATCAAGGACGTCTCCGTGACCAAGAACCTGGCCCTCGCGCGAACCAACCTCGGCGTGTGCCCGCAGATTGACGCCCTCGACCAGATGACGGTGCGCGAGCACCTCGAGTTCTACGCGCGCGTCCGCGGCATCCCCGACATCCAGCACAACGTCTCCTCCATCCTCTCCGCCGTCGGCCTCGGCGCCTTTGCGTCGCGCATGGCGCACGCCCTGTCCGGCGGCAACAAGCGCAAGCTCAGCCTGGGCATCGCCCTCATGGGCAACCCGGCCGTCGTTTTATTAGATGAGCCCTCGTCCGGCCTCGACGCCGCCTCCAAGCGCATCATGTGGAAGACGCTCGCCGCCACCGCCCACGGCCGCTCCATCCTGCTCACCACGCACTCGATGGAGGAGGCCGACGCGCTGGCCGGCCGCGCCGGCATCCTCGCCCGCCGCATGCTCGCCCTCGGCACCCCCGACGACCTGCGCCACCGCTTCGGCGACCTCCTCCACGTCCACCTCGTCGCCGCGTCGGCGCCGCGCACCACCGACGCAGAGATGGGCGCCATCGTCGCCTGGGTCCGCCAGCGCCTGCCCTCGGCCGACGTCGACCACAAGACGTACCACGGGCAGCTGCGCTTCACCGTCCGCGCGCGCGACCTGCATGTGCGCAGCCAGCGCGGCTCGCCGTCGGCCACCACCACGCCGACGACGCATGAGCAGCAGGCACCGCCGCCGCACATTGTCCGCGAAAAAGACGACGACAGCACCACGGCGACGATTCAGTCTAGCGAATCAGCCGTCGGCAGCCTCGTCGTCCTGCTGGAGGAGAACAGCCAGGAGCTCGGCATCAGCAACTACAGCGTTGCGCCGACAGGTCTGGATCAAGTGTTCCTGTCCATTGTCGGGCAGCACAACGTGCAAGAAGAGAATACGTAAAACTTTCATACCATCATTTACCTTTTTCTTTACTATTTCGTTCATGAGTCATCATATGCGGTGAACAGACAAGGCATATTCATTGGATTTCTTTTTCTTCCGTTTCAGCGTTTATAGACTAGGGTTTTTGGATAGATCATCATCAAATTACTTGAAACTTCACATTTTCATACATTGCAATCTACATGTGCAGTAAAATGATGCCTTCGTGACAACAAGTTTGTCGAAATGTTTCTTCCTCATTTTCGATTCTCTCTCCTCTATAATTGGGTATAATCTCTTCGTGTATTTGGATTATGGTGGTACAATAAAACAAGAATCCCTCTTGTGCTCCGGTGTCCTTCGTATTTGTTCTCTGCCAATGCGCCCAGCGAATTCGATCGAGAGAAAAGACAAAGCGAAAACTCCTCTCCTCTCAAAAAGGTAGAAACAGCCCCTTCGGTCGTGTATAAATATGCATCCTTCCATGAATATCCTTGGTTCGTCGTATGCTTTGCGTAAAAAAAAAATCGTCCAACAAACAAAAACAAAAGCCACTCTTCAATGTAGAGCAAGAACAAAAACAAAACGCCTGTAATAATCCAAAAACGCCGTGAATCGTGAGCTTTTCCTTCGTGTATTGTGGCATCGTGTTCCTCACATCTTTCTCTATATCCGCCTCTGTTTGAGTTGGCAGTCGACATTATCAAATCATTCGTCAAAACCCGTATTAAAGGTCTGCTGGTGCATGGTCCGAAGACCGACAGCAAAACCAACCGCCAGCTTCCCATTGCCCAGGCACATACACGCTTGCCTTGCGTGTCTCATCGTCGTGAATGCCGCCCATTAAAACACTCAAACGCTTAAAGTCAATCGGCTTCAGAATCCAGCCATCGAAGCCAGCATCAATGTATGTTTGGCGCTGTTCTTCTACCAATGATGCAGAAACAGCAATAATAGGCACCCTTCCATTGCGTTTAGCCATGTCCGAATGGCCTTCCTGCTCGGAATCTTTCTCCATGGATCGAATCATTTTCGTGCTGGTCAGTCCATCAACGATGGGCATCTATTCAAGTCAGCATTGCGTCATGGCATCAATGTCAGTAAATAGCCTACCTGCATATCCATTAGAATCACATCCACTCCCGAGGCAGTCGATTTGAATAAAGTAGCACAGTCTTCACCGTTGACAGCGTGGGTCACCGTATGGCCAACACGCTCAAGACGTTTTCTCAAAATCTTCAGGTTGATGGGGTCATCCTCCGCTATAAGAGCCCTCAAAGGAATTTCTTGGCCGGCCAAGCTTTCTGTTCGCGGTCTTGCAAACTGGCTCCCTATCTCGACGAGTTTCTCAGTCGGTCTAGCGGGGCTGAGTGCTTCTGCCTGAGGAGCATATTCATCGGGTATTTTGACAGCTGTGACAGGTGTTTTAGAGTCCTTGACTGCCACAGAGCCAGCGTCAGCACGCGTTGGTGATGAGATGCTACCATGTCGAGACTTTTCGGGCGATCCGCGGCCGGCCGATAGGCCAGAAAAAGCCGAAGAGAGATTTGTATTGCTCTTTGACTGTCGTTTGTGGTGAAAGTATTCCACCTCCTTACTTGGACCAGCCACTGGTGTTTGGATGGCGTCAATAAGGCGGTCGGTGTCGCTTTTGCCACTTTCGTAGCTTCCACGGCTGCCGTGGCTGCCGCTGCGTCGACTTCTACTGCCAATACTCGTCTCTCTCAGCGTAGGAACATGGGAACCTGATCCTTTATGTACAAGAGTAATTTCGCCATCAGGTCGTTTCGATTGGCGCTGGGAAGCTCTCCTGACGTTGTGTGGTGCAGATGAGTCTTCCTTTGAGGGCTCCAACTCGCTGTCAGGCAATTGGAAGGGTAGTTGAATGATAAAGCGAGAGCCTTTTCCGACTTCCGACGACAGTCTCAGCTGCCCATTCATGTTTCTGATAATTCTGCCGACAACAGCCAAGCCAAGACCAAGAGTTCGCGAGGAATCAGGGTTATCCGATTGAGTGGGAGAATCTTCTGACTCGGGTATGGATCCGCTGACTTGTTCCAAGTCTCTGAAGAGACCATCCAGTTGGCGAGATGTCATTCCTGAGCCCGTATCTGTGACCTCAAACTCAATGGTTGCTTGTCTTTCCTCTAGTTCCGTGACTTGAACATTGATTTTGATGGAGCCTTGATCGGTACGCTGCACAGCATTTGCGGTGACATTTGACAGCGCTTGTCTCACCTGACGTGTATCTCCATGCACAAGCTTTGGCAGTCCATCGTGGCGAGCTACTTCGTATGTGAGACCTTTCCGATCTGCCTCGATCTTGAACGGGTCGGTCGCTTCTTGGATGCAAGTTCCCAGATCGAAGACCTCGTCTTTGATAAGATTCTGGCCTTCTTCTGCTTTCGTTAGATCGAGGAGGTCGTTGATGACGTAGATGAGAGATTTGGACGCCGAATGAGACCTTACAAGGTTGTCTCGCGTCTCATTATCAAGGCTGCCTTCAAGGGCGATTTCAAGATAATTGATGATGGCGTTCAGAGGCGTCCGCACCTCGTGTGCGGAATTAGCCAACAGGAGTCGGGTGAGCTTCGTATTTTGAATTGCGGCTTCTTTTTGCCTCCAGATTTCGATGAATTTACCGTATACGAGGCAAAGAACGGAGGCAGTTTCAACCTGTTCTTCGTCCCACTCGCGGCATCTACCAATAACAGTTTCGTTCCAAACTTTGAAACTCGCTCTGGGCTCGAGATAATCGGCAGTCCCCTCTCGGATTTTCTTTTCGTATGGGTTTCCGGCCCATTTCACCTCTTTTAGTTGGCCTTGGCGGAAGAAGACAATAAAATCGTTGCCGCCCACGCTTAGTGGAACATAAAGGAAACCAGCAATGTAGTGAAAGCCCGGTGCGTATCGCAAATCCGGGAAATCAAGCGTTACATCCTGCGAAGCGAGAACTGATGTGAGCTTTCGCATGCGCAGATACTCGAGCAACGCCAGTGCTTCCTGGCTGTGTTCCATCACGCCCAATACCTTCGTTTCGTCTTTAATCGAAAGAAGGCCACAGTCGGCATCGAAAAGTCCAAGAAGATCGTCGGATGACGCCACAATATAACCAGATGGGTTTTTATCGCTCGGAGACGTGTTGATAAGCTTTCGAGCTTGGAGGCGGGATGCGTAAGAGAGTCGTTCAATATTTCTGGACGCGGTTTCACCAATCAATCGGCAGAGCTTGCGAACTGGGAACGAGACTCTCATGCCGTGATCGCCATAGGAATGACAAGCTATCAGGCCCCAAAGCTCGTTGAATGCATTGATGGAAATGGACATGGAAGATCGGACTTCCATGTTTCCGAGATACTTGAGGTGGATGGGAGACATGGCGCGGAGATAAGAGTGTGTCATGTCCAAAGGAACGTCCAGATCTTGCTGAGAGCGGCAGACCATCCTGGCAGTTGGCTGATCCCGATCATAGAGTAGTCGCACCTTGTTCACTTTATACAACTCACGAGCTTGGCGGGGAATATCGGAAGCCGGGAAGTGAAGGCCCTTGTACAGGTCAATGGTGTGAGAGGTATCGACATATTCTGTGACGACTTTGCCGTTGAAAGTCGAGTCAAACTGGTAGATCATTATGCGGTGGAAGCCTGTAAGCTCTTTGACTATACCCACCAGAATTTTCAGAAACCTTTCCAGTGTAGTTGCAGACGCGAGTTGCTCTTGGACTTGGGACAGGATGTCAAAGACTTGCATGGCTCCTTGCTCGCCGCGCCGTTTGCGTGCGCTTCGCAGGATACGAAGTGGCTTGCTGGCAAGCTCAGTACTCTCTTGTAAGGCTTGTTCGGTCGGGTTGCTTTCCAGAGTGTCGGTTGGGACCTCGGGCGTAAGCTCGTTGGGTGGCCGTAAAGGAAACTCTTGATCATCATCAAGCTCAAACTCGCAAATGATAAGATCGGGATGCGCGGCGTTGATATGAATAGCGCACCAAAGCTTGACGGCCCTACCAAGCTTCGGATGCCGGATGGAAATGCTCAAAACTTCAGGTCCATTTACCGAGGGATCAGCATCCTCATCTTTGATGAAGTCAATGTGATCCAAAAGGTTGTCTTGTTGGTCATCAGTCAAAATATCCAGGAAGTTTCCTAAGCGAAATAACGACCTGGGTGAGTAGCCAAGCAGACGTTTTGAATTTTCGCTAACATAGCGGACGTGAAAACTGCCATCTGTCTCCTCATACATGGCTAGCAGACAGCCAAAGCTCTGGACAGCACCGGGGGTATGGATGGGCTCATCCTCGCACTGTTGCAGAACACCATCTCGTCCTGTGATGATGGCATGGCCCTCGGCGGTGTCAACGTGAGTAAAGCGCGTTGTAACCAAGGGCACATCAGTCGAGGATAGAGCTTCGGAGAGTCGCGAGGACAAGTCGGTGTCTCCGTGAAGGGCATGTCGTCCTAGTGCCCCCGACTCAGCGTCACTACCCGGATCGGATGCCGTGATATCAAGCTCAATCGGGGCACCTGTTCCGGCAGAGCGAGAGCCCTCTGCTTGGGCGCTGGGATTTAGCTCGACATATGCTCTGGAGCGACCTCGGCTCCGGCCAATAGGCGACATTGGACCCGGTGAGGGAGGCACAGAGCCAGAGCGCGTATCGATGGTGGTCCCTCTGGACCGAACTGACCTCGCGACCGGAGTCCCGGCGGACGCACCAGACTGGTAGCGGGTCGCATGTTCGTCGGCATCAGACTTGGTGCTGGACTTGTCGACGCTGACAACAGAGCGAATAGGGAAGACCAGATCGCTAACTTCGGTGGCGGCCGAGGGAAAGCCTATGTAGGAATCTGATACGACGCTGGGGGACGTGGCCGCATCACGGTCAGCTTCCGAGGCGGGTTTCGTGGGATCGTGATCGAGGGAGAGGGGTCGCGACGGGCGCTGTTGACGGCGGCGCGCAGCACTGTCGAATTGGCGCTCGTCGGGTCGGTCGGCCGCCGGGCTGCTCATCCTGAGTAGAGGCCGTTTCCAGCTAAACGCTACAGCAACAAGTAGCGAAGCGCAAGTAGCGGTATCATGCAAAGGAACGAAGAGGGTAAAAAAAATAAGTAATCAACCGGTGCAATCCGTAGTCAAAGGCGGCGCAAGGTGGGGTGCGAAGCTGGCGCGCCGCTTGAGCGCAACGTGCTAATACGAAAGTCGTATGTGGGCAGCCAAGAGGGTCAGCCAAACGAGAGAGGACCCCAGCGAAAATGAAGAAGCGACAAAGCCGTGAGGAATTAGGGCGCTGTAGATGATGGCATGGAGTCGGATGAGGCGAGGTGGCAAAGGAGCAACTGGAGATGGAGAAGACAAGACCAAGACTGGCCGTTTGGCGGCTCTGCTCCTGTGCAGCGACTCCAGCGGCCAAAAGCCTGTTGCCCGCCCACCGCCCAGATTTGGCTCTGTCGAGAACAGGAAGGTGGGGTGGCGCTGCTGAGAGCTGGCCCAGTACTTAACATACCGGCGGAACCAAAGTCGCCTTTAACACTTCTCATCATTTTAATTTTTATTTTTATTTTTATCTCAATTTTATCTTTGTTCATTCAATCTTCTTTCTTCGCCAAGCTTGGAATTACTGTCCTGCTCTCCCAATCATGCATCATGCTGCATCCCACTTTGTCCGTTTCTTCTCCACAACTCCCCGGTGCACTTGCTCCGGGCGGCCTGTCGATCCTCTCCAGCCGACATGGTATAAATATTACCTTTCCCCCGTGCTTCCCGCCCAGGCCATGATGGTGAGAACGAATTTCATACACAGCCAGGGCGTTCGGCAAGTACTGTTTGTTTGACATCATTGGGACACTCGCAATTGCACTTGACGAAGTGCAAAGCTTTCTGCCTGGACGCTGGCAGCGTTTCCTTGTTTCTCCCAGTGTGACACGCCCATCTTGTCAGCTGGGGTCGGCAACGTTGTGTAATCGATATATCGAATTTCGTTCAAACGGTTACGACTGCGATACGCCCTCTCGTCTACGCGATTCCGTCTAGCTTCGATGTTGTGAATCACGCGTCCGCGAAGATTATCTCGACTACTCACTGGCAACAAGAAGTCTGACGCAACCGTCAGAGCGAGACTTTTTCCGTCGCACGAGATGTGGCCATAACGATGTGGCAGTTGTAAACGGGCATGTTACCATACTCGATCGATCAAAGCTATCTTCGCCAAAAACAGCCTACAATGCGCGTAAAGAAACCGATTTATTCCGTAATTCTCAATTCTGGTATTCTGCTTATAATCATCCCTGATATGCCTGTCCAAGGCTCGCATCAATCGCTTTGTGCTCCCCGGCATCCTCTCTGACATACTTTTGCCACTTGCTCTGCTCATTTACAATTGGCCTTGGAAGCGTCTTGACTGGGTTTTGCGAGAATGCATCGCTAATCTTACGCCTCAGCAATTCGTCCAAAATCTTGTCGTCCGCGAGGAAGGGCTCAATCGTCCGAAACAACTCGTGAAGAAACTGCGGCGGACAACATTGAGCTCCGGCCCAGATGGCCATCTTATCTCCCACATTATAAGCCAGGCTGCACAAAAGCACATCCGCCAGCGTGTTTGTAACCTCGAAAGATTTGACAACCTGCTCATTTGTCAGTAAGCGGATGGTTTTCACAGAGATGACTTTACCTGGTCTCGTCCCAAAGGAACAAGATGATCCTGGGACATGACGGTGAACGACTCTAGCAAATCCCTTGCAACTAGAGATGGGTACATGAACGTCATGGGCGCTGTTGAGGACCGTGATGACAACAACCCGAATTTCATTGCGTGCTGCCATAGAAGAACCCTCATCCAAGACTTTGTGATATTGAAATCGGCATATTGTACCAGGTCTTGGTTTTTTGAAGCTATGTGCAGTGACGAAAGCTTTTCGTGCGTCGCGACGAGGGTTTGAATTGTGTTTAGTTTCGAAATGTCTCCCCATATGATACTCGTTTGAGGACAGTATTCTGGCTTAAAGATACACGCCGTATCAAATGCAGCGAATAAGGCAGCGAGATCTAGCAAGCCACGTTGGTGTATATCAAGCTTCATATCGGTATCATGATATACGCGAAGACTTTCTTGTATGGAGATTGCCATTCCATGTTGCATAGCATAGCCCCTTGTAAATCAATCAGTAAATTCACACCTCAAGGATTCGAATGAGACTACCTTTCGCTTACCCATAATAGAGTATAAATTATATCGTAATTTTCTGCATTCGATCCCGGAATATGCATTTGAAGAAAGCGCGCAAAAGAAATCGCTTCTTGCAGATACATCATTGCTGCTTTCCGATTGTCGACCTTGGCATGGTATACATGCAAGAAGAATGAGGCGAGGACACTATCGACAGTTGCGTGCTCGCGATAATTGAACTTGGCTCGCAACATAGTGCACTGCTCTTCCATCATAGCGGCGCTCAGCTTCTGGGCCGTGCTATCGCGGCAGCCGAGCTTGAGTTGCGCGATCGTGGCAGCCGATAATGCAGTCGCCACAATGTAGCAACTTCTTCCTTCCCGGCTCTCTGGGTCTGCGTTTGCCAACTGATCATTAAACAGAGCAACGTCTAGTATTGGCCAAACAGGGTACATCCGAGACTCATACGCTGATAGTATTGGAGCAAAAACGGCGGGCCGCAGCAACCCTGCGTCTCCGGAGCTGGCGGCAACCGGTCCCTCATTGGTCCTATTCTTGATGACTCTGGGAATGTCAGTGTTGGGTAAAAGCTTTACCAACTTCCTCTCTCTTGGTGTGGCTGGTTTCCTTCTCGGTGATTTGGGTCCGCGCTTTAAAATGGGATTCCGGTAGGTGCACTCAATGACAACTTTTGAAGTTGCGCATGGTTTACACGGTTTTTGAGCATCGCATCGAGTCTTGCGGCGCACACAAGAATCGCATGATCGTTTTGCCATTCTTGCTCGTGTAAACCTATTTGTAGCTTATAGTAATGGCGTAGAGGCGTGCTTCTCTAAGAGACTCCGTCATCGGAGTAAATACTGTCTTATCAGCGACACTCACAATACACTAGCTTGTGTATTCTTTAGCCTGCATCGGATCATACAGAATACACCAGCTCTGCTTTGAAGTGCGCTCAGAATTGTTCAATATTGGGCTTTCCATTCGCCACAGCGCGGGGCGTATCATCGCGAGTGCGGGGTGCTGATACGGAGATCTAGACCCGGCTCTAGCTCATGCAGCCAGCAGTATTCCCCCACATAGAAGGCCATCCTACTGGCGGAAATGCTGTCAAATCATCGAAAGCTAGCTGCGGTCCACGTAGCTTAAGACGAGGCCGGAGTAATTCTGAACAATCACAGCCTGGCCTTGCCTGCGCGTGTTTGTCCGGCGCAGGTCAGCTGAAGTGCACAACACGTTTTCATGCACACATCTCCAAGTTGGAAATATGTGTATTTGAGAAGAATAAGAATATAAATAGCCCATCTTTGCCTCGCATTTGCATGGCGCTAGAGAAGAACATCCCTCAACGTTGGATTTTAAGACTTCCCGTTAAAGCACTACTCGGTCAATCGTGAAACAAGTACCACCATCGAGATGGCCACAACTGAGGTTCCTCAAGTCCAAACTGCAGCTACTGTGCCAAAGTTAGGCGCTGGTGTTGTCTTTGTTCATGACTACCCTGTTCCGAAGGCGGGCCATAACGAAGTGCTTGCCAAAGTCTTGTACTCTGGAGTCTGCCAAAGCGGTATGTTCAACCCAAGCGCGGCCGCCGAATTCATCTTCACACACTGACAATATTCTTTCTCTGCTTGTTTTAGATCTTCATACTCAAGCTGGCACAGCTTCAGGGCCCGACGGCAGTCCTATACTGGACATCAAGCTGCCCCATGTCGGAGGCCACGAAGGTGTCGGCCGCATCATTGCTCTTGGACCAGGCGTCAGCGACGACGTCAAGATTGGTCAGTTTGTTGGTATTCGCTTTGTTAGTCGCATCTGTCGCCGGTGCGAATTTTGCCTCGCAGGTAAAGAGCAGCACTGTGTCAAAAGCACAAATCATCTGCATCACGAGGATGGCAGCTTTCAGGAATACATTGCTTTAGACGCAGACTACTTGACGATACTTCCTGACGACATTGATCCTGTCGTAATTGGTCCTGTTTTATGTGCGGGATTGACGACTTATAAAGTATACATTCTCACCCTGCCGTTGTACTTCGCTTTCACTTACACGAAGACAGGCCGTCAAAAACGCCAATGTAAAACCAGGCGATACCGTTATCGTTTCTGGTGCTGGTGGAGGCTTGGGTCATCTGGCTGGTATGTTCTTAAATCTTAAAAAAAAAAAAAGTTTACTCGTGTTGAAAGAGAAATCTGACAGTTCTATACTATAGTGCAATATGCCCTGGCACATGGTGCGGTGGTCATCGGCATCGACACTGGTGAGAAGAAGGGGGGATTCGTGAAGTCCCTCGGCGCAACCGAATTTATCGATTTCAGAGAGACGCCGGATATCGTCGCCAAGGTTCGTGAGCTCACCAACGGCGGTGCGGATGCCGTTATCGTCACTGCGGGCAACAACAAAGCATTCGCCCAGGCAGCGGACATGCTCAGAATCGGAGGCACGCTCTCATGTGTTGGTATTCCGCCCGAACGTGGCTTTCTTGAAACTCCCATCAGCGCCATAGTCATTCGAGGATTGCACATTACTGGCAATCTTGTTGGGTCGCTTAAAGAGTGCCTCGAAGCTGTCGACTTTGTCCGTCGGGGTGTGGTGAAGCCTCATGTGGCAGTACGACCATTTGAAGATTTGCCTGCGATTTATGATGAGCTAGAGAAAGGTGATGTGTCAGGCCGCATTGTCCTGAAGATTGCAAAGGATGAATAATGGGACATTCTATGCCGGAGGTTACTTTGACTTCGCGCTCATAGAGTTGGTGAGGTCGAATAATTGCACTTTGAAGAGTTCAGTATGCTCCATTGCTTGAGAGTAAACTTAGATATTCTAGTAGAGGAAGTCACTTAGGAACATCATTTCAAGGGGATAGTGTAATGTCTGGCAGTTCAAAGCGCTCTCGGTGAATATTTCCAACCTTGTGTACACTGGAGAAATTTCTCAAAATATTACTGGATGTAATGCATATGTAACTTCACCGATATTCAACTCGTCGGGGATGATCAAGTCATCTCAAGTCAAAGTATCAGCATCGAGTCTACTATTTTCTATGCCAGAGCGAAAACATCCAAGCCAATGGGAGAACTGGCAGAGAATGTCGATACCATATCGAAACACAAGGTCTCCATACGGAAGCTGGCAACATCATAAATCACAACATCTACAGTGCATTTTGGCAAATACTCCTTCTACGTACTTACTTCTGTCCACGTCGCTTCTCAATATTGCCCTTGAGCAAGGCATAGCGACCAGGACGCTGAGCGCCCTCCATACCATCACCAGTGTGCGCCATGGCGTGCCGTTGGGTATGGCTTTTCCTCATGTTGTCCAAGGCGCAAAATGGCACGCGGACGGACGACGCGACGTCATGTCAGGTCGATCACTCGGCCCGAGTCAAAAGTGGCGGGTTGACGAGAGAGAAAAAGGAGTCGCGGTGAAGACTGCGCGCGCACGCCAGAAATGCAGATACTCAGAACGGCAGCTCCGCCAGCTTAAACCAAATGTAGCAGATCCATCCCATGACTGGCAAATGACACCGGAACTGGTGTGGCAGACAAAACGGCGAATGTGCCCCGACGCCGGAGGTGCAAGGAAAAAGTTTTTCCAAAAAGGCGGCTGCTATTCGCGGCGCCACAGACGTGTTTGATAGATAACGATAAGGGTCTCTGAGCTAGTGGCCCGTTCGATGAAGACTAGGTAATGTGTTAGTGTAAGACAGCGGGGCCTTGTTACTGTTGCTAATGTGCAGCTGGCATCACCGAGATGCTGGCAGTAGAACGGTTGGCAACACGCTTCAACAGAGCACGGAGGTTAAAGCCATGCTCAAGTAACCAGTCCTCGCACACTATAACTGTTGTGTGATATTCTCTTTCAACAACCTGGCGCCACCAGGCCACGCAAGCCCATCGCCTCGCATCATTTTCAGCCGTTGCCATAGCTCTTACGCTCGACCAGGGGGCAGCAGTGACGCCCTCCATGGGTCCTTGGCGCAGCATAATAATAGTCGCTTGGCCCGCAACAGGTTTACTCAGGACAGCGACTTCGATGAACACGGCTGTCTCTTTGGGGAAGCATTATTACCCAGTATTACGATACCCCCATCGGCCAGCGTCGCGGCGGAACTTGCCACCCCATCGAGCTGGCTCCAGCTCCCGACCAGGGCCGCGCTGCGCTGGCGCCAGGCCAATGCTTGATTCATTCGAGATGGGTCCTTGAGGCAGTGAAACACACAGCCTGTCAAGCACCAAGACGGGCCGAAGCTCTCTCTGGTCCCAAGTACCGACAAGGCGTTGGCCTGCGGCAAATGATCGAGGAAACTAGCGACAAGTGACATGAACGCCAGCCACCAGCCAGCCCGACGTGCAGCAGCGCCACCATATCCACCGGAGAGCCCAGTTCAAATTTCCTGATGCTGTAACGACGCTGTAAAGCGTTAGTGCAGCGCCTGGGCCAAATGCTGGCCCTCTGGGATAAAACGCTTTGCTGTGGATGAAGGGCCAGTTTTTTCTTTCATCTTTCGTGAGACGCCAATCACTGCGTCGCATAATGCGCCGGGTCTAAAATCTGCAACTTGTCCCAACAAATTGCAAGCTGCAGAATTGGCTGAAACTCCGCGCCACTGTTCTAACGACGATGGACATTGGCAATTCAAGTTGGGACAGATGTTGGTGGCATGCACGTACAGCAGTTTGCACCAGTAACTAGTGCCCTGCAGAAAAGAACCCTGGTGCCCTGCGGCCGCTGCACATTGGCATCGAGGATCCCTGCTGGCATTAAGTAGCTGCACTTTGAGACTGATGGCCATTGACGGAGCCTGAATATCCAACCCAATCCTGTTGAAAAGATGTTTCGTCAATAGTGCCAGCCACAAAGATGGAGGTTTGCGCCAGCTCCACGCCCGCCCAGGCCAGCCTTCATTCGACTTTAACACTGCTCTCTCCCCAGGGGCTGCAAGACCCCAACGTGCATCGTCGTGTCAGCACTCTGTTGACTTTCTAGAATGCTGAGTGGAACAGACATTCTTGGCTGCCCCAAACTCGGACTAGCCCCAGCGCCAGGGAGCATCGAACCGGCCCAGTTATTCGACTGGTTCTTCGACAATTTCCGATCCATTTTCGACGGGCGGGTGAGACATTGAGAACAGACCAGGTCGTAGTGCACATCGCGGACAGCCTCGCGACCATCAATGACGGCTATTGGCATGGCTGTCTCTGGGCGACATAATCATCCTCGGTCTTTGGCCGGCCTTGAACTGTGCATTCTTAAAGCCGGTACTTTGAGTATTCAGAAAAGGATCAGCGCAACGCTTACTATGCACCGTGCTTCCTACGAGAGCACTTATTATGTATGGCTGCCAATCCGCATTATTGGCGGAGGCTTATGTAAAAGATTTGTACGCAACATATGGTGCGGGACAAGGAAGTCCCTGTTGCCCTGATCCTGGGGAAATAAATCCGGGGTGTGCATGGGATTGCCTCGATGGTCCCAGGAGCAATGTCATGCGCATTCGTACCAGGAAGGGACAACTGCGCGCGATGATGGTCTGTTTCCGCAATAACCCGAACAAAAAAACAGCCCTGTGGTTCGACACATGCCATCGACCCTGTGGGTGATTTTGTGGATGGGGAGGCTGAACGGGCATCGGCGACCAGAGCTCGCAGCTGCCAAAGTTGGCTTGGTGACGTTGAATACACATGACACAGAGATTCGGCAGCCTGTGCTGCCAGCCCGCACCCCATCAGTTGACCAAACTTGACCCTGGGAACGCATCCGAGTTGCAAGCTTGGAAAGCAGCCTACCAATTTGCCGTTTTGCTGCACGCTAGCGCCACTGCCGCCCTAGCCTCGGGCCGGCATGATCGGGTAGCTGGTTTTACAGCTTGTGAACCAGGCTAGCTGGAGTTCTACACTGGGCTCAGCAGCTCTCGATCGAGGTTTCGATATGGGTCGATTCATATTGTACAAGGACATCCCAATTAATTTCCTGCTCGAACGTGGCTGAGGGAACATGAAAGGGGGCCTGGGAATGTGCGCATCCAAGCCACGAACGTCTTCCGTACAACTTGGAGCATCTAATCTCTCTCTGGCATGTTCAAATTGAAGGGCACCCGCTGGATAATTCTTTGGACCCCGGAAACCGCGTTGAATTGAAAACCGTTCAGGAAACAGGCCACATGGTGAAATCAGCGTGAACATGGGTACCTTGCATGGATTACGGACGCTTTTGGAATCTGACACGAGGCGGACGGCGCAATTACCGTTCCATGTTGAAGGTTATAATACGCTTATGAAAGACCTCGTTTAACACATTTTTTACTCGAGAGGCACATGTATGTCAGCGAAGAGAGGTTCTTCTTCCTCGGCGATTTCACATTATTCGACAGGTCTGCGAACAGATGCCACTCACTGACCAGTGGCTTCATCCGGGGGCTGTTGGATCGGTGTGTGAGCCTGGCATCCTGGTACTCAGTAAGGGGGTTGGTGGTGTCAACTTGTCAGCACCCCAGCCTGCTTTGCCCAGCACAGCTTGCGCCAGCACCGTTCGTTTCGGGCGTATTCCCTGCCTAGGCGTCTTTCGAAGTTTTAATCCTCTGTCAAGCGATGAAATCATTTCTGCGACAAGCTAGCAATGGTCCCTGGTCTGGTTTCTCCCGCGTCGCCTGTATTGCAGTTCCCGGCCAGCTGGAGCCGCAAGGATCATCCACGCATTAAACCAAGAAAAGAGAATAAACTGCCCAGCAGATGCACGATTGTATCTACCGGCAGAATTTTTAATCGCATGTGCATTTTTCATTTAGTCCTCCCCATAGTCGTTTCATTCATCATGCATTCCCCCTGCTGTCTTACTTGTCAGAATCCTTGCCCATGTTGATGCTAAAAACAGTTTGGCTGGTCCAGAACGGGCTGGGAAGAAAACCGCCGTGTCCCGAATTGGGAGCTTGGCTCTGTTCCACATGCCCGGCGTAAGCGGCCGAAGATGCCCTGTGAAAGAAAGAAGGGTGGGTGGACGGCACGGGCTCGGTGGTGGTGGTGGCCGGCGCGCGACCGGGCGAGGCCATCTCACGCGCAGTCTCACCTCGCTAGTTAGCGTCCTGGTTGCAGGCTTGCAAGCTGCAGGACGATGGCCGGGCTTATAATTTATGGGCTTGCAGAGAAACCAGAGAGGCCACTGTTTCGGGCACTAGCAGGGTCCTCTTGTTCTTGCTCTGGGGGGAATTACTGCTGGCTGAAACTTCAAGTCGCAAATAGCTAGTTGTTGTGATATCCCCGCCTAGGTTGTTATGAGTTGTACCGACAGGCAACTGGCCAGTCATGTGCTGACGAGAGGCCAAGGAAGAGCCATCCAAAGCTCAGGGAGAGAACTGCAAAGTGATATTTCGTACCCCGTATACGAGTTTTTCTACCTTGGCCCCCGTCGACGGAACTTGAACAATGACGGCCGTGGCGCATCACCGCATATTCCTCTTCGCTGCCATCAACTCCCAAGGGTTCTCATACGCGGGGGTCAGGTCAGCACGCGCCCGGACTGATGGATGAACGGGATCCCTGCTAGAGGTTCCGTCGTCTCCAATCCCAAAGCCACCAGATGACGATGGTGCTGCCGCAAGAGCAACAGCGGTCTTGTGGGTACTGCAATGCTGGTGCGCAACGAGAGGATTGCCAATGACACGAGCGAAGCATTGTAGCATCGGCGCCCAGTGCACACTGCTACAGTGGCCTTCTCGTCCCCCTGCTCTGTTCGGGAGCGGGCAACGTTGAACTATTGTGGAGTTGGTTTGCGATTTTATAGTGCGCTTCGCGTTCCCTATTGCGGTAGGCTGCTACAATCCATGGGACATGCAACTTGACCGGTGCCGGTTCAGGTGGAGCTTTTTCCTGTCCTCCTCCTGTGCGAAATTGAAACTGGAGCCGTGTAGAAGGAGGGCAGACGGAAAGGGCTTTTGCAAAATTTTGGCGAGCAGCTGCGTCGATGGCTTGCTTGGCTATTTTGCTGCAGAAGACCACAGTAGCAGCGTCTCATGCCTGCTAGTCCTGAGGTCGAAAGATAACAAGACGCACTAGTATTAGCTGGTGTCTTATTTCCACCGTCAAAATTTGGGGACCGGCTTCCAGCTACTCTGCTAGCATCATGGGCTAGTTCTAGTTTATAACGCAGGTTTCTGGCGTCGAGGAGGAGGAACAGGAGCGACTGGCCGAAAAGCTATGGGGAGGGGCAGAGAGACAAGAGCAAATGTGGTACGCAACTTTCACACTCCCCCCATACCAGCAGCACCGCCGCGACCGCCAAGACAAATGGCGTGCTCACTGGCCAGCGACAGTTTCAATTGCACGATGCTGCATGACGGACGGTGGGCGGAGGTGCAGTCCCGTGAACAAGGCTGATCGGGCGGGAGGGGTAACGAAACAAAGAAAAAGACTAGTTGAGGAGGGCTCGCGTAAATGAGTAAAATAAGGACAAGACTCGAGAGGTGGCAGAAGGAGGCGGCGGCGGCGCACCGGGAATCATACACGTCGCCTGCATGTTGGGCTTGTCATGATCCGGCGCTGTGCGGCATGCGGTGCCTCGCCGTCATGCTGCGTGATGTGACCTGCGGTTGTTCCCAATTCGGTAGGCCGGGGAGGGGTTGTCTGAGGCGTTCTGCAAAGTGCGACCCAGCCACCAATGCTGCCCTTCTTTTATTCATATTATTGCATTTTTATTTTCTTTCCAATGTCGCTGCTACGCGCCCACCCAAAACCTGCAGCACAATGACGTAGTTTGGTCTCCAGCCCCTCTCCCCATGAATGGAGAGAGGAGAGGAGGGGAGAGATTCGCCGTATTCCCCTTCCCGGTCGGGACGACAACAACAACAATGGGGAAAAGTCTAACCGCCTGGTCCTTTATTGGACCGGTTCTGGGCGCGGGATGCGTAATAAAGGCATGGAGCCACGTTACAGGTTGTCGGAACTTTTTTTGGTCTTTGCAGGTGGACGATTGCGGTCAAGGAAGGCAAAAATCGCATCGGCACCAACACGAAACGATGGGCTTGAACCCCAATTTTGTAAAAATTCCACAGTGTGTGGGAAAGTGAGAGGCGGGGGCAAAAAACTAGGCAGAACGAAGAGAATTTGCTATTCAAGGTAATATTCTCTTTACGTTTCACCATCAACTGCCCGGCTCTCCTTCTAATACCTTCTTAAATAGGAAGGATGGGTGGCTAAAGGAGAAGAAAACGATGGGTAATTTTGTCTTTTACTTTACGTTGTTCATCGCTGGCTGCTGGGGAAATTGTATCGCTGTAAGTGGGTTGCCGGATCGAGCGCACAGCCGGGTACGTAACAGTTGAACCCGGCCTTGTTGCTGCCGCTTACAGCACAGCCCAGGCAGACCAATGCCTGGGCGCGCAACACCAAGAGGAAGCCAAGCCTTGTATCCGTAAAGTCAATCCGTAAATCGAGAGTCGTCCTCGCGAGTTGCTTGATGCCATGGGGCGAGGCGAGGCGGACAGAGCGAAGCTGCACTCGTAAAAGACTATTTCAGCAGCTAACTACGGGATCGGAGAAATTCGCACATTACTCTGAGAGTTTCACAGCCAAAGGAACAGCGGGCGGCTAGAATGAATCAAGACGCTGTTCCCACTGACGAACAAACAACCTGATACATTGCTCGAATTTGGTGGCGGTGTTCCGTGGCTTTTCTTTCGTTTCTTTCACTTCGTTTGGGGCGCTGTTTCTTTCGACCACTTCGCGGCGGCTGAGTCTGACGACTGACAGAGTTGGCCACTGCATCCACTCACACCAGCCATTGCTCAAGGAGTCCCTGCCTCATTCTGGCTGCGGGCGGGCGGTTTATTTTAGCGGGCGAGCAGGGCGAGCGATGGTGGCATACTGCTAGCGAGTCTACGTTGCTGCAATGCACGCCCGCCAAGGGGGCTTCTACTGGAGCCGTGTCCGTCCGTCCCTCCACAGAGGCCAGTTCGCCCACTTGACCTGGGACCCCTGCTGCTCTCATCGTCATTGGAAAGTGCGCCCTGTCGAGGGCAGGCTAGTGAGCTGCATGACGATGAGCCCAGCTTCTCTGCTCGTCGTAGTGCGAGCCTCGTCTGCTGTGGCCTGTGACCTCTGCAGAAGGCTGGGAGGGGGGGAATGGATGCGACCATACCACGGCCGGGGGTGCAGCAGAGAGATGGGTAGCAACGGATATGAGTTTGCGAGTTGCATCGTTTTGTTCTCTCCAGTTTTTACCGATGCATATTCCGGTTACTATTGGCAATTGGGTCCCAAGACCTGGGCCTGGAGCGCATGTGTGTGTGTGAGTGTGTGTGTACATGCTGTATGTCTTGTGCGTTGACTTGTGTCAGCCAGCAGAGGAAGGTCGACGCCGCGGGCTCCGTACGAGCGGCAGGTAAAAATGCAAGGCCCAAGTCACATTTCAGGAGAGAAAGTCTGTAAATAGAAAACACAACAAATTCAACCCGGTAGGGCGCGGGCCACGACGGAAGCCGCGCTTTGGATGCATGTTATGGACCCTTTTGCATGGCCATGTTAGTCGCCGCTCCTCATTTCCAACATTCCCCAGATATTTTGTCTCCAGTTTCCGTTTACGGGTTGATGTAGTTTTGTGCATTTTATTGAGAAATGATTACGCCTTCCTTTTGGGACATGCAATTTCACAAGAGGAGCTGGAGAACGGCCTGTACCTGAAAGAGGCCTGGTGCGCCGCAAGTCCCCGAGCACGTCGACGACATTGTGGCGGGCCGAGAAAGGTTTCGGGCAAAGCAGCGTTTTGCCAGAAGAGAGACCGGTGGTGTGGCAGACCCGGAGTAGTTTGGAGAGGTGATGCCGTGGCTGATTCGGTACCTGTGTACCTTGGTAGGCTAGGAGGCTGGAAGGCTGTGCTAGTAAGAGGAACAAGACCGAGCCAGGCCGCACATCGTACCGCCGCTACCGAGCGACATTCCGATCCTGCGTCGTCGGGGGGTTTCGCCATCGAGCGGCGAGCCATCGATTGGGTGACGGAGGATGTGAGGGGCGGCAGCTGAAGAGAGCGTGAGAGAGGCATGCGATTCGCGAGTCTCTTAGATGATGCTACGGTTTTGATTTCGTGGCCGTCATTAGAGTATAATTAGAGTGCACTGGTAAGTTATTGCCAAGATTTTAACACAGTAATAACTGGTCGTAGCTTCCACCTTGACGGTAGCCTCTTTTCTTTCGCGTGTACTTGACTGTCCTGGATCGGCCAGGTGCAGGGCTTTTTTTACGCACGCACCCCGGCAAAAAAAAAACTGGCATTCACACACTCTCAGCTTCAAGAGTAAAAAAAAAAAGCCGGAATCCACTGTGCAAAAGCCTCCTGTTACAAAGGAAGAGCCACATTGAGACGTACCGCAAAAAGAGGACGGGTGGATGCGGTGCGAAATTCGGTTTGCCGCTAGTGCCCAGCGCAGAAGCACCGCACGACGGGTCTTGCATCGCTCATGCAAGCAGGCAGGCAGGCCGTAACTGGTAAGAGGAAGAATTATTCAATACAGAAAAACGAGGCTCCACTGGGGGCTTCTCTTCTGCAATTCTGAAAAGAGAAGCTCCACTGCAGCAAGCCCTCTGTGTGTCTTGTGTGAATGTTCATCGCAGAGGCAGAGCTGGGGCAAAGCAGTTACATACGAATGCAGCCCAAATTGTCCCTCGGTGTAGATGGATGCTTGGCTATTTGACTTTGCCTTAATCTATCGAATTCCTCCTAGTCGTCTTTTTCCGGTCCGACATGTTGCCGTTCTTTCGTATCGATTCCTTATCAGAGGGCCATCCCGCAATCCCACATCATCAGCATCATCAGCATCATCATTCCTCTTGTGTGCATCACGGGCTGCAGCAGCACCAACCAACCATTTTAGTAACAAACTTACCAGCCCTTGTCAGCCCCTCCCCTGCCAAAAACCCAGGTCGCCCAGGGCACGCCCAGCAGCTACCGCTCGAGGCGGGCGCACACCCACTCACACACACCCCTAGAGAGCCCCTCTCCCTCTAGCGCACCCACTAAATATCACCGCTGGAGCCCCAAAGCCACCTAGAGAATCAGTGGGTTTTACCTTGGTGAGCTTGTCGTCCCACTCATACTTGGTGTGTGTGTGTTTTGGGTGTGCTTGTTAGTCGCCAATTTCGTGATTTTCTGGATTTTTTTTTCCTGTCCTTCTTTGGTGGTGCTGTGGTATGCGTTGGTAGCCGTGTCTCTCTGCCACTGCATCGTCAGGTACATAAGCAGACAGCAGACAACAGTTGCGTCAACTCTTCAACTCCAAACAAGAGATATACGCATAATTAGTAGATTGATCAATTCCAAGTGGATATACCGTCAACCAGTTCGCTAGTAGCACCGTGCATGGCTGGCTGCCGAGACTGCGTCGAATCCTGCATGCCACCAACCAGCCCAGCCTTTGCCCATTTTGTACCTGCCGGCTAGTTGGCTGGCTTGGCCACACACCACTGCAGTCTTCAGGTACCTGCCCGCCCGGCCACCACCACCACGGTGTACAAGGCGATTCCATCAAAACGTCTGCATCACCCGGCCGTCTCGTTTGTTCAACTTTTTCTTCATCTCGCCATCGTCTTCTTCTTCACCTTCTTCACCTTCTCCTTTCCTTTCTCTCCTCCTCCTCCTCTCCACTCCTACGCACCGCCTCTCCGCCACCGACCGGCACAGCTGCTTCTCAACCCATCCAGCTGGAACCCGCACAAACGGACCCTGCCCTGGGGCTCGCTGCTCATTCGACCCGCCCGCCACACTCTGACCTCTGACACACGCTCACCCACCATCGAAATCTACTTTGGTACCTCCAGAACCTAGACGCACACAGCCGGCGACTAGGTACTCACTCGCCCAGAGGAAAAGCTACCTACGGCTCGTGGTACCAAGGTACATCGACGCTCAACGGCAACTGGGGACGCACCGGACGCCTGGAGCCCCGAAGCGCACCAGCTCTCCGAATCCACTCGCACCTCTCCTCTGCTGGGCTCCCACCCGACCAGCCAGACACACCCACCCGGCGAGGCCAGGCCAGACTGACTCTCCAACTTCTTCCTCCACTCGAGCTGTACTTTACTTTCTCTTATTCTTCCCAAAGAAAAACAAAGATAACCCTACCGCCCTCCTCCATCTTCCGTCGTTCTTCTTCCTTGCCTGGTTCTCCTGCCTCGCATCTGCCCGCCGCAGACATCGACACCTCTTCGCAATGATAATTGAAGGCGAAAAGTACGCCTGCGAGGCATGCGTGCGCGGGCACCGTGTCAGCAACTGCCAGCACTCGGGTAAGTTCTTTCAGCGCTCTTCCGGCTGTTCCAGGCGCTCCCGTCCACTCCTACAGCGCCCACGTCCCGCCCCACGCCCGCTACCGGCCAGCGCACTTTTGCCCACGGCCATGACGGCACCGCGATGGGCTCGTCTCGTTGGCGATTCGCAGAGTCGACCGCGACGCTCGCTTCCTTTTTGTAGCTTGCCGCTAACTGCTTCGTCTTCCCATCAGACCGTCCTCTGCAGCACATCAACAAAAAGGGCCGTCCCGTCTCGCAATGCGCCCACTGCCGCTCCATGCGCAAGTCGCGCGCTGCCCACATCAAGTGTGACTGTGGTGAGAAGACGAGCAAGTGCACTCACCTGCAGCCAACCGTCGATGGGCACACTGGTGAGCTCTTTCTAACCTCCCGATTACTCTTCTCGTCAAGTCTCGGCTCCTAACTCGTTCTCTTCTCCCCGTTTCAAGAGACGTGCTGCTGCAACCATGGTGGTCGCTGTACTTGCGCCCTCAAGAAGGAGCCCAGCCTCGACACGGTTCACGAATCCGACTCAGAACAAGAATGCAACGACATCCACGGCGCTTCTCTCGCTGCTGGTCGTCCCAAGCCACCCGTCAGAAGACGCCGTGCCAACACCATCCACGCTGATGGCGGCCTGTCCTTTGACGAGAACGGTCACCACAAGCCCATGACCAAGCACAACCGTGCCGCCCAAAAGTGCAACCCCTACCAGCTCAACCGCGTCAACTCGGCCAACAGCGCCAGCAGCCTCGGAGCCGGTGTCGAGGGTCTGAGCTTTACGCATGGCGACATGCGCAGCACTCCCAAGAGTGCCGCTGCCCGGGAACGCCGTGTCAAGTCGGAAACCGCCTCGCCCCTCATGTCGGGCACCAGCTTCCAGCTCGGCGGCGCCAATCTGCCCCCTCTGGATCTTTCTAGAATTGACAATGCCGCCTACGTCAACCGAGGCTCCTTTGACCTCTTCGGCTCCGGCTTGGACCAGGATGGCCCCATGTACAGTGCCGGCCTGTCGGCGGCTTCGGTCGACTGGAGTCACTACGAATTCAGCGAAAGCCGTGCCGAGAACTTTGCCCCCTCCAGCTACAGCCAGGCCGGCGGCCGCAGCTTCAACGGTCTCTTTGAATTTGGCACCGGCTCTGAGCAGCTCCCCAACCTCGCCAACACCACCTCCACCTCGGGCGACGTCTCCGAAGTCGAGGACTTCATGCCCGGCAACGAAGACGTGGATGGTTTTGGAGGCAACAGCTTCCTCCGCCAGAACATCATGGCCGCCGGTGCTGCCGACCTGACCAGCATCGACTACGACAGCTTCTACAAGAACGCCGACACGGCCGCCATGGCTGGTTCTGGCGTTTCCCTCGTCGAGGAGGACCCCGCATTCTGGATGCCCAACTACAATGACGGCATCGCCACCGTGGACGAGAACCCTGACCCGCTCGGCGCCTCGACAGCAAACAACTTTTGGCAAATGTAGTTTTTCATCGATCTGCATAGCCGTCATTGGGTTGCAACATTTTTTTTCTCATTTTCATTGCACTGGGTTACAGGGGTACGGCGTCCAGACATTTTCTTTACCACCGGCGTTTTTGGAAGGGATAAACTAGGATCTCTAGAAGGACCACTTGGGATACATTATGGCAGGTTCATATGTGGTGTGGCTACGTTCGCTTTTGACTTTTATTCTGTTTTGGCACGTTTTCAACGAGCTCATGTGGCATGGGGAGGACAAGACGCTATCGAAGCATTTGGACCTCTTTTCTGCTGTTTCTACATTCTATGCAGAGTCGTTATAGGCGAGATCGTCTTAGCTACTTTGTATCTTTTTTTTTTCTTCCCTTTGGGTGCTGCTACATGCATCGCTCATCCGCACATCTTCTGATTTCTGCTTCACTTGCTTTTCTCTGCTTCTGCACTATAGACCTGACACGCATGATGCGTAAAAGAGTTTGGGACGGTTTTTAAAATGGGTTACAAGGGGCGTTTGGCATGACTGCAAAATTTACAAAAAGGCCATCTTGAACATTCAGATGCCAGAGCGGAAGGAAGACTTGACCAAGCTGTCCGTGATGGCTGGTGAAGATCTTGCCTCGCTCTTGCATGTGAGATGTGACGGATGGGGTACATATATCTCGATATGGATTGGGTGTTTCTGCTTTTTTACACGATAGACAGATTCTGGCTAGAATCACTTTTCTTTTGGTGCCTGCTTTTGCTTTTACACGGTGTTTTCTTCGGTTCTACTTGACTTTTGACCACGCGGCGAAAAAAGAGACATACAGTATATACCATTTGGGATTCGGATACAAACTGGAAAGACGGGCGGCGCAAAAAAAGACATGATGGAAGGATATTTCACTTTCAAATACACTATAGAACGCCACAACAGAGCGTTGACACACATATTTCACACAGGAATTAGCAATCGTTGAGCCCATACTTGTAACAGTACACCACTAGAAAGGGGGGATCCCTGCAATATGGATTGACGCCAGACTAACACGAGACATGTGCGGCGGGTTTGTCTTTTCCTTGGCATATGCACATGCTACTGCTACCACCCTCCAGTGTCACCTGTGAGGCTGGCTTGAGAGCCTGGGTTCAAAGACAGGATGAGAGAGAAAAGAGCGGGGGGCGGCATGGGACGGCGTAGAAGAGGAAGAAGTCGGGGGGTTGAAAAAGGCGTGAATGATCAACACGAGCCAGAAACAAAAACTCCTGCCAACGGCGGTTGGCCTGCCCACACCTACCTCGCCTGGGGAGGCAGCCCGCAGCCTGCGCATGCATGTCTTTTCTGTCCAGGGCCGAATTACCTGTCACACAGCCCAAGAGGAGCAAGCTTAGGATAGGGGGTGATATTGATATTTATATTATATAATGTTTACTCTGCATAACATCAGGAAGGTTGCAGAAAAAACCAAGGTTAGACTGGTTATGCATCAACTTTTTTTGTCAAGGCGTGGGACGAAGAACGGAATCGATCGGTTTAACCCGGCCGGGGGTGGTTGGGCTGCCCCTCACCTCTCCATGCGCTGGCGGGCGGGCGAACGCGGGGTGTGATGCGAAGGAAGGAGGGGCAGAAAAACGCGGGCCAAAATGAACTTGGTGTGGCCGGGCGGCCCCGGTGACGACGGGTAGAATGTCTGCGGAATCAAATATATAATTATCCCTATTTGTTTTTGTTCGCAGATATTTTCTCACGAGCCACTGTGGCTGTCGGGAACGGTGCCTTTCTGTACCCAAGTTGCAATTGCCGGGAAAAGCCACCATAGGCCAGGGACTTTGTCGATCGCTCGTGTAAAAGCACCGTTTTCTTCCATGCAAGCCCTCCGGAAGTGGGAATGTACCGCAGGATCATCATGCTCTCTCTTCCGTCGCCTTTTTGGGGGTAAACTACCGCCTAAACAGAGCTGGGGCTTTGAAGCTCAAGTGTATGAGGGACTTGTCAAAAGGCTTGCACTACAGACATTAGAAGATTCTCATGTATGCAAGTAAAAGAAACTGATAATAATAGCATGTTGGAAATTACGACTGCCTTTATGTTTTGCTCCCAACTCCTCTGCCAAATCAAAATCCCACGGTCTGCAATTAGAACAGTAATAATGGTACACAGTGACACTGGCTCCAGACATCCAGTCGCAAAGAAGAAAACAGCCTTTCAGCCCTCAAATTGAATCATACTTCATAAAACCCGTCTGCTGTTTATCTCTGTTTTTGCGCCTTTCCAAATAAAACTGTTTTCGTTTTTCAAATGTAATATACACATAGGTCTACCTCGAAAGAAGAAGGAAAAAGCATGTCGACCTAGTCAATCGGGAAAAGGACCAAGAATCTTTTCCCGAAATATTCTCACGCGCTTACGGTACGTCCGCTTCCGCTCCTACGCAACCTCGAGGTATCCCGTAGCCAGTGAAGCAGCCGCCGCCGCTGCCGCCGCCACCGCCGCGGCGGCAGCCTCGCCTTCCGCGATGCCCTCGTGCGCCGTCGCCAGATCCGCGAGGTGCTGCAGGCCGTGGC
Source organism: Paracorniculantispora psalliotae (assembly GCA_002796755.1). Lineage (NCBI taxonomy): Eukaryota > Fungi > Ascomycota > Sordariomycetes > Hypocreales > Cordycipitaceae > Paracorniculantispora > Paracorniculantispora psalliotae. Next base: position 2,424,631 of record PHFE01000093.1, read on the forward strand.
TCGCAGCCGCCGCGTCCGACGAGGACGTGGGGCGGAGGACCTCGGCGAGGCGGTCGCGGACGCCGGCCCAGTGGTCGCCGCCACCCTCGACGACGTCGCGGGCGAGCGCGAGCGCCTCGTCGCGCGTGCGCTCCGACCGCACCAGCGTGGTGATGCTCATGGCGGCCAGCGACACGTAGTGGTTGACGAGCGGGCTGCGCAGGTGCGGCGTGGCCAGCAGCAGCTGCGTGACTTCTTTCGTCGGCCAGAGCGTCTCCGTCGCGGTGGACCCGGGCGTCAGCAGCGTGACCAGCAGCTTGACGTGCCAGTAGGCCAGGTGGATGAGCGGGAACGCGGCCGCGTCCATGTGCGCGGGCAGGTCCTCGCGGTAGTTCTCCACGTAGTCGGTCAGGATGGCGGCCATGGGCACGTCGGCGGTGGCGACGCCGGCCGGCAGGTTGGAGATGACAAAGGAGATGCGGTTGAGCAGCTTGGACAGGCGCGTAAAGTAGTAGCACGTCTCGCCGAGGATCGCCTCCAGCCCCGCGGGCGCCACGACGCTGTTATCGGGGATCTGGGCGGGCTTGCCCGTTCCCGCCGCGTACCAGCGGTCCATGCCGATGAGCGACCACCACACGCGCGTGCACAGCGCATCGTCCGAGTCAAGCGCCGCGCCCGCCGGGTCCGCGGCCGGCAGCTTCCACAGCTTCATGCTGTTGGCGAGCCCGACGGCGCGCGACAGCAGGAACGGCAGTGTCGACACGGAGCGCCAGTCGGCGTCGATGATGAGCAGCAGCAACGTCTGCGCGTGCACGATATCCGTCGCCCGCGACCGCGGCACCTCGCTGCTCTCCCAGTCGTGCAGCAGCGCGCTCGCCTGCTGCACGTCGCCCGCCGTGCTCTGGCCCACAGCCAGCAGCGCAATCTCAAACGCCGTCCGCACCGACAGCGGGCACTGCGCGAGCAGTGCTTGCTGGCGCGTCTTGGTCGTCGCAAGGATCGGGTAGAGCGGCTGCACCGAGTTGAGAAAGTCGTTGAGCACGCCCTCGTCAATGTTGGGTACGTGCTCGCCCTCCTCCATCGGTATGTCGCCCACCTCCGCCGCCGGTTTGGACGGCGTGTCGTTTACGGCAGACGGCTGAGGCGCCAGCGATGAGTTGTTATAGTAGGTGTCTGAGTGGGCCGATTCGGGCGGCGGTAATGACCGCGGCTCAGATCCCCATGGCGCTTGACGATTGGGGGCTGGTGTGCTGAACTCGTTCGAGATGCTCGAATACGGGCGCTTGCGATTAGCCTCGTCCACGACGGTAGTTCCATTCGTGGGACGATGGCGCTCGGCATTAAAGAGCTTGTCGATTTCGTCTTGTGATAAACCGCCTTCGGACTCGAGCTTGCTCTCGATGCTGTTAATTCGGTCGGCGAGCTCTTTGATATATCTGTTTCTGCTGTTAGCAAGTTTTGCGCGAGTCTAAATAAGAACAGTGTGCCATACCCTTTACTGGGACCACGTTTTTGCGGCACGCGACTGAAGAGACAGCGAATGGCAGACCGCGCGCAGCTAGAGCACGGCGCCTCGCCTGTGTCGGATTGTGCGTCGCACTTGATCTTCTTCCGTCGGCACTCGTCGCAAGCTCGCGATACTTTGGATCGTTTTCGAGGTGGTATGCCATCTCCCATGTTGTAATGCCCGAGAGGCGGGCCGACAGGCACCTGCATGCTGTGCTGGACCATGTGGTCCGAAGTAGGGGTATCGTGCACATAGGTAGGGGTGTCGTGGTGGTCCGAGTCGGGATGCGTCATGATGCCGCGCATGCTGGTCTCATCGACGCTCATGTTCGGGTCGGTCGCCGGTAACATTCCTGCGCCAGCCAGTCCTTGGCCCAGTTGCGCGGCGAGCTGCAGCTCTTCCAGGTTGGCTGGCCGCGACACATGTTGCGAGTCGTCTTCGTGAAGGTGGCTTTGGTCGTCTTGGTGTGGGACATGGCCGTCAACATGTTGTTCTGTATGGTCGTGATGCTCTTGCGTGTCATCGCGGCCGTTTGTGCTGTAGAAAGGGCCCGCGTCCATGCCTTCCGCGCCTGGCGACGGGTAGTTGAGGTTGGAGTCGTCTGGCTCCCCATCGCGATTGGGACCCATAGCAGGCAGCGATGTAAAGGGGAATTCCAATTGGAATCGCCCAACACAAAATAGTATTTATTTCGCCAAAATTAAAATCGTGTTATAAATCGTGATATCATGCAGCGTCAAAAGTCGTATTTGACTTATACGCAGGTCGATCGTGTTAGTCGCGACAGTGCTGCCCTCGTCGCGTTGGACGAAATCTAACAAGCCATTGTTAGCACGCGCACCAGCGCAATGCACCAGCGAGTGCAAATTGACCAAAAGCAGGGCAAGTTTCCATCGCTGGTAGAAAATGCAGCTAAATGCCGACTTACACAGAGCAGTGCCTGGAATCCGGAGGATGATAAATGCGATGGACCCGTCGCGCGCACAACGGAATAGGAAGAACTCGGCGCCGTGAAGCGTGTAATTTTTGGGTGCTGCGATCAGACCACGGAGGTGGAAGAATTTTTCTGCAGCCAGCGTTGCCAGATCTGCTTAGTCACCCTTGATCCGTGGCCAACCGGCCGCAGAGCCGCGCCGGCTAGTGCTGGGGGGCTTCCGTGAGCTTATTATCCCTTTGTTCCTTCAATCTGCAAAAGATGCGCGGTGTTCGGGCTGACGACATGGCTTGAGTCTGACGTCAAAGCCCATGGCATTTTCTACACCAAATTCTCTCTTTATGGGCTCATCTGCTTGCCATCAACGCCCTTGAATTTCTGCAAGCCACCGATGGACATCTTGGCTTTGCAGAAGTGGGCCTATGTTGAAGGCGCTCCCAGCTACGACGCCACGACATTTGGCTTGCTGCACGACTATAGTGGCATTCCAGAAGAGGATATTGACAGCCACCTGCTGCATATTGTACGAATTTTTCATTGTTTTAAGTAAAATTTTTGCGAGAGTGCTGACCCATTACTAGCGGAAACTAGCCTGGGATGTGTCTCGGCAACCCTTCATTGGTCGCTGGAAGTTCTTGCGACTGGCGGAGCCTGTAGACCCCTACTATCAGCAGGTTCTTTTTCGACTTACACTTCCAAAGTCTTCAGACTGTATACTGGATATCGGATGTGGCTTTGGGCAGGCGCTGAGGCAGTTACGCGCCAATGGCGTTGCTGGATCAAAACTCTTTGGTGCTGATGTTGAGTCCCGCTTCATCAACCTGGGCTACGATCTATTTCGTGACAAGGAAACCTTGGGGGCTACTTTTGTGACTGGTGATTTACTCGATCCGGATGACGAGCGGCTGGACATGCTCTCTGGTCTCTTCACAATCGTTCACGCCGACAGCTTCTTCCACTTGCTGTCATGGACAGAGCAGCTGTATGCCGCTAAGCGGCTTATCTCGTGGCTGAGAACAGATATGAAGAATAATTTCATATATGGCAAGCACGCAGGTACAATGCGCCCAGGAGATATTGCCGCGGCTGGCAGCCGACCATACTTACACAACAGCCGGAGCTTCCAGAGGCTATGGGATGAAGCTGGACGAATGACGGATACAAGGTGGCGCGTAATCGTGGAAAGAAACCAGGAGCATGGCGATGATGGCATCAAACTGCCGGATGGAGTAGTCTCTGTAAATTTTGCAGTACATCAATTACCATAATGAATTCAAAGCTGGTCCCACACGAATGCGGTGATGTTATGTGTACTTGACAAAAGATGTATGTCAGCATGATGACAGATATACACATAGCAATATCGCTCAATATAGTCGTAGGTTAAATTAAATGCTTTAAAGAGAATGAATCATCTCTTTTATAGCGCATAGTGTTTCGTTTTCCTCGGCAAAAATACTTTGGGTTGACTTTTTGGAAAATCGACTTTCGACAGTTCAAGGTCCCGGGTACCAACCAAACGCCGCGCTGCCCCAGCCGCTGGATAGGTACCCCTCCAGCTAAGATCCTACCAACCGCGTTCTAGTCCCACTCCCATATCGGAGCTTCAACCGCCAACTCAGCAATCGACCACCACAACATCGCGCACTCCCGCGCGCCACCCCGCAGGCCTCTCAGGCATTGCAGTGATCCATCGTTATTACCCGAAAGCATGATATTGCGTATTATGTGAAATCAGTCAACATGGATGCAGATTGGGACGAGGTACGGCGCACTGCCCCGACACTTGGCCCCCCAAACCGCGATGACGCGCATGCGAGCAATCGCGCCGATACGCCGGCGCACATGATGCGCTTCACCTGCAACGCGATAATCTGACACGCTTTGTTTTCCAGGTCGCCCGCATCCAGTTCCCGCCTCCGGGCGTCCACGCTCTTCCGACACCGGTGACGACGATGATGTTCGATACATCGCAGGAACTCCTGTGGACGGGAAATGACTATGTACGAGTGATCTGATTGCGCAGTTTGTAACGAGAAATAATTCTTACACATTTGCAGGGACGCGTCACGTCTTTCGTCGGAAGCGAGCTACAGCGCTATACATCATTCAAAGCACACCGTGAAGGACCCGTCCGACAGATTCTGGTCAACGATAAAGGCGTGATCGCTCTCGGACCCAACGATGTCCACATGTCACAGAGGAGGGGCGCGGCAATATGGCACATCAAGTACATTTTACAGTCTTGCGACTGCGAATTTCGGCTGACTCGACGATAGGCACGAGGCTATGCGAGATCTGCGGTGCATGAGCTTTACTTCCAAAGGAACCGCAGAGATAATTGTTGCCGGTATCCAGGATACCATGCTTGTAATCGACCTCAATAAAGGTGATGTCGTTAAGCAGGTACGTTATAGCATTGCCTGCCACCAACTGGAAGCTAATAGCCAAGGTCCCTACCGAACACCAATATATTTTCATGAAACGAGGCCGCTATATTTGCGCCGCGACACAGAACGGCCTCGTCAATCTACTAGACCCAGTCACCTTTGCTGTGGTTAAGTCTTGGAACGCCCATTCAGCAATGATCAACGACATGGATGCTCAGCACGACTTTATCGTCACATGCGGATATTCACTTCGACAAGGACAGAATTACATGCTGGATCCTTTCCTCAACGTCTTCGACATCAAGAAAATGTCCTCTATGCCGCCAATTCCGTTCCCAGCAGGCGCTGCATATGTTCGCATGCACCCGAGAATGCTTACTACGAGCATCGTTGTCTCACAGAGCGGCCAGATGCACGTGGTCGATCTTATGAATCCAAATACCAGCAACGTTAGGCAAGCAAACGTCATCAGTTATCTCAGCATGTTTGAAATTGCACCGTCCGGTGAAGGCATGGCCCTGGCAGATTTGGAATGTCTCATTCATCTATGGGGATCACCCACAAAGCTCCATTTTGTCGATCTTGCAACGCCAATCGAATTTGCTGCGCCTGAGGAGCGCTTACCGCCTATGGAATGGTCTTCAGAGGTGTAAGTAGCCCTGGAAATCACCGCCAACTTGGTTACAATGCTAATGTGCCTCAGACCGCTGAATACGGTTGGGCTTCCTTACTATCGTGATGTGCTAGCTTCGTCATGGCCAGATCTAGTATCTGATGTGGGAGCGCCGCCACCCAAGCTTGACCAGCAGTTCCTGTCCACTCTCAAAGCTACTAACTTTGGTTTGTATGGACGCAACACGCGAGGTCTCAGACGGAATCAGATTGAGGACACTCGAAATCTGACAAAATCTGTCAATGCCGGTCTCAAAGCACCCAAGTTCCTCAGTGAAAAGGCGCGTGAGTCGGCCAAGTCGGATAATGCTGGTGATGATCGCGCAGATGAGTTTAACAGCTCCCTGGCTGAGACTGAAATTGAAAGCAAGAAATCCGAAGTTCCTGCCATGTATGGAAACGTGGAGATCAAATACAGCAAGTTTGGTGTTGATGACTTCGATTTTGGGTACGTAAGCCTCCGACCTCGAAGACCAAGAACTAACAAGCACAGATTCTACAATAAGACAAAGTATTCGGGACTCGAAATTCACATATCCAACTCATACGCCAACTCTCTCTTGCAGATGATGCATTTTATTCCCGTCATCCGAAATTTTGCCCTCCGTCACGCCGCGACGTCATGCCTAAGCGAGATCTGCATGCTGTGCGAGATGGGCTATCTATTCGACATGCTCCAGAAAGCAGAGGGTTCAATTTGCCAAGCGACAAACCTACTGAAAACCCTCAGCAATCAGCCTCAAGCCGGCGCACTTGGTCTCCTTGAAGAAGACCCGCGCGGCTCGTCCTTGAACATGATGTTGCAAGGCTTGACCCGATTCCTTCTTGACAAGATTGTTCAAGACTTTCGAGTAATAGAAGGGACATCTGGGCCGATAGAGCAGGTCCTTTCGACTTCTGCAACCAGCTCCATCAACTGTATCTCTTGTCGCAGCGAGTATACACGCCCCGGATCGACCTTGGTAAACGATTTGCTGTACCCATCAACCAAGACCCAACCGAATGCCGCAAAGATGCCAAGGGTCACTTTTTCTCAAGTTCTTAAGAACAGCGTCGAGAGGGAGACGACATCAAAGGGATGGTGCGGAAAATGCAGCAAATATAAGAACATTGCGACAAAGAAGACTATCCACAGCGTACCCGCAGTGCTCATTCTGAACACTGCTATCAACAGCCCTGAGCATCGCCTGCTCTGGTCTACGCCTGGCTGGCTTCCGGAGGAAATTGGTATCATTGTTGATCAGGGCCAATTCTTCTGCTACGAGGGCGAGGATTTGAAACTCCATCTCCAACGCGGCATGCATAATATTACCGTCTACTCGTTGATCGGTATGGCTATTAACATTGAGAACGGACAAACTCAGAAACCGCACCTGGTTTCCATGATCAACGTCGCCCATGCCGAAACAGAAGCGCCGGGTAAGAGCCAGTGGCATCTGTTCAACGACTTCTTGGTACGCTCTGTAAGCACAGAAGAGGCCCTTACTTTCAATCCTTCTTGGAAGGTACCCTCAGTCGTTGCCTTCCAGGTCAGAGATGCAAACAACAAGCTTGATTCGACTTGGAAGGATCAGCTTGACACTTCAATTCTATATCAAGACATCAACCCGCATCCGCCTGCGAGCAAAACCTACCAGATACTCAAACAGCCGACAGAGCATCCTGGACCTGAAACAATCATTGCCCTTGACACCGAGTTTGTTGCTGTCCGACAACCGGAAATTGAGATGAATTCGGACGGCGAACGAGAAACAATTCGACCCATCGTCTACGCATTAGCCCGAGCTTCTGTTGTCCGTAGTCAGGGTGAAGAGGAAGGGTTGCCTTTCATCGACGATTACATCACCATCAAGGAGCCAATTGTGGACTACCTTACATCGTATTCAGGCATCACACAATCCGATCTGGACCCGCGTGTATCTCAACATAGCTTGCTGCCTCTCAAGATGGTTTACAAGAAGCTCTGGGTTTTGCTGAACCTAGGCTGCAAGTTCCTGGGCCACGGTCTGAAGCAAGATTTCCGAGTCATCAATATCCACGTACCGAAAGCACAGATTATCGATACCAATGAGCTCTTCTTTCTCAAGGCGAGACTGCGAAAGCTATCACTGGCTTTCTTGGCGTGGTACCTCCTCAAGGAAGACATCCAGATGGAAACGCACGACTCCATTGAAGACTCCCGCACCGCGCTCAAATTATATAGAAAATACCTCGAGTACGAAGATGCCGGTATCCTGGAGCCGATGCTGCATGATATTTACCGTGCGGGGCGCGACGTCAACTTTAAGCCGCCGCGCAAGGACGGACAGGGCGTGCAGCGCATAGACACGCCGCCGCTGCCGATAGACGGAAATGGAGGGCCCTCGACGCCGGTGCGCAAGGCGGCGACGCTGGCGACACCGGGCTTTGGTGGTGCCGGTGCAAGCTGGACGCCGGGCAAGGGCTCTCCGCTGAGATAGAATTTCAACACGGGAAGCGTGGGTTGAGCATGGCTGAGGGTTAGGGTACTTTGAGCGAGAGTGAAATTGAAACGCGAATTTATAATATTTAACCAAATTAAAAAAAAAAAAAAAGATTAGCATTGCTTAAGCATGTTGTATTTGAGTCAAACGCCCAATTCTGTCCGTTACGATGAGGAGGGCCTCTCCGAGTGCCTCGATTATAAATTCGCTTTGCCAGTGGAAGTCGGAAGATTGGAAAAATAGGCTGCTTCCGTGCACGCCAATATATATAGTATTCAATCAACGTATCTTCATTATCTACTTCCGTTGTCATCAATCGCGTGGCTCTAATCTTCCATCCGTAAACAAGGGGTCGTCTGCAAAAACTCGACACTCAACACTCAACACTCTCAGTGAAACCCGCAGTTTCTTCGAACATGGCTGCAGCGAAAAGAAGAATAAAAGAAAACAGAAACATGTGCCCCGCCAACAGTCTAACATACTCATAACGCCGAAAAAAAAAAACAAGGTTGAGGAAGTAACGAGAAAGAAAATTGAGAGAAGTAGGTAAAAAGGGGGCAAGAACAAAGAGAGAGATAGAGCTGAGGAATAAAAATGTGTTTCAGTGATGATTTGATTTTTTTTTCGACTTAAAGAGGGGGGTCTTGCAGTGATCGCACAGAATATTCGTGTCCCTACAATTTTTCTTCGCCCTTGAGTAGTACCTTTGTCCCAACGCCCAGTCTATGCATAGAAGCAAATAATCCGCTCCTGTAATTTTGTTTCGATTTCCTATATCGAAGGGCACGAGTCTTTGGACGCCATCAAGCGTAGCACTCGTTTAGATCCTTGGCCTCCGTCGCCGCCGTCCAGTGAATGAACAGTAGCCGCCCTCGGAGAAGGATTCTGCTGCAAAGTGAACGCGAGGCGGTCGTCGTCGACTTTTGTGCGGCTCCAATAATTCAGCTACCCTGCGCCGTCGTGCACCACGCTACAGCTCGGATTCAGCGCCGTTGGTTGACATGGCCATTGGGCTGCCGTTCTGGTTCTGGTTCTGCCTTTGGCGGAGGCGCGCGTTGCCCGGCGGCCGTCTCCGCACGACGGCGCGGCTGGTGCTGGCTCCGTCCTCGTCCTCCGATTCGGGGTGCTGCTCCAGATACAGTCGGGCCTCGTCCAGCTCGTTGACATCGGCGGGACGTTCTCTTAGCCAGCGCATGCGCGGGCCTGTGCGAGCACGCTCCGACACCTTGAAGCCGTAGATCTTGGGCTCATATATGCGACCAGGACCCAGGCCGGGGGCGATATTCTTTTTGTACATGCCGTTCACCATAACTGCCTCAGGGCTATCGACGCGGGTGTTGATGGACGCAAGGACTTCTGAACCCCGTCGCGAAAGGTCATACTCTGGGAATGTCATGAGAAATAGGGCGCCAAACGTGCGGCCGAAGAAGGCTCCGTCAACCGTCTGGAACCGGCTGTTGGGAGGAACATAGACGTCGAGACAAGCGGGGCAGAAGAGCTTCACAGTGTCCTCGCCGGGGATGTCCGATAGGCCAACAGGCAGAGTCCGCGATTGGTCACAGTTTGTGCGAGGGCAAGAGCCGAAGTGACCCAGCTCATACTTCTCGCTCATCTGTTGTATTCCGACTCGCGAGCAGATGAATCGCTGGTGGATGAGACCATAAAGTAGCTCCGCGGAGGACTCGATGACGGTGAGGTCGCTGGCCATTCTGGCATGGTGTCTCCTCTCGTTGCCGAATCGAGAGCCGTGCTCCATCGCGGATTCGTTATCGTAGTCTTCCTCGTCTTCGTCGAGCTCTTCGTCGTCCTCTTCAGGTTCAACGTCGAGAATCATCTGGTCGTCGTGTAAGTAGCTCGCGCGATAAAAAAAATGCTACAAAAATTGAATCTCACCTCCAAAGCCTCCTTATACATGTCTACTTGCGTTTGCAAGCCTGTCAAGTTGAAATCATCCTCAATAAAGTCTTCAGACACCTCCGCGAAATATTCGTGCCCGAGCAGCGAGCAAAAGCTCGAGATCCAAGACTCGGGCGCAGCCGAAGAATCCGACATGGCGCCAGTCAAAGGGTTCGAAATCTGAGGTCGGAAAAGCGTGCAAGGCCGCGCGTCTGGCCAGCTGAGGTAGGGGAGTTGGCTGAAGCTCCGGGTTGTCTAAGAGTGCCAGTCGGTGGTTGGTGCACGCGTAAGGGCTTTGCAGCGCACGTCGTCTCCAGCGCGTTACAGGGCAAATATCGGTATCGGGAGAGCTCTAAGCAACAGTATCTCTTCATGCGCGCCGCCAAAGAGACAAAGACGATTCCTCCACTCGGTCGGGCGGCTGGGATAAGGCTGCTGAAACTGCGTAAATTGGCGTTTTGATATAGTGGTGGTGGGATGTTGCGGTGGGGAGGGGCGAAAGACGCCGCGACTCCCACCCACGCCGTTGGCGGAGGCTGGGTTTACCCGGCTTCCGCGAAACCAGCAGTGCTGAACGCTGGGGATGGCATTCAACATATTTCATTCACGAAAACAAACACAACTCATACTCTTTTTTTTTTTTTTTTT
>PHFE01000093.1:2435177-2450882 GCA_002796755.1 Paracorniculantispora psalliotae
GCAAGCCGCGGGCTCACTGTGCTCCCTGTACAAACAATGCGCTGGGACACCACAGCGGACAACATACAGTCATTTAAGCAAGGCGCCTTTGCCGAGGAAAAACCAGTGATTTTTCGGAAAAATCATGGATCGCCAACAACATCAATACCTGCCTTGGATAAATGGTTTGAAGGCCCATCACTTGGCTCTACCGGCGCCAGGGGAAGCTTATCGCGGCATCTTGAGGAATTTCATCAGCTGCCGTTCCCCTATGAACTTGTTGGGGCATCTGAAGAAAGCTTGCAGGCAATAAGTTCATTTTGTGAATCACTAGTTGCAAGTCAGGATATGGGAGACCAAATAGTAGCTGGTATCCTACATTCGACAGTCGCTGGCTCTTCAGGTGCTCGATTCTTCCAGCTCTTCGCGCCGTTAAAGCTACTACACAAGGCATTGGAATTCAACCAGCTTAGAAGGTCATCTGGCGAAAGTACTGTAGAACTATACATTGCGCAGTCACTCTTAGCAGATCTTCCTCGAGAACTACTTCAAGACTTGCCGACTCCGAAGCTGGTCTTGGAGGCCGGCAAAGGAGACATCTACAGCTCGTCCATCTGGTTAGGGACTGAGCCTACATATACTCCACTTCACCGCGACCCGAACCCAAATCTCTTCTGCCAGCTCTACAATCAGAAGGTTGTCAGGCTTCTCCCGCCCAAGCTGGGAGAACAGCTCTATCTACAGGTCCAAATAAAACTTCGGCTGCAGGGCAGCAGTCGCATGAGAGGCACAGAGATGATGGAGGGAGAGGAGCGCGAAATCTTGCAAGAAGCAGTTTGGCAACCAGAAAAGCCCATCGAGGAAATGTGCGAAGCAGAGCTCGACGCTGGAGATGCACTCTTTATACCGGAAGGGTGGTGGCACTCTGTTAAGAGCAAAGGGGCATTGGGAGACCTGAATGGATCTGTCAATTGGTGGTTTCGATAAAAATGTTAAATAGTGCCTAATATACATCCGAGCCTCTTAATACAGTATACCATACCGGATGGTGCAGGGGCCTCAGTGGTGTCGCCAATTTAGCAGTGCTTAAAACACACATGCTCCATATATCAACAATGGATAAACTGCTGCTCAGCATAGCTGGGCTATCAATTGTGATTCTCTTGACTTAACGGGTGCTCGGGGAACCCTTTGGTTGCACTGCGCCGCTCAAGAAGGATGTAAGAACATGATCCGGAATAGAGAGATGGGAAGTCTGCTGCGTCTCTTGCGCAATAGCTAGCCTAAGTACTAGCTCAAGAAGAGACAACGATGTGGTGATCATATTAAATAGACTGTCAGGCCGGCCATCGCCAATATCGGCGCTCGCATGGTGGTGTGATAGAGTGCCTGCACGGTGTTTAGGATTTTGAGACTGGGCGCGACCTTGATCGAGGGAGAGGCCGTTCAGTTGATCGGCGATGCAGTCTTCTTCGTCACTGTCTCGACCTGGTTCATGTTCACCCTCGTCGCTGTCTGCTTCTGCCGATTCGGTGTCACTTTGGTCAGATTCTGTGTCGCTTGGCGTGTCCACTGAGTACATTTCTAAAGCTATCCACTCTGGATCAAGATATGACGGGAACTGGGACGTTTTTTTCGAAGCTTTGTGTGTATCGTCGTTCTTATCTTCGCGGGATATGGGTCTGCATTCGGTAATAATTTGCTGGTCAATGAGACGCTGCGTTTCGTCGTCGGAAGCACCGAGATCGGGTGGATTGAGAGGGTCAGCAATATTGATTTCTCTCTTGAGTAGTAGAATTGGAGTACTACAGGCCTCCAAATCATCTTTGATGTTCAAAATAGCGGCAGAGTTAGTGTATATTAGCTTGGCAATCTCGGTGATCGGTATCAGATCTGACTTGTCGCCCTCTGCTGAGCTGTCGTGTAGCCTTCCATCGTCTCTGTCTTCTGTTATTTGAAGAGCATAGGAGTATTTCAAAAGTTCCGGAATACCCGAGCTGTCTTGCTGCTTTGGTCGATTTGATCTGCGCTGGAGTCGCAACCGGGCTTTGTGTAGGACTTCCTGCCATGTTGGCTTTCGTATGCTGCCAGTTTCCAAGTTGTGGCCGTTTCTTCTGTGGTTCGTGTTTTCAAGAGTCTCATAGGAGTAGCCTTTGAAGATCATGTAAATCGACACGATGAAATCTGGTCCCACCTGGACCGTTTGTGGGCGAGCGTTAAATTGGCTATCAGCCATCATTAGAAAAGCGCTGGCCTGGAGCATTCGTGAGGGCGAAACAGAATCGGGTAAAGTTGTTGACAAATGTTCACCAGATGCCGAAATGGCTAGCTGAAAAAAAGGTATGCTTCCATTGACGCGGTCGATAAGCACACCAATGTCTGCAATTAAGCAGCGGATTGCCAATTGGTCGGCATCAAGAGAAGCAAGCGACGCGATTTTATGGCCAAGTAGATTGATCTCTTTTTGAATTGAAGCCGTAAGCGCCACAGTCGACTCCAGAGCACTATTGCCTTGTCCGGATCTAAGTTCGATCAGGTTTATAGCTGGCGTGATGATCTAAACAATATTAGCAGGGATATAAGTTGCCTGTCAAGATTTTGCATACCTTGATTTTATTCTCGAGTTCGCATTGAAGAGCTCTTAGTTCTTGAAAAAGCTGATCATCCTTCACGGTGGTTATGAATTGCGAATATTGCTTCAGGGCATACGAGGAAGTAAAAACCATCCCCGATCTGACAGCGAGCTTCACGGCCTGCATGCCCACGAGCGAAAGAAACTGCTCCATGCTGGTGCGCTACATCAGTTCGCCGTCCATTGCAGGTGATCAAGATTAGGAATGAAGTATGTTTACGTTTTACGCCGATGACTCTTCGGTGCATCACAGCAGAACGCATTCACTTCTGCCTGGGCGCAAACGAGCGAGCTTACAGTGCGAAAACGGAAGATACCCCTCCATTTGCAGTATTGCACGGTGATGAGACTAGACAAAAAACAGCCTACGGATTTGATGTAACTTTAGGAGAGCAAAAGAAAACATTTAACATTTCTAAAAGGATTTAAAATAGCCTCTCGTTTTAGAGACAAATTTCTTGTTAAATTAATCAGCAGCTGGTCTCTAAGCTGTCAATGTGTAGCGCCGACAGTGCGCACTTTACTGTGCTGCCCCTCCACGCTCATCCCCGCGACCGTCTCATGGTGGGGCTCGAATTTTCACCACGCAACCTCTTCTGCCCAGGCATAAACAGCAGTCAGGCTTCAATACTGAGTCACCCTGCCTGAAAGACCTAGCTCGCTTGATCAAGTATATATTCTTGCTCGAGGACTTCCTGTCTGTGGTAAACGAACCGATCCCCGACGAGCCATCCGAATTTGTCGACGTATCAACACATCGAGCGGCGCGAATCAAATTTCTCCCCACTAACGATCGCAACCGCATACACAGGTCCCCAATCCGCAGCGCCGCCGCAAACATGTCGAACCTCAACTCTTGGGAAGATGACCCGTCGGCTCAGGACGAGAACCTCTCTCGTCAGGCCCAGCAGCAGCTCAACATGAACGCCAACCAGCAGCAGCAGCAGCAGGGTGGATTCCGCCCCGGCATGTCGTCCTTCCAGCCTGGTGCCTCATCTTTCACTCCTGGCGCTCAGTCTTTCACACCTGGACAGCAATACGGTGCGGGATATGGCCAGCAGTACCAGCAACAGCAGTATTATCAGCAAGGATACTACCCTCAGTACGGCCAAGGCCAAGGCCAGGCCCAGGGCCAAGGAGGACAGCAATTCAGCCAGTACAACCAGCAAGGCTACGGTGGCAACTTTAGCCAAGGATACAACCAGGGACAGGGTTTGTTCTATACTCGCTGCTTGCGATTTTACTTTACTGACAAATTATATAGGATACCCGCAATACGGCCAGCAGCAGCAGCAGCAGCAAGCTCCGAAGGCCCCTGCTGCCCAGGCAGCTCCTGCGGCAGCCAGCGCTCCCAAGCCCGTTGCTACCAAGCAGGGCGGCACTAAGGTCTTGAGCATCGGTGGTGAGCCTGCCAAGCCAAAGGTCGCTAAGGTGCTCTCTATCGGTGGATCGTCTACTCCCGCTAAGGCCGAGGCGAAGACTGAGACCAAATCCGAGACGAAGCCAGAACCTACCAACGAGCCCGAAGCTGGACAGAAGACAACCGCTGCGAAGGCCATCGAGAAGACCGGAGAGAAGACTGCTGCTTCGAGCGGACGCACCTCGCCCACACCGTCCTCTGGCCGCTCGAGCCCGTCCGGAGAACAGAAGAAGGCTCAGCGCGATGCTGATGCCGTCGCTAAAGAGCAGGCCGCCGACGTCGATGACGATACTCTTAAGGAAATTTACGGCAAGGAGCACGTCAACGTTATCTTTATCGGTCACGTCGATGCCGGCAAGTCCACCCTCGGCGGTTCGATTCTCTACGCTACTGGAATGGTTGACGAACGAACCATGGACAAGTACCGGAAGGAGGCCAAGGATCTTGGTCGCGAGACCTGGTATCTGTCATGGGTCATGGATCTGACCAAGGAAGAGCGTTCTAAGGGTAAGACCGTCGAGGTCGGTCGTGGTTTCTTCGAGACGGAGAAGCGCAGATACAGTATTCTCGACGCCCCCGGCCACAAGACTTATGTCCCCAACATGATTGGCGGTGCCTCTCAGGCTGATGTCGGTATTCTCGTCATTTCTGCCAGAAAGGGCGAATACGAGACCGGTTTCGAGCGTGGCGGTCAGACTCGTGAGCATGCCATGTTGGCCAAGACCCAGGGTGTCAACAAGCTTATTGTTGTCATCAACAAGATGGATGACCCTACCGTCGAGTGGTCGCACGAGCGTTATTTGGAATGCACAACCAAGCTGGGTCAGTTCCTCAAGGGAACCGGCTACAACATGAAGACTGATGTCTTCTTCATGCCGGTTGCCGCTCAGAGCAGCATGAACATCAAGGATCGCCTACCCAAGGGCAAGGCTCCTTGGTACGATGGTCCCTCCCTACTTGAATACCTCGATGGCATGACTGCCCTTGAGCGCAAGATCAACGCTCCGTTCATGATGCCGGTCAACGCCAAGTACAAGGATCTGGGAACCATGGTTGACGGCAAGATTGAGGCTGGCGTTATCAAGAAGGGCATGAACCTGGTTATGATGCCTCGCAAGCAGAACGTGGAACTGTCTGCGCTGTTTGGAGAGCAGGAAGAGGAAGTGTCTGTGCTCCAGTGCGGTGACCAAGTTCGCTTGCGTCTCAAGGGTATTGAGGACGAAGAGATTCTTCCCGGCTTTGTCCTGTGCTCGCCCAAGCGTCTGGTCCACTGTGTCTCGGAGTTTGAGGCTCAAATCAGAATTCTGGACCTGAAGAGTATCTTGAGTTCCGGCTTTAACTGTGTTCTTCACGTGCACTCTGCCATTGAAGAGGTGACCTTTTCTGCTCTGCTGCACAAGCTGCAGAAGGGAACCAACCGCAAGAGCAAGCTGCCCCCTACGCACGCCAAGAGGGGTGACAGCATCATTGCTCGCATGCAGGTTATTGGTGGTGCTGGCGCTGTTTGTGTCGAGCGCTTCGAAGATTACCCGCAGATGGGTCGCTTCACGCTTCGTGACCAGGTAAATACCCTCCCTTATACGCAAAATATGGATACGATGGAGCTAACCAAAATTCCTAGGGACAAACCATTGCCATTGGTAAGATCACGAAGCTGATCCTTGATGAGTAAAAAGTGTACGTGCCGATGGTGGGAATTGAATGATATATGGGATACAAATTATGCAAGAAGGAGGAGGGAACCAAAAGAAAAGCATCAAGCATCGCGTCAAGGGACAATGTTGCCGAGCTCAAAGCATGATGGGTGATTTAGGTAGCTTCATAGGTGAAGGGTAAAGACTTTTTTGGTTTCAAGAATACACGATGCCATGACAATTAGCCGAATCCATTTGCCGTGCCTAGTAGGTTTAAGGTGCACCGGGCCCTCTCCGGGAGTCGAGTCGGCGGGGTGAGGTCGGAAGCGGACCAAGTGGCCGTGGCCGGGGCCGGGAGGCGGGAGGATGCGCGGGTTCGTACGCGACAGCATCAAATGTAACACCGGAGGCCGGGTAATTGAGGGTTCAGTCAAAGGGGCATGCACATACTCGGAAACTCTATGCAAGTGGTCTTGTCTTACGCTGCAGCACATTTCGGCATTGGATACTACGCTGCGCAGGCAAGGCGGACCGGGGGTCCCATGTTCACGATGACTTCAATGACGAACTAATGTCGGGCGAAAAATTCATGGCAAAGCTGCATGACGGGCCTAAATGACGAATTCTAGCACAGCAAGAAAGAATTAAGAAAATTGCAGGGTATGTGTGGTGTCCCTCTCTTCGGAAAGATGCGGACAGGGCAATGGAGACCATTAAAAACGTAATTGACGACAAAAGAGACATGTAGGCCTGCGAAGACGAAAATGAACCGGGGGGATACCAAGACAAGAAGGAAAACGCTGCGGCTCTGCCGTCAACCGAGACGGTCAAGCAAGGCCCAGGAGGAGACCCAGAACGGAGCGGGGAGCGGGGAGCGGGGTGTGTTCTGGTGGAGGAGAGGCTCTGCGCCGGTGGATTTTGGTGGTGGATTTTGGTGGTGGGTTTTCTTGTTAGCACCCGCGTTTTAGCAAGGGGGTGTGCGTGGTGGGATCATGTAGAAAAAAGGCACCATTGAATTGAAAATGCGATGCAACACGGGACGGCAAAATCGGAAGGGATAGGAACAGGTAACGGGGGTCACGGGGGGTTTGGGATTGACATGTGCAAGTGGTCAGGGCGGGAAAGGATGCAATTGCCTAATGAGGGAAGAGGTGAACGAGAGAGAGGCAGTGTAGAAAGATTGATAGGGAATACAGACGAGGTTAGATAGGAGCAAATAGGAATGGGTCGAAAAAGGATGAGAACGGCCAGTGACGACGGCAGAGAAGAAGAGCCAAGCCCGCGACCAACTGCCACCTGGCCCGTTCGGATCGGGACGGAGAGGAACGATCTTGTTAGGCAGGTTGGGGGTGTGTGCAGGTACGTACAGAAGCACCCGGTTATGAGATAGGTACAGAGAGAGAGAGCCGCACGATAGGTAAAGATACGCATAGACGGTGCGCGAAAGATAGGATGGGCGGGATGTACATCAAAACGGAACGGCGAGAGATAACGGAAAACGGTGGGAGGAGAAAACGGAGGCTGGCAAGTGTGGGTGTGGTGTGTGTACGCCCAAAACACCAGAATAGGTAAATCGCGGGGAGACGGGGGCCAACGGTCACGGCCATGTAGATTTGTGCGCGTGTATGCCTGAGAGCCTGGCGTCGATACGGCCGTGGTGTGTGTGTGGACGAACGAGATTGAGTGTAGAGATAAGGGCGGGTTGGTTGTGTGTGTCTGGGGCGGCGCGGCTGATCTTGACAGGACGGGAGGGAAATAAAAGAAGAAGAAGAAAGGAAAGACGAGGGATTGTGCAGCTTCAGTTGCAAGGTCCATCTACGTTTTGTTTTTACAAATGCATTTCAGCTGTGCTAGATGTGGAATTGTTGTCTTGACGATGCACTCGGCGGCATTTGAGGACTGTCAGCCCGAACCCAAAGGGGATCGCAGGGAGGTTGCAGTCGGGTAGACGTGCATGGACGTGAACGAATAGTAGCTGACGAGACTTGAAGAATATCAAAGCTGGGAGGTATAAAGAAAAAAGAAGGGGGGTTGCAGTCTGACGATGCAGGACAAGACGACGCAAAACCCGGTGTAAGTGGTGGTGGTCCGACGGTCCTGGAACGATTCATACATACCCGACAGCGGCCGCAGTGTAGACTCGTTTGAGAATGTCGTGCAACACGACGAGAAGGAAAATTTAATGTTGAAAGGTAATCGGGCATCGCGCAAATCAGAAGAGAGTGAACAGCGCACAAAATCGCCACGGCGGAGGGCTGCGCCGTGTTGATGTCGCACAACGTTGGTGGCGTGCCCAGCTTCTACGACCGACGGGCAAGCTGGGAATAATCCCTGGTTTGGGCTGCTGACGGGCTGCGACAGCAGGGACATGTCACTGATTTCATCCTTCAGCTTTTATGAATAGTGATGAGCCAATGGACGGGGGGGTAAGGAAAGAATTAAAGAAGCGGCAACAGCGCACGCAGCGCGAGACTTTCACGAAGCGTGGCTTGCATATACACCAGTCTCGGTCGGGCTGTTGTGTGTGGCACATGCTAAAAAAAGCCAAGGCAAGGCGTGTACTTGGAACAAGAGCGTCGCACAGCAGCGGCTTAGCAACAGTGGCAAATGTACGGGGATATTTTTGCTTCATCCAGACCGTTTTAGAATTTGGATACTACACGCCCTTTGTTTTTAATGATGTGTTATTTTTTTTCCCTGGTGACATGCATAACGCCTGCATGCGGGCACTTGTCTTGATTCGGCGCCGGGCAAAGTCGGAGGAGGGACGGGAGGCCCAGCCCAGCCTCGCAGAGCACGGCACGACAACAGACGCGCGAGCATCGTGAAACAAAAACTTGTGCAGTGACATTACGGCAAAAAAGAGCCGAGACGGGATGCGCTGTTACTCTCATCAATGTCGCAGCGAGTTTTCGCGATCCTTGTTTCAGTTCATCACGACTGTACCTGTACCAAACAAGTACTTTCATGACGACTTGTCTCGACACGAAAAGCCGGCGCAAGCCGCGGTTACGTTATTCAGCCCACGTCGAGGTCTGGTTTCAAGTTTGGCCAATCCGCCGGCGCCACACTAGTACCGTTGATCAATTTCTTCATCTTTTTAGGCTATCATCATTTATTCATTTTAATATAATTTATTTTTATTTCTTCGTGAAAACTCGGAACGGTAGAGCCTCATTACGGTAGCATGGCTGCTTGCTGCGGACCAGGGGAGGGGGGGCGTGGGCTTTACGGCTTGGCTTTTGCGGGGAGCCGCCAGTGGATATAAAAAAAAAATCACATTTTCTTCTTCTCTAAAGCAGGCACCATGCGGCCACCGCCCCAGCTGGGAGGAGGGGGGGAGGCCACCAACGGTATCCCGTCTTGTAAGTAGACACTGTCGACCACAACAGGCCATCATAATAGCGGTAGAATTTTCGTTCAAGTTGTGTTACCCTCGGAAACCTCTTCGCCACCCGTGTAGACGTTTTTCGGCGTTGAAAAATGCTTCCTATTACGATTCGTGGACACTTCTCACTTCTCGTACACGAAAGCGGCCCAAGAATGTAAACCACAGGGGTGGCTTAGACCCCACGGCCGGCGCCACTTGGGCAGCGGTTGGCCCCCCAGACTTTTCTTTGGCCCATGTTCGGTCTGAATTTTCTCCCTGTGCACCCGGTCAGGTGGTCGGCTGGTTCTTTTTTTTCGTCCCAGGAAGCGGATCCGGACTGGCTAGACAACGCTATTGTTTTTGTGGGCGGCGGCGACGGCGGCGACTTTGCGTGTGTGCTGCTCGTACAGAGCTGTGATGTGTACCTGCACGAGCTCTTGCTTTACACGCCCCTTTGTATTCTTCTTATTATTATTTAAATTATGCAAGTGCATTAAAGTTCAATTTCGTTTATTTTTATAAATATCGTATAATTTTAATGAATACTCGTTCAATGTAGCGCTCATTCACGCCCGTCGGGTCGAAATTAGGCCTTGCAATCGAATTAGGCACGCGCGCAGGTCCTGGCAAGGCTACAAGCAGCCTTGCTTTTCATGCTCACTGCTACTGCTTACCCGTGCCACATGGGCTACCAGGATTCCGGGGTGAAATTCTGACCCAATTTCATTTTCTGGTCTGTTAATCTCCTATTCTTTTTCTTTGCCAAATCAAAATGCTCTATTATTAAACAATTCATCAACGTTTATTGCCGAAACAAAACGTTCTAGCATTGAATCCCTGAGAGGCTGGAGGGCCGCCCCCTCCGCCCCCCGCGCGCGCGCCACCCCGGAAGAGCAAAGAGCTCGGGTCTGGATTGCTCTTTCCGTCAGATGACGGCGCCGACCCGGGTCTGGACGCGGGCCTGCGTTTTCGTTATTTGCCCTCTTTGCCGTATATTTTTCCTCCCTCGTGATGGTTTTTACCGGGATTATGTGAAACTACATGGCGTTTTGATTGTATTACATGTTGGTTTTCTCATTCTAATTTGGGACAACCCTGGCTTAGCCTCGCTCGTGGTACCGGTCTCCGACTCGGCGCTCACAATGACTCCCCTCGTGGTCATTGTCGGTTGAAATGCTGCGACGCACGCTAGCAAAGCCACGCTTGGCAGCATAGCATGGCATTCTTGGAGCTGGGCATGGAAATACCTGCACACCTGCAAGCGACGGGACGGCAATGCCGGCGCGCTGCCATGCAGGGCGCTGGGCAAGGGTTTGCACAGCGTCGAACAAACCAATTACAGTCGTAA
Source organism: Paracorniculantispora psalliotae (assembly GCA_002796755.1). NCBI lineage: Eukaryota > Fungi > Ascomycota > Sordariomycetes > Hypocreales > Cordycipitaceae > Paracorniculantispora > Paracorniculantispora psalliotae. Next base: position 2,445,561 of record PHFE01000093.1, read on the forward strand.
AAGTAAAAGCAAGAAAGAAAATCCAGTCCCCCAGCCCAGCGTCCCGTGCATGGAAAGCGGCCCGTCGTAGCCTAATCCCGTATTGGTGCGTGGCATTGGTGGTTTGATCATCTAGCGTGTCATTTCCCCGCGTCCGCCTGCAAATGAACTAACTGCCATCCTCTGTTGCCGTGGCCGTCTGTTGGATGAACCAGCGCTAGCAGAACCCTTCCTTTCGCTGGCATGATGATGGGCTCATGACGCCGACATTTGCCTTTTGGGTCGGTCCACACCCCGTGGGTTCGGGAAAACGGTTGGTGGCCTATGAACTAGCCACCCGCCTCGCTTTTGTTGGGACAACCCTTCAGAATGGTCTTCTAGATCGCCTCTTTCCGGACTACCGGGACGTTGAATACTACTCGCTTACTACATGTCTCGTAGAATCCCGGGACATTTTGATTATCCGTTGGTTGCAAACAGGTCATCTTAAAAGAGAGACACATTTATATATATAAAGGGTAGAGGCGGACTGTAAAAGCCATGATTGTTTGATCAGTCACCAACTCACACAGTTGTCCCATTTTACCGGCTTCCTTTTTTATATCGACCATTTATTATTATTTGCCCACTTCTGGTGCATTGTCGTTACATTTCACACCCCCAATCACATCAGACAAGAGCTTTCAAGGCCTGAACACTCTGTGCGGCATCGTCACAGACGACAGCTACCCGCTTTATCCATCCCACCACTACCAGCCACGACGCGATCGATCGAGACAACCTCGCCGTCTTGTTGCTGTGTGCCCAATTCTTCTGCAGTCTTTTGGCCGACGATATTACCATCTCACGCCGACATTTGACTACAACCTCGCGCCATAACGAGAAAACGCCAACCAAGACTCAGCTTGCACCAACCTCCTTGCACATCACCCACCGGAAAGTTCACAAAGCACCAAGCGCACACGCCCTTGACGCAAAAACAGGCCCGGCCATATACACGTCCTCGAGCAATCGCCAATACCTCTCTCAACTAATAACCGTTCTGGTTATCCTCGGTTCCGATATAATATCGTGCCCCCCGACGCCTTGGTCGCACAGCCTATTCCACAAGTCTGCCCACTGGTCGTTCCCGGCCTAACCTTTTCGGATCGTTTTTTATTTTTATTTTATTCGCTATTTGGCGCCCGCAGCAAGACCTCCCCACACCACAGTCTTCTTCCTGTCAGTGGCCCTGCCGCCCCTCTCTGCTAGTTTTTAGCAGGCCATTAACACCTGCGCACCACACAACAGCCAAAGGGCATCACGTTGCTGCTTTCAGAGTCTGTTTTGGCCGCCTTGGAATTTTCTTTCATTGTCAGTCTTGGTACCGTCCGATTCTCGGCGCGCGGCTGTCTGTCCTCGAACTTTCAAATCCTTAAAAACCCCCCTCCGTGGCACCCGACGACTTGGTTCTTTGCTTCCCTCTCTACCCGGCTTCTTCCTCACCCTTGCCCGCAAAAACTTGCTGTCAAGTGTACACGCCTCCTACCCTTTTACGCAATACAAACCTTGGTGCGGCACTAGCTACTCGCAGCCATAACCGCTCTCGCACACACACACCCATTGAATTTTTATAATTCTTTTTTTTTTTTAATTCAGGCTAGACCTGTCTACCCCCCCTCCCAGTCAAATCTCCCGGCCGATTCCACACTGTGGAGTGCTGCTTGACTTCGTTCCTCCTCCCCTCGAATACGTCCCGGAACAGCCTCTTTTCCCCTCCACCTCTTCCTTCTTCCTCCCCCGCTCCCCCTACGCACACACAGAGAGACACACGTCTAGTACCTGCTCGGTACCGTTTCAACCTGATCGCTGCACATTTATTTTCTGCTGCACACGCCCCCCCATCCACACTTCTTCCTACCCTAGCTCCTGTGTGGCCCCAATCACATCCACTCCCACCCCGCTGAGTTGCCCCGGCTCAAGAAGCGTTCCAGGCAGCTGAAGATCCAAAGCAATTGTTCCGTCACGACAGCAAAAAACTCAGAAAGCCTTGTGGAGGCCCGTTCCCGAAAGTACTTTAATAGCCATGGACCCCGTCATCAGAACCGCTTCTCCCTATCCTGATCCTACCATCAAAGGCCCTAGATCTGTTCTTCAAGCTCGTCGTCCGGATTTGCGCAGGAGTATGTCGCACTTCTTCCTCGTTGGCATCTACACACTTCCATCGTGTCGTGTGTGTGCTGGCTGCTTCTTGTTGTCATGCTAACATGGTCGTCTAGTGATTTCCAACAGTGTTAACAAGACTTCCCTCCACCCCGGTGGTGTTCAGTATGTCTCGTCGCTTCTCATCGTCATCTGTGACATCACTAACAAGACCGCAGGCCTCACCGCGAGCACACCGAGCTCGAGGAGGAGCTTCACGAGACCGCTCACATTGACTACGACCACGTCGCTATTGTAAGCATATATACATGGCCGCTTCGGCATCATGACACGCTTCAATTGCTAACACATACAGATTGCCAACCCCTCCGTTGCCGCTCTCTACGAAGATGCTCTCGTATGTCATACAACATTGCGATACAGCGGCGCTGCTTGCCGACTAGCCGCAGCGCTCGCACATCGTAAGCCATATTTGTGCAACGCACACAAGACTGACTTGTGACCCAGGTTTACGAGACTGGCTCTGCCATCACCGACTCCGGTGCTCTGACTGCCTACTCTGGCGCCAAGACTGGCCGCTCTCCCCTCGACAAGCGAATTGTCCAGGAGGACTCCTCAAAAGACGACATCTGGTGGGGACCCGTCAACAAGCCCATGACTCCTGAGGTAGGTTCATTTTGCCACGATACTTTTTTCTCATTGCCCCTCCACTGCCGAGTCGAGGCGCGGCACGCGACACATTGAGGCTGGCTTGGTGCATACAGCCTAGCTGCACTAGGTCAATGCGGGCAGCTCACTGCACCCCTGGGCTGCATTCTGCTTTTGCGACCTTGCAGCTGGGGCTGGCCAAGCTGTTCCCGGCCTGTCGCGGCCTGCATGCCTTTCCTGCTTTTTCCTTGCCACTTGCCTTGCATCCTGCATGGTTCCGGCTATGATGCAACCCCGCATCAAATAATGCATGTGATGGGACCTGGGACTTGGAATTTGCCCCCTCCGACTTGCTTTGCGCTTGCGCAGCTCGAGACCCTCGGCTCTGCTTTTTTCGTTGGGTGAGGCCTCGAGCTGTTCCGCTCTCGTCACTGCCCCGCAGAACCGAAACAGCCGAGTATAAGCGGAGCACGGCGTGTCCTCGTGGCCGCTGCCCTTCCGACTCGTCCCGGCTTTTTCGTTCGCAGGCCCCACCAATTTAGACCAATGAGCGAGTGTTCATTAGCCAATTGGCAATTGCCGAATTGGGAAAGCACGACTGCTTCACTCACGATGCGATCACTGCCTCATGAATTGCATGATTATTTTTCAAGTTGTTTTCCTCATCAGCCGCTAACAACATGCACAGGTCTGGAAGATTAACCGCGAGCGTGCCGTCGACTACCTCAACACCCGCAACCGCATCTACGTCGTTGACGGCTATGCCGGCTGGGACGAGAAGTACCGCATCAAGGTCCGCGTTATTTGCGCCCGTGCCTACCATGCTCTCTTCATGCGCAACATGTTGATCCGCCCTCCTCGTGAGGAGCTCGAGGGCTTCCACCCCGACTACACAATCTACAACGCTGGTACTTTCCCTGCCAACCGTTACACCGAGGGTATGACCTCTGCTACCTCGGTTGCCATCAACTTCTCTGCTAAGGAGATGGTTATCCTGGGTACCGAGTACGCCGGTGAGATGAAGAAGGGTATCTTCACCGTTCTCTTCTACGAGATGCCTGTCAAGCACAACGTCCTCACCCTCCACTCCTCCGCCAACGAGGGCAAGAACGGTGACGTCACCCTCTTCTTCGGTCTCTCTGGCACCGGCAAGACCACCCTGTCTGCTGACCCCAACCGTGCCCTGATTGGTGACGACGAGCACTGCTGGTCCGACAACGGTGTCTTCAACATTGAGGGCGGTTGCTACGCCAAGTGCGTTGGCCTCTCCGCCGAGAAGGAGCCCGATATCTATGGCGCCATCCGCTACGGCTCCGTCCTCGAGAACGTCGTCTTCGACCCCAACACCCGCGCTGTCGACTACGATGACTGCACCCTCACCGAGAACACCCGCTGCGCTTACCCCATCGAGTTCATCTCCAACGCCAAGATTCCTTGCCTGTCCACCAACATGCCCACCAACATTATCCTCCTGACCTGCGACGCCCGCGGTGTCCTGCCTCCTATCTCCAAGCTGGACCGCAACCAGACCATGTTCCACTTCATCTCTGGTTACACCTCCAAGATGGCCGGTACTGAGGATGGTGTCAACGAGCCCCAGGCCACCTTCTCCTCGTGCTTCGCCCAGCCTTTCCTGGCCCTGCACCCCATGCGCTACGCCAAGATGCTGGCTGACCGCATCGAGGCCAACAACGCCAGCGCCTGGCTCCTCAACACCGGTTGGGTCGGTGCCGGTTTCTCCCAGGGTGGCAAGCGTTGCCCCCTCAAGTACACCCGTGCTATCCTCGACGCCATCCACAGCGGCGAGCTCGCCAACGTCCAGTACGAGAACTACGAGACCTTCAACCTGCAGGTCCCCACCACCTGCCCCAACGTCCCCGACGACATGCTCAACCCCAAGAAGGCCTGGACTGCCGGCGCCGAGAGCTTCGACGCGGAGGTCAAGAAGCTGGGCGGTCTCTTCAACGAGAACTTCAAGAAGTACTCGAGCGAGGCCACCCCCGAGGTCATCAAGGCCGGCCCCGTCGTCTAAAGCGGCGGATGCCTGTGTCTTTGTGTTTGCGCGCACACTCCTGCATACACCGTGACGGCTAGAACAACAGAACAGATTGATGAGGCCCTTGAAAGATTTCTAATAGTTTTTTCCTTTGTCGCACCATTTCCTATGAATTGTTTTGGAAAAGGAAGGGAACTTGGCGTTTTTATTTCATTTACACTACTAGTGCAAGATAGAATGGCCACTGCCATGAATACAATGATATGAACACTTTGAGTCCGATGCCTGTGCATGTAGACGTACTGTACTCTTATAATTACGCGCTATACACTCTCGCCCCTGAAATAATGTTAGCGTAGTACTTGATATTTATCTTCATTATAATTATTTTTATTTGCTTTAATTTTCTTATTTTTCTTATATCTCTTCTATTTCTTATTTTCTCTATCTTCTTTATTTTCTCTATTTTCTTAGTTTTATAGTATTATTTTATCTTGATTAGTATTTAAGAGCACTCTAGTATAGAAAGTCACACGCCAACATTATTTCAAGGGGGG
>PHFE01000093.1:2469381-2599969 GCA_002796755.1 Paracorniculantispora psalliotae
TCGGATTGGTACTCAACCAGCGCCCCGGTCGGCGATACGCGATGCCGGACCGGATTCCGCTCCGTCGTTGGGTCTTTGCAGCAGCCCGCAGCTTACATGGAAATTAACAGGGAACAGGCAGCTCGAACTGCAGAATACTTTTAGGGGGTGAAGCAATGCACGTGGGATAGCATGTGACTTTGTTTATCTCAAGATCGCACAAATCTCATCTTTTGTATCTATGCTATTATTATTGTTGTGTAATATCTGTTGTCGTAGGGTTTGTGGATTTCCACAGAACTAGAGCTGGTGTGACTATCACCATAGCAAACATCCTAATTACCATCGTCACACTTAAATTCACAAGTAGGACTCAAACTGGCGCCCAGCATTACTTTCCAGACGATGCCAACTCAGCCAGAGACGTTTGTATATCGCTGGCGACCGCTTTGACCAACATCTCGTCGATAATTCCGCCCTGGCTGCTGAAGGTAATCGACATGCCTTTGTTTTCAACGCCAACCACATTGACTTGAAAAGCTGGACCAGCTGGTAACGCGCCCTGCGTAAAGACAAGGCGGTCAATAGTCCAGGCACCGCTCTCTGCCTTGCTTCCGGAATCCGATGCCTTGAGACTGCCCACGTTGCTGCATGCCCAACTGTCATTTCGATGCTTTCCTAGCTTGTTCGCCCAAAACTGCTGCCAATCTGATACAAAGCCAATGAGGCCCATCTGGTCGTTTTTGGGCAGGCTGGCGACCTTGGATCGCAGGCTTTGACCTAGACTTGTTGCCGCACCCCAAATTAAGGCGTCAGCGTCGTCTTGATTGGCCGTCTTCAGGCTCGAGACTATGTGCTTTTTATAGTTGAATTCGTGCGAAGTAACTAAGCAATGCATAGTATTGCGGCGATCAAACCCCGGCTTGGTCAGGTATCGTAAAGAAATTGGCGTGCTTGCTCGAAAAGAGCTAACTTCATTGTCGCGCAAGCGGCTGGAGAGGGAACGGAGAACCAGGGCATGAAGGAGCGGGGTCAACGTCGTGCCGTTTTCTCTGCATTTCTTGATGGTCGAAGAGACAGTAGAGTTGGGTATATCCACGATGCTCAATCTCGTCTTGAACGGCTCGAAAGTAATTTGCTTTCCACCCCAGGGTCCTTTGGCTGGGTCTGCTTTCAGCCAGGCAGGTGCAATCTTGGACCACATCATGAAAGCTAGGACACACAGGACGTAAAGCCACGATGTTTTGAGAGGTACAACATCTTCTAGAGGTCCTGGCAGGTCCGTCGCCGGCTTGATAGATAACACATACTTTTTGTTCATGGCCGGTGTGGAGTGGTTGGCGTTATCGTTGAGGGCGTGTACCAAGTCTCGGTGGAAAATGAGGGCACTTTCGGCATCTCCAACGGCATGATGGAATGCAAACGAGATATCAACGAAGAATGTTTCAGCTGATTGTTGAGTTGCTGGCGGTTGGTTGACGATTATCTTCCACGGGGGTTGGGAGTCGACGTGTGGCCAGAGCTGATCGTGGTCCTTCTCGAGAGACTTGATGAGAACGTTGTCATCGTAATGGACTGTATGGATCCTCCAATCAATGGCCTGCTGTAAATCTATGGTGCGCAGGGCAGTGAATTCTGGATTGGCGGATCCTTCGTTTGCTATGCCCACGCGCAGCATAGGGTGACGGTTGATGACTGCCGCGAGGGCAGCCCGCAGCCTGTCCGCGAAGACAGAATCTTTTGCATTAAAACGATCAATCTCGTCTTGTTCAGATATGGAGTAGCGACCAGTAAGGATGACGCAGCGGCAGAGGCCAAGGTGATGTCGGCTGGTGTTGAACTTTCCACTAGCAGCCGGTAGAGCGGTTGGTTAGCGACAGCACCAGGATGCAAACCGTTGGTGATGGAAGCACAGTACCTTGCTCCCACCAGGCGAATGGCGCCAGATGTTGGTTGAGGCGTATCCATGATTCGGTACGCAGTGCTCTTGGATCAAGCTGATGCACCAGCAGAAAGGAAAAGACGCAAATGTGACCAACAAGCGGTTGGTTGGTACTAAAATTGCGTGTGGCCGGAGGTGTTTGTGATTTCGATCCAACATGTTTGCTGAAAGGGGGTGGCTGTATTACTAAGGCACGTGCATTTGCATTGTTCCACTTTGTACAACGTTCTATTAGCGCTATCCTAGGAAAATACCTAAATAATAAACAATAAATAATGATAAGAACAATGATGATGATAACAAGGATGATAAAGCAGAGCGGCTGTGTGGCATTATTATTACATGCACATCACACACGTCTGCTGCAAAACAAATTCACCCAATTCGGTGCTCCAGACGGAACGGGATCCGGTCGCCGATTGGCTAACAAAGCAAACTCGGGTGCTGCAGATGGGATGGGACGGGACGGAATCCGGGCGCCGATTGGCTGACAACTCCAGCCCCCATTGGATAGATGTCACACCGGGGGATGAATCGCATGTGGGAGATTTGTTCCGTGGATTTCATGCTTACGCCTGTCTCTGCTCGCCGTATTCGGATAGACGTCGAGCATTCTGCGCGTTTCTGCCACTGCGCAGCCCGATCCTGTCCCTGTCCCGGTGTGAGTGGGAACCGCCCGCCTGAAGTGCTCGCGCAAACGCAACACACTCCAGCACACTCCAGCCTTCGAGTCGAGTTCACGCTGCTGCCCCTACATGTTCGAGGCTGCTCGTCTGCTCCAGCAGCTGGAGCTTGACGTTTTTCCCCTTCAAAACATACATTTTCGTCAGTGACATCCGACAAGGAAATCGAGGTACATCCGCCAGCATATAATGGATTCCTCTGCCAAAGGAGCAAACGGGTTACCGACGACTTTGGCGACTCCCATCGGCAATGATGTGGATAGCTCTGGATTTCGTCAAAATCCAGAGGCGGCAGGGCCCTCTGACCTCAAACTCGAAGCAGCATCCCCGCTGGGGGCCATTAGCGACAATACAATAGCTTCAGACAACCATGACAACAGCGAGGAGAACACGCCAGAAAAAACAAAGAAGCCCTTAGCGTTCCATCTCAGCTTCATTGCCCTCCAGGTCATGTCCTTTGTCTACTCGCTGGACGCCACTACACTTGCCGTCGCGGTACCAGTGCGTATATTGGCAAACAAGACAACGGTCAGCCGTGTAAGACTAACAGATGCCTACTCTTTCTATAGACCATAGCGGACGAGCTCGGCGGTACGACACTCCAGTCATTCTGGGCGAGCATATCCTACTTGCTGGCTGTTATTGTCACGCAGCCTCTCTACTCAGCCGTTTCTAACGCGTGTGGACGCCAAGGACCTCTCCATATAGCGCTACTTCTTTTCACGGTCGGATCCATCGTGTTTGCTACGGCGCACAGTATGCCTGTCCTCATCATCGGTCGCGCTCTTCAAGGCATTGGCGGAGGAGGAATCAATGTTCTCACCGAGATTATCGTTACGGACATGACGACTCTGCGCGAGCGGCCATTTTATCTCGGAATAATGGCACTGCCCACCGCCACTGGAAGTGTCCTCGGGCCAATGTTTGGCGGGATATTCTGTGATTATGTCACCTGGAGGTGGATTGGGTGGATTAACTTGCCGCTTGTTGGCGTGGCATTTTCGCTTATTTTCTTCTTCCTGCGTCTACGGCCAATCGAGACGACCATGTACTTCAATTTGAAGACTATCGATTGGCTGGGTATTGTTCTCTTCGCCGTGGGAAGCGCAGCTGTTGTGGCACCCCTGAGTTGGGCCGGCGCACTATATTCCTGGGCTTCATGGAGGACCTTGGTGCCGTTGCTAATCGGAATTGTCGTCCTCGCATTTTTTGCCGTTTTCGAGGCACGTCCTGCAGCTCCAATTATGCCACACCATCTATTTCAGCGGCCAACTTCCAGCTTGACGCTGTTTGGCGGTTTGCTGCATGGCATGATTCTCTATCCCCTGTTGCAGTATCTGCCTTTGTTCTATCAAGCCATTGCCCTCGAGTCGCGTATACAAGCTGCAGTATCACTGCTGCCAACAAACATTGTGTGCATTGTGGCGGCCGTTTTGTCATCTATTGCCGTCGGTTTAATTGGCAAGGGCTACCGATGGGGTGTGTGGGCGTCTTGGGCACTCACAGTTCTCGGCACTGGGCTATTGGTGCTGTTGGGCACAACTTCGTCTGATGGTCTTCGCAAAGGTCTGCCTGTCATTTGCGGTGTGGGATTGGGTGGCCTCCTAAGACTGTGTCTCCTACCTCTCCAGGCAAGCCTCAAGAATATCGACGATACGGGAGTCGCTGTCTCCTTATTAGTGTCGTTTCGCGCCCTGGGTGGCGTCGTAGGGCTTGCAGCAGGATCAACAATATTCATTGGCGCATTTTCGTCTCATATTTCTGGGATCAAAAGCCTTCCTGGCTCAGGCCTTCTTCCAAATACCACCAGCGAAGCTGTCGGGTTCATTCCCCAGCTTCGACTCATTGACATACCGCAAGAAACAATGGATGCGACGAAAACAGCTTACTTGGGTGCCTTGCGCGCCATTTTCTATGCACTGACTGGCCTCAGTGGACTCGGGTTTATCAGCGCCTTGTTTATCAAAGAGTATAGTCTTATGAAGACGGAGCGCGGTCAGCAGCAGTTCGAAATGAAGCAGATCTCAACACCAAAAAACACGTAATACGTGCGCACAGTACAAAGAAAATTCATAGGTATATTTAATTGAGGCTCTAATATATGTAATTAACTATGTCAATGCGATTCGTCTGTCCCCCGCCGTGCTTTTCGTGACTTTCTGGCCACCTCTCCGTCTTCATGACACATCTGCGCCCACTTGATCCGTAGCACAGGCCAGACAATCCAGCTTACAACCCAACCGAGCAAGGAATCAGCCAACCCGAGTCCACGCTTAGGCGAGGGGCCGGTCATGCCTGTGAAGAGCAAAGAAGCGGCCAAGGAATCTTTACAAATCATAAAGTCGCCAGCCTCTACTGCTTGGATGATGCCAGTGGCAACCGTGTGCGAGGACGGAAACTTTGCTTCGAGCTCAGTCAACGGCTTGTCCGTGCCTTGAATGCGCTTTGTGAGCGGCGTCTTTGTATCTTGCTCCAGGTAAAACCCGGGTGAAATAAAATCGCCGGGAAAGGCACAGTGGATTGAGTATTTCGATGCCGCGCAAGAGTATCGCATCACTTCTAGCCTCAAAGTATCAGCCAGCGCACGCACAGCGCTCTTGGCAGCTGTAGGATCATTAGTAATCTTGTCGTTTGGCAGTGGTAGTTTTAAACATTGATTAGACATACGATTATAAGCGACGGATCCGGGCAGCGCAACAAAAGCCGCCGCGCTGCTGATAAAGACGATCTGTCGCAGCTTTGGGCCTGCAGCGACTGGCGATGTGGCAAGCTGGGCATCTTCTTCGGTCCAGATGCCTAGCATAGACTTTGCGGGATACACCGAGGTAAAATAATTGTTGTGCATGCAATTTGCAAGTTGTGTGGCGCTAATGTCGACGAGAAAGCCATTCTCGGCATGATTGCCACCAGCAGCGCAGAAGAGCACGTCGGCTGTCCGAGGCTGCGATCTAAATGCTGCCTCAACCTGCGATGAACTTTGTTATCTGTGTACTTGCGAGTATACTGTAAGCTACGTTATTGCCTTACCTTTGACGCATCACCTACATCTACCTGGAAAGAGCGTATTTCTTGTGATGCAGATAGTGCCACTGCTTTAATTTCAGCCTCCGCCACAGCCAAAGCACCTTCTCTTCTGGCAAATATTGTGACATTGGCTCCTGTTTATACCATGCATTAGTAGTTTACAACAAACGAGTCTGTATTATGCTATACCTCGAGATGCCAGGGACTGTGCGAGCGCTTTGCCAAGTCCACCAGACCCGCCAGTGATGAAGATCGTCTGTGAGAGTTCTGGGTGAGATTTATGCTGCAGTTGCTGATGGCATTCGCGTTCATGATAGTGAAATGGAAGCGACTGACGAGAATACAGACTTACCTTGCCACTAAAGCTTGTATCTGATTTCATTATACTGCTTGGTTTGCAAACCCAATAAATTCACTCAATAATTTTCACTCGCTCGAAAAATACGCGCTTGCAGTATCAGGTAGTAATGGGCTTACAGTGCAGCCGCCGACGTTCCTGTAGGCGGGAAAAGTGCAAGACGTCGCCACGGGGTCCGGATTCCGACAGGCGTCGCGGGTTGCAGCTTCGGCCGCCGCGGCATATTTCCTCACCGGGTAGGCTGTCCAATTCGGGTGTTACTGGCATTCCTGTGGAAAACCTTGTTGTATTTTCCGGTCTGAATATGAACTTTGGTGTGTTCATTTATTTAGTAACTCGACTGTCGCACTGCACTTTCCAACTCATTGGCCGGTCGATCTGTCGCGGGCGCATCGTCACGGACCAAAGTAGCCTTCTGCAATAGTGACTTGAAATTCGAAAGGCCGTTAAAAAATCTTTATCAAAACAATCATAATGGATCCCGCCACTTCTATGCTCGTCTCCTGGATCAAGGACCAGAAACCAAAGGGTCCGGCCATGAAGAATGTCCAGACCTTCTACCGCAACCTTGAAGAGGCGCTGGACGTGCGTCGCGCCGACCACAGCCTCTTCACGCGTACGATGAGCGCCTGGAAACTCGGAAAAGCCATTGACTTTTGCTCCAACGATCTACTATCTCTAGGTTCTGGTGGCCACATTCGTGAGGCATTCCTGGAGGAGCTTTCTAAGCACCCAGACTTCAACCTCTACTCCGGCGGATCGCGTCTCATGGACGGAAACTACAGCTACATTGAGGAGGTTGAGAAGGAGATTGCTGAATTTCATGGTTCCGAGACAGCCCTGCTCGTTAACTCTGGCTACGAGGCCAACGGCGCCATCTTCGCCGCCATCCCGCGACCGGGTGACGCCATCATATACGATGAGCTCGTCCATGCGAGTGTGCACGATGGTCTGGTCCACAGCCTGGCTCTTTGCAAAGTCCCCTTCAAGCACAGCGATGTTGATGCCTTTGAGGAGGCGCTTCAGTCGGTGCTAGACTCTCAGCCGCTGATTAGAGACGGCTCACGAACCATTCTTGTGGCCGTTGAGTCGGTTTACAGCATGGACGGGGATATCTGCCCCTTGCTGGAGCTTATGCAGGCTGCCAAGGATGTCTGTGGCTCCAAAGTTAGCGTTGAGTTTATTGTCGATGAGGCGCACGCTACCGGGATCCTTGGGCCTAACGGCGGTGGTCTGGTGAATGCACTGGGCATCGAGAAGGATATCGCAATTCGTCTGCATACTTGCGGAAAGGCATTGGCATCTACTGGAGGCAGGTCCCCAAGTCTAAATCGCGGTGAAAATTATGCTAACCATATTGCACAGCGGTAATTCTGGGTAACGCCAGTGTTAGAACCGCGTTGATGAACTTCGCCCGATCGGTCATCTTCACCACCGCACCGTCATTCCCTGGCGTCGCAGCAGTTCGTGCTGGTTATAACCTGCTTCGCTCCGGCGCCACGCAGAAGGTACCAGCGCTTCCAATTCAATCATTTACCAGAAAGAAAATAGCTAACAGCATTGGGCGAATCAGGCACAGGCACGCATCCCGGAACTCGTCCAGTACTTTTTCGCAGCCATAACTGCGAGCGAAATCTGGGAAGAGGCGTCCGCAATGGGTATCCTCTCTATCCCCCTTCTCGACGAACAGAGACCCCATGGTTTCATCACACATATTGCGCCTGTGTGGACTCGAGACCGCTACAACTACTGGCTCGTTTTCCATCTCCAGCTCTCCGGCATTTGCGCTTTTCCTATTAACTACCCGACTGTTCCCAAGGGCCAGAGCAGAATCAGAATCATGTTCCACGGTCAGAATACTGAGGCTGAGGTAGACTCTCTCGTCGCGGCATTATGTGACTTTGCCAAGGAAATGATTGACATTGAAAAGGGCGGCGACGCTGTCCAGAAGGTCCCCAAGGCTGCGCAGAAGGTGTACGCTCTGATGGCGAGCGCATAAGTAACTACATGGACTCTGAGTATCACCCGATTGGATGCATGTATTCGAAATAATCTAGTTAAAATGGTATTGCTCATTTCCATTAAGTAAGGATACACTTTCCTCTTTAAAATACTGTTCGTGCGTGACTTCCTCTACTGGAATACCTAATGAAGAATTATAAAGATATGATACTATAGAGAATATAAGAAAAATAGAGAAAATAAGAAAAAAATAAGAAAAAAATAAGAAATACAGGAAAGATAAGAAGAGTAACACAAATAAAAATAAAGACAATAATCTTTTTAAGTCTAATATCTACGTCTAGCTATTTCGATCTAGCAGCCAGCAAGAACCATGCCAACATTATTCCAGGGGGAGCACCGCCAAAGTAACTCGTGCCATTCTCTATTTATGTAAGCTTAATATTGCACAAAATGAATCCAGAATATTACGACACGGCTTTCTTCTTCTTCTGTATTTTAAGTTGCGCTGTGCTCTTTTGTTAGGGAGCCCGTATCGCGGCCTCGGATTCCGGGGTTGTTACCCACCGCATTCCGCACCGCCCGCGGCAGCCTTCGCTGGAAGCCCGTGTGTGCTGCACCAGGAGACGGAATAATCACGGACGCGATTGGCCAGAAACAGTTTAATTGCCTTATACTGCTATTATCTGCCAGGCCTGTCTAGCAACATATGCAAAATCGAAAGACCATGAGCACTGGGTAATAGCTTATACCACCCACGAAATCTTGTCCGCGACCGAGCAGCTTCAAACACGAGTCATCTCTTAAGTCAAGATGAGTGCATTGCTCACATTTCAAGGTTCGACTGCTATGGCAGCACTGGAAACTTTTCTCCTTGTGCGACTCTTCCCTGAACACCTATACTTCACATCGGAGAGTGAAGCAATCGCACAATGGGTGGAAGCCTCCATCTTGGCCTTTACGTTGAACTATTGGGCGCTATTTTTGTTTTCGAGAATTATATATCCCACTTTCTTGAGCCCTTTGAGGAAAATTCCCAGACCAAAAGTTAGCGAGAAACTTTTATCCGCCTTATTATTACCTGTTTACTAACTGTACATCCAGTGGTACTTCTTCCGCATGGTGTATGTCAGGTTTGTAAGGCAGGAGCACCACGGTGCCCTCTTACTTAGCATGGCACAGCATACTCCAAATGAAGGGCTACTTTGTCTCAACGAGGGCTTACAAGACCGCGTTCTCGCCGTTTCCATTCCCGTTATCGCCGACATCCTGGTTCGCAAGTCTTACGATTTCATCAAGCCGCAAAATGTTCGAGACTTCATGCGCCACTTTCTCGGCGACGGCCTCATCATTGCAGAGGGCGAGCGACACAAATGGCTGCGAAATAACAGCAAAGAGCCCTTTAATTATCGCCATATCAAAGATCTTTATCCAATGATGTGGGAAAAGGCACTTGCTTTCCAGACGGCTATAGAAGACGATATCAAGCAGCATACAAGTACGCGCACTTCGGAGCGGCAAGCGCCAGTTCCATTTGAACTCTCCAGCTGGGCTGCAAAGGTCACATTTGACGTTATCGGCATCGCTGGGCTCGGGAGAGACTTCAATCTGCTACAGAATGCTGACGATCAGCTCGTAAACGACTACGAAGGCGTCACGGGAGATCATATGCTCTTGTACTTTGTCATGTCGATGTGGTTGTCATTTCAGTTTGTACAGATGCTGCCATGGCAAAAGAACAAATACTTCATGGAGAAGACGACGTCGCTGAAACAAATTTGCAAACGGCTCATCGTCGACAAGAGGGAAAAGATCCGGCTCAGCGGCGATAATCAGTTTGACATTTTAGCTCTCCTTATAAAGTCTGGCAGCTTTTCCGACGAAGAATTGGGTGACCAATTGCTCACATACATTGTAGCAGGGTAAGACATAGCGTCCGTTATAGCAATTACCAGGCTAACAATGCCCTCGCCTCTAGACACGATACGGCTTCAGCTACCTTGGCTTGGGCTTGCTTTTTACTTGTGCAAAATCCCACTTGGCAAGTTGCACTCCGCGACGAGATACGACAGGCACAATTGCCCTGCGCAAACCTTTCCCCTGGGAATCCTTCCAAGGGCATTAGCGAAGTTGCGGCTACCCTTGAAGGCCTCCCAATCCTCAATGGGGTCCTCAACGAGACCCTGCGACTCTACCCAACTGTACCAGTTACTACACGTGTCGCAGCGTGTGACACTTCTCTGGGCAACTATTTCATTCCTAAGGGTACTGAAATCCTGATATCCCCTTGGGCGGTCAATCGTTCCCCAGAGCACTGGGGCCCTGATGCTGACAAGTTTAATCCTCGTCGGTGGATTGAAGACGGGCGACCGACAAACTCTGGGGGCGCAGAGAGTAACTACGCACTACTGACGTTCCTTCACGGCCCCAGAAGCTGCATTGGACAGGGTTTTGCGAAGGCAGAGCTGCGGTGTCTTTTGGCAGCCATGGTGTCTAAGTTTGAGTGGACTCTCGCGACCGATGAGGCCAGTGTTGTACCCGCAGGCGCAATCACCATTAGACCCCATAATGGATTGCACCTAAATATGAAGGTGGCAAGTTAGAAAATCTCTATTTATCTTCCTATGTCTAGAATAATGGCTGATGAAAACATTCTATTGCCTAAAAACATGCCTGGTTTCAGTCGCTATGATGCATCGGATGTAATCCCGTTCAAAAATCCTTCACCCATGTCGCTCATCTCAATGGGAAATTCCCAGCCCTCTGTGAGAGGGTCGGTTTGTTGTTGGCAAAACAAATCACATGCCGCATCCGTATTCCGCCTTTTGGGGGCTGTGGCAACGCTCCCGGCAGCCCTAGATTCTCCTATGGCTTGCGCCACCCCGTCATCCAACATATTGGCTGAACGGCAGTTAGCAATACTTTCTGTAACTAGGATATCCCCAAGGTGAACTTGCCACTGAAACTGGTTGCTCCCCACGCACTCATGCCGAATATGAGTGAGTGAGACGAAGCGCTCTTCATGGCGACGGCGATGTCGTGGAGGATCTTGGTAAATCTGGACAACTGTGCAACTGAAGAATTGGGTTCCAGTCCTATGTCTATCACATCAAAAACGTCTTGAATAAAACTACTCAAAAGCGCCATGTCGTCTTCACTGCTGCTCAACGCCGTGCTGGAGGATTCCCGGGTCGCAGGTGACTTGGCGTTTTGGATGAGTGACATCACCAGTTGCATGGCTGCTACAGGCGGATACGCAAGAAGAAGCCTAGACAGCATGATTCATGAGCGTGCGAAACATTTACTAACACCCAGATGCGAAGGAACATACCGTGGGAATTTTGCAAAGCTGGCCAACTCTTGCGTTGAGTTTAGAGCCCTCACCCAAAGCCTAAGGCAGCATCGCGCGTCCACTAACGCCATATCGGAGTCTTCGACGCTCTCAGAGGTAGACCAGATAAGAAGAATTCGCAAAGTGTGGAAGCGGATTGCACGTTCAATCCACGCAGAAGACACACCATCCAGCCATTCGGCCTCACTATCCGAAGGGTGATGCGATAGATTTCGCCCTTCGCCAAACTCATCCCACCATTTATCGAGTTGTTGATGAAGCCCCATGACAGCTGCCGTCAGGTCGGTAACCCTACTCAAGTTTGCCGTTTGAGAGTATGCCAACTGGAATAGTTGGGCTTCGATGAATACCAGCGCGTTGTTGCACAAGTCCCCACTGGCATTGGAGCCGAGTGAAGTTACAGGCGGGCATGCATTGTAATGTGGAAGGTTGGGGTGAATTCCAGCCCACCAGCTGGATGAACAACCTAAAATCGTCAAGCACTGTGAAATACAAGCCTTTTCAGATGGCGATGCGGCGTGCTCATTTTGCGAATTGACAGGTTGCGGGACACAATATATCCCCATAAACTGTGCCATAAAAGACGCTCGGTAGAGAAGAGACGTGAAGGTCTCATCAGTGAAAAAGGCTTGCGCTACGAGACACTATTAAAAATAAGTCAGTCGACAGCTATTAGATTGTATAATGAAGCCGCCTCACCAAAGATAACAGGGCTCGAAGATTTGCCATAGTTGCGGAGAGCAACTGCTCAACCTTGCTCAAAGAGCGCTTTGCATTTAGAATAAAAGCTCTCATGAGGTTGCTGTCTAAGTCTGTGGATGGCCGCTGCCTCCGGTCCGCTGTCTGGCCTTGAGATGGACGCTTGGATCGTAGCTTTACAGACTTTGCTGCCAGCGTCAATAGCACAACACTGTTGGCGCAGATGATGCTTGCCATGTCCTGGCTGTTGCTTTGATCTGTCGTTTGACAAGAGTCAATAAACTTTTCAAAGGCTTCAGGGGTCCAGATTGGCAGTTGCGGATTGATTGACTCGATGAAAGGCTGTGCCATTGCCTCCAGCATGGATAATGGTGGCATTTCGGGCACCGAGTACGGCTGGGCCGCCTCATCATTTGGCCCAGTACTTGCAAGTTCATCCAGATTTTCATGCGCAATGGTGATGGCATACTTGACGCCGACATCTTCGGTTTTGCTCAGCGAATCAAGTAAAAACTCCTTCACATCGACTATGAGCGATGCAAGCACCATGGGGCCGAGATATCTTTCAGGATTGCCGTGACATTTTTTAATAACACGGCGGCGACCAGGGTGTTTTAATGAAAGCGGCGATGTAGCCTCCTCAGGCCACGCTTGTGAAGACTTGTCAGTGCTGGGAATGGTGTGAACTGATGCGCGTCGTTCAGGCCACTCTCGATCCAAACTCAGCCTTGACAGCGAACCCTCCATACCAGTTATTCCCTTCTCGATTCGTTCTAGCCGTGATTCGAATTTTCGCATCGCCTGGTTTCTATTGAAGAGAAATACACCGTGTGAGTTGGGGGCTCAAAATCCTATCACTAGTATTCAGGTCATGGAGAGTTGTACTTACATGGTGGCAGTTTGACTTGCGCGTTTACCTTGGCCTGACCAGCGACAATGCAGGCCCAGTCTGGTGCAATTTGCACATTCTGGCCGTTCGCGCCCGCAGCGAATCTTTTTGGCCCGGCATGGGTCACATACTATGAATAGTTGGAGAAGAGCTACCGTGCGCAATGTTGCATCGCTTACCTAGGTGGCTTTTATAGCTCGGACTATCAGACTGTTTATGAACCGTTAGTCGCGCTGAATCGTGGCCTATGGCAATACCAGTGGGGGCACGTACCAGATCGGAATTCTCCCGACTCCGTTTTGCTGAGTTCATCGTGGCTGTAGCTGGATCTGGTGGCTGAACTTAATTGTCCGATGTCTGTTTTCATTTGTGTAGCTTTTCGCGAGGCTCTCTATGCGGTTATCTATACTGAAGGCTAACACAGCTCCTCGACAAGCAAGTGTCCACGGTCCCCAGTACGTGTGTGACGTGTATTGTTTTTTTTTTAGTTTATTCTAGGCATTGCTGCTCTGCCAGTGACCAGAAGTCACTGCCAGGTTCTTACTATGGGCGAGGCGGGGTCTCGTTAATACTTCTACGGCAGCCTTGTGTGTGGAGCCACCTCCAATGCCTCGCTGACCGAGCGTACAGGATTCTGCAGAAGAGAGGGGGGAAAAGAACGGCTGAAGTGTGAGATAGTTGAAAGTACGTGCTATTTGCTGGTATTCACACTTCAGCCGTTCTTTTACCCCTCTTTTGTGCAGGATCATGTACGCTCGGTCCCCGATAGTCCAAATTGCTCCGATGATGTCTCGGGTATTTTCCTCTGGCCAGAAATAACACTTCCCGTGTATTATCTAGTCAACTGTAGCTCTCAAGAGCGATTCAGGTATTTAAAGGCTATTTTATCTACTCTTTTGGTTATTCTTTTATAGAAAAGTCAGAAATAGAATTTATACCTATTATACTCTCTTTATCTCTTTAGACTGCGTACACGAGCGGTGCAAGTGTCTTTCGTACAATACTGTGGCAACAGCATTACTAATTTTTTAATCAAGGAATGTGCTGACTGTGTAATAATTGCCGGCGAGTTCCACGTGTGAAGCTTTCTAAGCCGCTAAGTAGAGCAGACGCAACACGCCAAGCCAAAACGTGGGCTAACTAGAAGATAAGAAGAGGCACAGTGCGGCGGCTGAGCCCTATTCTCGATGTATCTTTCAGAGCCTCATTAGCTAAGGTTAAGGCCGGTATACATATGTTTCCGGCGTGAGAATAGATGCCTAATTTGTGCATACCCACACCACTACATGTCATCTATAATCAGGCTCCGAATTTCATATTTCCAGTTCGCGCGGCGACGGAATCCGGGCACTACATGACGCGGGCGGCCGCTCCCTTCCGCGGCCGTTGCCGAACCGTCGTAGATGGCGGTCGGCGTGTTGAACACCGAGCAAAGCGGCCGGCATAGACAACAGTACCATGCAATAGATAGTTCTAAGTAGATGAAGGAATAACATTATTGTACATATTTAAAATAAACATCGGGTAGAATATATGTTGCGTTCTGCTCTGAGTTCAAGCCCCTTTACACTTCTTGAATATTGAAACCGCCCCGCAAGGTTCTTGGTGTTGTTCGGGCAATAGGAGCTGTTAGTCCACACGGAAGATTCCATCATGGCTGTACCAGAGATCTCATTACCCGGTCACTCAGAGACCCGAACGACAACAACGGAGGCCGAAGATAACCCCTCCTACATCGGCAACGGCAGACCTGATGATATGAATAACATGACGCAAAACGGGCCTTCGTGTGGTGATGCGAATGGTCACGCGGATGGCGATGGGAAACCAGCTGTAAATGGGAACAAAGCTTCAAATGGAAACAATGGGCTACGCAATGGAAATCACAACGGAAATGAAAAACACCTGCCCATCGATACTCAACATTTTGCAACCCCAGAAACCATGCCGCCAATGGCAATTTGTGGAATGGCTCTCCGCTTACCCGGAGGCTTGCGAACGCCTCAACAGCTCTGGGAGTTCCTCATGTCAAAGGGTGATGCCCGTACGCGAGTGCCAGAGAATCGATACAATGTATCTGCATTTCATTCCACTACTGGAAAACATGCCTCAGTAGCCACAGAGTATGGTTACTTCCTCGACGAGTCTATGGACATTGGTGCTCTTGACACATCCTTCTTTTCGATGACACGCACAGAGATAGAGCGCGCTGACCCGCAACAGCGACTGTTGTTGGAAGTCGCTCGAGAATGTTTTGACGACGCAGGAGTAACCAATTGGAGAGGAAAGCCGATAGGGTGTTTTGTCGGCAGTTTTGGCGAGGACTGGCTAGACCTCTTTTCCAAAGAGACTCAGCCATGGGGCATGTATAGAGTCACAGGCGCTGGAGATTTCATGCTGTCCAACCGTCTTTCATACGAGATGGATCTTCGTGGCCCAAGGTAAGACGCCCTTCGCGTACTCTGATAACATGTATTAATTTCTGTGTAGCGAAACCACCCGTACAGCTTGCTCATCGTCTCTGACATGTCTTCACCAAGCATGCGAGGCTATCGCTCGAGGTGACTGCGAGTCCGCCATTGTTGGCGGCGTCAACCTCATGTTTAGTCCAACCATGACTATGGCCATGACGGCGCAGGGTGTGCTCTCGAAAGATGGTACTTGCAAAACATTTTCGGCCGATGCCAACGGCTATGCTAGAGGCGAGGCTATTACTGCTGTCTACGTAAAGCCCCTCGCGGATGCCATCAAGAATGGCGACCCCATCAGAGCTGTTATCAGAGGCTCCGCCCAAAACTTTGACGGTAAAACTCCTGGCATATCTGTGCCAAGTACAGAAGTGCAGGAGATCCTCATGCGACGAGCCTACAGCGTCGCCGGCATTTCAGACTTTGGTGCCACTGCCATGGTGGAATGCCATGGCACTGGAACGGCCACTGGCGACCCGATTGAAGCGAACGCAGTTGCCCGCGTCTTCGGAGAGTTTGGTGTTTACATTGGCTCAGTGAAGCCGAACCTTGGTCACGCTGAAGGCGCCTCTGGCCTAGTGTCCGTTATTAAAATGGTACTTGCGCTGGAGCACCGTACGATCCCGCCGAACATCCGCTTCACAACACCTAACCCGAAGATTCCCTTTGAGGCTTCTAAGCTTACTGTCCCACTGGAGCCAACAGCCTGGCCTAAGGGGAAGTTGGAACGAGTCAGTATCAACTCGTTTGGTATCGGCGGCGCCAATGCACACATCATTCTAGATTCGCCCGTTAGCCTCGGCCTGGAGTCCACGACAACTGCGACAGCTACGACAGCACCGAGGGCTGAGCTCTTGCTCTATTCGGCAAATACACCAAAGTCGCTGGAGCGCATGACCAAGCAATATGAGCAATGGGTAGAGAACAATCCTGCAGCGGTTGGAGACCTTGCGTATACGCTTGCACATAGACGAGAGCATCTGCCACATCGTTCATATGCAATATTCAACAACGGTGCAATGTCCAAGGCGGCGGCGCCGACCAAGGCTGCTCAAAAACACGAGGTGGTCATGGTTTTCACGGGTCAGGGCGCTCAGTGGGCCTGCATGGGACGTGAGCTGCTTCAGTTAGACGAGACGTTTCGCTCTAGTATTCGCTCGTTAGACATTGAACTGCGCAATGCTGGCAGTCACACTGATTCCGCGGACTACAGCATTGAAGACGAGCTTTTAAAGTCAGGAAAGCAAAGCCGTATTGGTATGGCAACTCTTTCGCAGCCGCTTTGCACAGCCCTTCAAGTTGCCCTCGTGGACAAGTTCCGTTCCCTGGGTGTCGTACCGGTCGCTGTTGTAGGACACTCCAGTGGCGAAATTGGAGCTGCTTATGCAGCTGGAGCTATTACTGCTCGCCAGGCTATTTTGATTGCCCACCATCGGGGTGCGGTAACGAGCCTCCAGAAAAGGGCGGGGGCAATGGCAGCGGTCGGAATGAGCTGGGAAAAGACTGAGAAGTACCTGATCCCTGGCGTTACTATTGCCTGTGACAATTCTCCAGAGAGTGTCACAATTTCTGGCGATGCAGACGCAGTAAAGACTGCTGTGGGCAACATCAAGGACGAGTGCCCAGATGTGTTAGCGCGGCTGCTCCAGGTCGACAAGGCGTATCACTCGGACCACATGGTTGAGATTGGCGAGCGGTACCGTGCCTTAATCGACCCCGAGCTTGGTCAGAACACTCCGAAAGAAGTTCTCTTCTTCTCCAGCGTGACGGGCAATATACTGGACGCATCCAGCCAGACATTGGGTGCGACTTACTGGCGCGACAACCTACAGTCTCCTGTTCGTTTCCGAGAGGCCATCACCAGTATCTTACAACACGACGTTGGAAAACGTGCTATCTTCCTGGAAATTGGTCCTCACGGTGCTCTGTCTGGGCCACTTAGACAAACACTCGCCAGGCAGTCATCTTCAGATCCGTACATCGCAGCTATGACTCGCAACCAGCATTGCGTAGAAACTTTCCTTAATGCCATTGGAAAGCTTTACTCTTTACAAATTGACGTAGATCTGGGAGCGCTCTTCCCATCGGGAGCTTGTTTGCCTGATCTGCCTCGATACCCATGGAACCATGAAGGCAGTTACTGGTATGAAACGCGCCTTTCCAAAGACTGGCGCAACAGGAAGCATCCGTACCACAATCTTCTGGGTGCATTGACGTCAGAGAGTACTGATGTTGAACCTGTCTGGCGCAATCTCTTCCACCTGGATAACGTGTCTTGGGTTCGCGACCACAGAGTCGGCGACGACATCGTGTTTCCGTTTGCAGGTTACATTGCGCTGGTCGGAGAAGCTGTGAGCCAGATAACCGGCATTTGCGATGGTTTCAGTCTCCGCAACATCATCGTCAGCATGGCTCTTGTCGTCCCTGAGGGGCACCCAACCGAGATTATCACCACATTCCGCCCCCACCGACTGACCAACTCTCTCGCAAGCCAATGGTGGGAGTTCACGGTTGCGTCTCACAATGGGCATGCGTGGAACAAGCACTGCGTGGGCGAAGTCATGGCCCTTGAAAAGCCTAAGCTGAAAGCGCATGGCCCTATCCAGCCACTGCCTCGCAAGATCAGCGCGCGAAAGTGGTATGACACAATGCAAAAGAGCGGGCTGCATCTCGGGGCGGACTTCCAAAGACTGCAGGCGATTGAAACTTCGACAAAAGACAAGCATGAGGCAACTGGGATAGTGGCAAATGGTGTTGCTGGGGATGAGAGTGACTACCACATCCATCCAGCGACAATTGATGGCACCTTGCAGCTTCTCAGTGCCGCTGCGGTCAACGGCCTGGCGCGCAAAGTCATGAACTGGCTGCCGACTAGTATCGATAGTTTCACGGTCATCCGAACTGCAATCAGCATGACTTCCAAAGTTACCGCTAAGCCAACCAGTAACATGTCATTGGTTGGCGAGGGCTACTGTGTCTCTGACAATGGCGACATGGTGCTTGAAGCTCGCGGTATTCGCATGTCGCTCGCGGACAGCACCCAGGCCGCAGCGATTGATAGCCATGCCGCTGCCAGACACACCTGGGCTCCTCATATTGACTTTTTGGATGTTTCAGACCTGATTAAACCGCTTGATGGCCGCGTTGAGTACATGTCGCAGTTGGACGAGCTGGTCAAGCTGTGCCTCCAGGTTTCTGCTCCGGCTGCCGCTGCAGCAAATACGCCAACGGAGGCCCTTCAAAAGTACACCCAATGGGTTACTTCTGCGACTGAAGGTGACAAGTACAACTTGTCTGGGATGTCTGATGACGAGCTCAAGTCGCGCATTCAAGATATTGTACACCTCGTCGCTGAAACACCTGTTGCCAAGATCGCTTCGGCGATCCAACAAGTCTATCTTGGCTTCAACGATATTGTTGCTGGTCAGCCGCTTTCCGCCGTCATCTCAGATGACATTCTAACTGGCGTCTATGACTTTATTGGACTCGGCGACCAGGCACAATTCCTGCGCCACCTAGGCCACTCCAAGCCCAATTTGAGGGTGCTGGAGCTTGGTACCGGCAGAGCCGTGTCGACTGCAAAAGATGTCATCAATGACCTGACGCTTCCCAGTGGCCAGGTTCTATGCTCCCAGTACACCTTCACATCTACTGGCTTTATCTCTGCCAAGGACCAGCCATCCGTGTTCGATAGGATGGAGTACGCTACCTTGGATATCAGCCAAGACTTGGAAGATCAGGCTTTCGACAACAAACAGTACGACTTGATCTCGGCGGTAAATGTTTTGCACTCCACAAAATCTCTCAAAGACAGCTTGGAAAATATCAAGAAGCTGCTTGCCCCTGGCGGAAGACTCCTCCTGCGGGACCTTTGCCCGACGTCGCAATGGGTGAAGTACGTCTTCGGCTCGGAGCCGCAATGGTGGTGCGGTGCAAACGACGGTCGGGTTGATGAGCCTTTCCTCAGCAAAGAGCGCTGGTTGGCGGAGCTTTCGGTTGCGGGCTTTGACGTTTCCCATGCTGCAGTTCTGGACTCGCCAGAGCCGACCCAAATTTCTGTTAGCATCATCGCAACAGTGCATGAGCTCTGCGATGTTTCCAAGGGTGTCACTCTGCTTTGTAATATCGGCGAACCTGACGTTACGGAAGACGCCGTTTCCAGAGAGCTTGAAGCGGCCGGTTTTGACGTTACAAAGTGCACGCTGCAGGACACTCCGGCGGCTGGCCAGGATGTTGTTTGCCTTTTGGACAGAGCTGGACCTTTCTTTGACAACATGACGCCTACCAGCTTCCAGGCTCTCAAGGATTTCATCCTCAATATCCGCGATGCGGGAGTGTTCTGGGTGACCAATGCGTCCCAAACTTCTTGCGATGACCCAGCGTATGCTCAGGTGCTCGGTTTCGCACGAACTATGCGTTCGGAGATGTTGATCGATTTTGCCACGTGCGAAGTCAGAGAGTATGAGAATGTCCAAGCATTGGTCAAGGTCTTTTCCAAGTTCAACGCAAGAGACCCGCTTGACAACCTTGACCCTGACTATGAGTATGCGCTCACCGACAAGGGCGTCATGGTTGGTCGCTTTTATCCCTTTTCCATCAAGGACGAGCTCCTTGCGTCTGAACCGGGCGACAGAGCCGTTCTTGATGTCATTACGCCAGGCCGCATTGGCACGTTGCAGTGGGCCGGTCGTTCTGGAGAGGAGTTTAGCGACGACAGTGTCGAGGTGGAAACTCACTTTGTGGGATTGAACTTTCGAGTAAGTAATTTGCTGTTATCTGGGTTTCTAACTGACTCATTTTTGAAAAGGACATTTTGGTGGCCATGGGCATTGTCGAGCTTCCCGTTCGCCAGTTTGGTCTTGAAGCAGCCGGTACTGTAAGCAAGGTAGGGGCTGCAGTCACGGATCTGAAGATCGGCGATCGTGTGGTTTGCCTTAAAAAGCATGCTTTCGCAACAAAGTTTACAGTTCCGGCATTTGCTTGCGCCAAGATTCCGGACAAGCTTCAGTTTGACGAGGCCGGTTCAATGGTCGTTCCTTATGTAACGTCCATTTACTCGCTGGTGAATATTGGTGGTCTAGAATCCGGACAAGTAAGCAAACTGCTGGCATAGCTTTTCCACGAGAAGCACTTTGCGCTAATTCATCGATAGTCTGTTCTTATTCATAGCGCGTGTGGCGGCGTCGGCCTTGCGGCTCTGCAAGTAGCTCAGATGCTCGGAGCAGACATCTTCGTCACCGTCGGGAATGAGGAGAAGGTCCAGTATCTCATGGAAAACTTTGGCCTTGAACGAGAGCGGATATTGCACTCTCGTGACGACTCGTTTGTCGAGGGCATCATGGCGCTGACGGGTGGCAACGGCGTAGACGTGGTCCTCAACTCACTGTCTGGAGAGCTCCTCCACGCGACCTGGCGATGCGTGGGCGAATTTGGCAGAATGGTGGAGATTGGAAAGCGAGATCTCCTTGGCGGCGGAAAGCTGGATATGCAGCCCTTCCTGGCCAACCGCTCGTATTCCTGCGTTGATATTGATCAGCTATGGAAGCGACCCACCGTCCTCAAGAAGTAAGTGCATAGAAGCTTCTAAGGAATGACGAAGACAACTAACAGCAAATTTCAGGCTCCTTACCGATACTCTAAGCTTCTACGAAGAAGACAGGATTGCACCGGTGCGACCCATCAAGGTGTTTGACGTCACACAGACTCAGGATGCATTCCGTTACATGCAAAAAGGCCAGCATATTGGCCGCATCGGCATCTCACTGGAGTCGTGGTTGGCACCAACTTCGATTAATGAGGCAACTTTCAAGCGAACCCGCCAAGTTTCTTTCAAGAAGTCGGCATCATACCTACTCGTTGGCGGTTTGGGAGGCCTCGGCCGAGTCATTGCCTCGTGGATGGCAGAGAACGGCGCTAAGGAGCTCATTCTTCTCTCACGTAGCGCAGGAGAAGATCCCTCGCACACAGTCTTTGCAGCAGAGATTGAGGATCTAGGATGTAGCGTCAAGTTCTTCAAAGGCGACGTTGCGAAGCGCGAGGACGTCGACGCGGCAGTAAAGTCCGCGACACTGCCTCTTAAGGGAGTGCTGCAGATGACAATGGTCTTGCGAGACCAGCATTTCGCAAAGTCGACGTTTGAGGAATGGAATGAGGTGGTAGCACCAAAGGTCCAGGGGACTCGTAACCTCCACAATGTCACCATCGACATGGGAGCTGAGCTGGACTTTTTCGTAGTGTTTAGTTCACTGTCCGGCATTGTCGGACAGCCTGGACAGTCGAGCTACGCGGTTGCAAACACGTTCCTCGACGCCATGGTCCAGTACCGCACTGGTCAGGGCCTTCCGGCGTCCGTTATTGACATCGGAGCCGTTCAAGACGTCGGCTACATCACGCAAAACGCTGGCCTGATGCAGAAGATGGCGAGCACAGGCTTCAAGGGAGTCACCGAGCAGGAGCTTCTGGATGCCGTCAATGTCGCAATGCACAAGCACGCCACTGACAAGACTTTCTGGACAACTGATTTGCCCTTCGAACATCAACCAAGCTTCGTGCTCGGTTTAGGCTCCCCGCTCCCACTGCAACACCCGGAAAACCGTGCCATCTGGAGGCGCGATCGGCGCATGGGGGCATACCACAACATGGACTCAGCAGAAGCCATGGCAGGAGCAGCAACGGCGTCCAATGAGGCGCTGAAGCAGTTTGTGAATGGTTCGGCAGCGGATCCGGCCATGCTCAAGACGGCCGAGTCGGCCAACTTTTTGGCCGTTGAGATAGGCAAGAAGCTGTTTGACCTGCTGCTGAAGCCGCACGAGGAACTTGACACGTCGCGGGCGCTCGTCGATCTTGGGTTGGACTCGCTTGTTGCTATCGAGCTGAGGGCTTGGTGGAAGCAGGTATTTCACTTTGACATTAGCGTGTTGGAGATGCTGGGGATGGGTTCGTTGGGGGCGCTGGGGCTGCACGCTGCGGACGGTTTATACAAGATTGCATCTGATGGTAAAGAGTAGATAAAGATTGAACTTTCGGAAGATTGCAAATGAAAGCAGAAAGTATAGAGTAGAGAAATTATAGATTCATAGACGACACGCTTCTTTTTTGGGTCATTTACGCATTTACGATCCAAACATGCTTGTCGCTTCCGGACCAGAGCACCCCTCCAGGCCACACCACACTTCCAGGCCGCACAATGGTAGAAGACTGGCGTCGAGAAAGTGATTGTCAGTCGCGACTATAAGGGAGCAGAAAGTGTAGAACACACGCCTGTTAAACATTACACAGGGCAATTTTATTTAGTTTTCATCGCTGACAACAGTCCAGGCGTATGATCTTTCTATCTATGGCACGGGTTCACATAAAATTCATTTAGGTCATATAGCTTAAAATTTTATTCATTTTTTTGTCATGACCTAAACCTGGCAACACCGTGGATCCCTTTTTAAACCCCAATGCATAAACGGATATTACACTGCTTAAATCTTGGTGGCAGCCTCGTGAGCCTTCTGCTTCTTCAGGGTGCGCATCTGGGCCTTGGCGCCCATGATACCACCACCCCACTGTCTGCGAGCCTGGTCGTGCTTGTCCATGAAGCCATCCTTGATGGTGGAGACAAGCTTGGAAAGCTCAGTCTTGTCCTCGGAGCGGACCTCGGTGAAAGCGAGGACAGCGGCGGTCTTCTTGTGAACGACCGTGCCGAGACGGGCCTTGCCCTTGACAACGGCGTAGGGGACACCCATCTTCTTGCAAAGAGAGGGGAGGAAGACGACGAGCTCGATGGGGTCGACGTCGTTGGGGATCAGGACGAGGGAAGCCTTCTTGTTCTCAATGAGGCCGACAACGTGGTTGAGACCGTACTTGACGGTGTAGGGCTTCTTGGAGACATCCTCCTTCTTCTTGCCCTCCTTGACGGCGGTGGCCTCCTTGAGGAGACGCTCCTTCTTCTCGGTCTTGGTCTCGGGGCGGTACTTGTTCAGGAGCTTGAAAGCCTGGGCGGCGGTGTTCTTGTCGAGAACGTGGGAGAACTGGGCGATGGCAGGGGGGACCTTGACGCGCATCTGGAGAATCTTGCGCTGGCGCTGGAGGCGGACATACTCGGGCCACTTAACCATGCGAGACAGGTTACGCTTGGGCTGGATGTCCTGGCCGATACCGAAGTTGCGGGGGCGACGCTCGATGAGAGGGTTCTGCAAATTTCAGTCAGCGACACGTCGTAGCGACAGGCCAGCATTCGCGGATCATGAAGACGTACCTTGGGACCCTTCTTGGAGCCAGCCTTTCCCTGAGGGAAAGGGGCGGGGGCGACCTTCTTGCCAGATTTGGGGGGCTGTCATTGAGAAAAGAAGACATCAGCATTGTGCTCTACCAAGCAGGTCTTCTCTGAACTCTAACGAGACTCGCAACGTCCCTGGCATTTCTGCGCAGGTTCGTGTGCGATAGTCTCCAGCCAAGTCAATCATCCATTGAAACCAGTCTTTCTCGAAGTTGTATCGTAGAAGGAAAAAATTTCGATCGGATATTTTTGCCAGCGCGGGCGACGTCGAGGGTGAATCGGTATCGCTTTGCGCGTGGCATCAATTGCGCCGAAGCACAGTTGACTCACATGTCTGTGGCCATAAGAGAGAGAGGTTATTTCATGTCCAAGTACTCACCATTTTGACGATGGGCGATGATGCTCTGGGGTGTGGTTGAGCAAAAGTTGGAGACGCCTTGCGGATGGGTAGAAAAGAAGCGAAAACAGATATTGCAGTGGTGGGCGAAAAATTAGGGCTTTCGGTGGGCCTCTGCCATGACTTGTGGGCCACTCTATTTTTTCGCTTCCATTGTGGCTGGTGCGTGGCTGATCAACCGTGTCACGTGAAGGTGTGAAGCTTGTGGCGTTGGCATTGAAGTTTGAAGCATCATATCCGTACCCTGTATCAAAAAGTCAGTCGTTTGAGTTGAACGCTTGCCTGCTCTGACTCCGCGACTGACAGATGCAAGTGTAATCCGTGTGCGCGAAATCGATTTTAGAGGTTAGGATCGCATCTATTCTACGGAGAGGTTTCTGTCACAGAAAAAGGTGTGCAGCTCGAGGACTCAGTGAACTGCCTTTTCAGAGGCATTCTCAGAGTAAGAGTGAGAGTCAGACATCATGCCGCCTTCACAATGTGTGCGATGCAACACGCAAAAAGCCGTCGTCAAGCGGCCCAAAAACCACCACAAACTTTGTAAAGAATGCTTCCTGGCAGTATTCGAGGAAGAAGTCCATCACACTATTATTTCATCAAAACTATTTTTCCGCGGAGAGAAAGTCGCTATCGGCGCATCCGGCGGCAAAGACTCGACCGTCCTCGCCTCAGTTCTCAAGACACTCAACGAAAGACATGATTACGGTCTCGACCTTGTCCTCCTAAGTGTGGACGAAGGCATCAAAGGATATAGAGATGATTCGCTGGAGACGGTCAAACGCAATGCCGTACAGTATGAAATGCCACTACAAATCGTTGGCTACGACACATTATACGGATGGACCATGGATCAAGTTGTTGAGACCATAGGCAAGAAAGGAAATTGCACCTATTGTGGTGTTTTCAGACGGCAGGCTCTTGACCGCGGCGCAAAGATGCTCGAAATCAAGCACGTCGTCACAGGCCATAATGCCGACGACATCGCAGAGACAGTTCTTATGAATCTCCTTCGAGGAGACTTGTCGCGCCTGTCTAGGAGCACAAGTATTGTCACAGGAAACTCATCGAATGATGTCAAAAGAAGTAAGCCACTCAAATACGCATACGAAAAAGAGATCGTTCTCTACGCACACCACAAAAAGTTGGACTACTTCAGCACCGAGTGCATCTACAGCCCCGAGGCTTTCCGTGGCACAGCCAGAAGTTTAATCAAGAACTTGGAAAAGGTGCGACCGAGTGCTATCTTGGATATTGTACGGAGCGGCGAGGACCTCGCCCGCCTGACTCCAGATAAAGGCCAGGCAGCATGCGCCTGTGACGACGGCGAGGGTGCTGGTGGATGCGGTTCTGCAAATGCGAAGACCTCTGCAAGCGAGCTGGCGCAAATGGAAGCAAGCCTCCAACAACAGAATCCAAACACGGAACTCGAGACTGAGATCACGTCACAGCCCAAGGCCAGCGAGGAGGCCGTCAAGCTGCCAGTCAGACCACGCCAACGGAAGGGCCAAAGACGAGAGCAAGCACCCGCCCAGATCCAGACGCTGGGCACATGCGTTCGCTGCGGTTACATGTCGAGTCAGGAAATATGTCAGGCATGCACATTGGTAGAGCGATTGAACAAAAATAGAGCAGACATAGCGATATAAATAACAAACGCCGTGAGAGTTCATCGAACCCTACTGGCTGCTTCTAAACAAAAGAAATCAATATGCTGATATGCTGCATGATGAGCATTGTTTCTAGTTTTCATCGTTTTTATTATTGCCAGTATGGCCCCCGGCAGACAAGGCTTGTATGTACATCTGGCTGCAGTTTTGCCATTGCACCCAGTTCGTTAACTTCTATTCGGTCCCGCTGTTCGGTCGATTCGTTTAGTTGTAGCGCTTCTCAAGCTGTGTAAAGTTAGCAGTATGTTCTGGAGGCTGGGACATGTTATTGCGTACCTTCCAGCCATTTGAGTACTCGAAGCCAAATGGAGCCTCGGGCTTATCTGTTTGTCCACGAGGTCTCCCTGTGAGACGGTTATCGCGTTCCATCATTTGCTACCGGCCATGTTAGCGCCACCAGTCGTCGTGACAATGCGTCTTGGGAGAAGATCAAGGCTTACCTTGTCCCACTGGTCAAGAGAGTAGCGAGGGCGCTTGCCGTCGTTCTGCCAGGTGCGGATAGCAGCAAGACCGGTTCCCGTAGCACCAAACATCTAAGCGCTCCGTTAGTTTCTGTTAATTCGATTGAAGGCAGCTGTTGTCGAAAACATACGACAACCATAATGGCGTAGGGCAGCAAAGTCTCGAAGGGGACAGGCATATTTGCGGTTTGCGTGGGCGCGGTGCAGATCAATTCGTCGCTATCAAATCAATCGGTGGCCAATGGATCAATCTCCCCTGTAGCTGGAGTGCGAGTCGATGTCGTGGTTGCGATTTTGCCGTTCGGGCGGATGGGCTTGACGATTTGTCGTGATCAAAGGCTCAATTCGGCCTTGGCGTAGCTTGCTCTAGTGTGTGCCTGAGGCCGCAATGCTAGGGACGGGAGCTGCGCGACTGCACAGTTAGCGTCGCGTCCATTGCGCACGGTCTCTTGCCCCGGAAATTGCTAGTCTCGTCCGCGAGGGGCCAATCGCACGCACTGTACGCCGCCAACCGCGACAGTGGCACTCCAAGACCTTGGAGACGCGACAGTTTACCCAGCGTACAGTCGCGACTTTCTCAAGCAGGCTAGATTTGCGCAAGCTGCACCTGCACGGTAAGCTTTACGATACTGCATCAAGCGCCATGAACTGACTCAAACTCGGACAGGCACATCCATTCGTTCGTTCATGAGAAACGCGCCGTCGCAACGACACGATGCCTGCAGCTTGTCGCAGACCTACGATCAGTCGCAAGCTACAGAATTGACCGATATGCACACACCGAAAATAAAACAATCCCGTTAGCAGAACCTGTTAGCAGAAAACACAATGGCGAGCGCTCAGGATATGGAGGAGCAGCTTCAGCAAAGCGTCATGATCTCTGAAGACGGAGCTTACGAATCCTCTGCGTCTGGGCCCCGCGCGGCCAATGCGACCTCACACAATGATGGTGGAGAAATGAGTGATCGCGATGCATCTGGAGAAGAAATCGAAGAAGGAGACGAGGATGCCGAAGGGGAGGAGGACAATGACCTTCTCCAACAACAAATAAACGCCGGGCATCGATCGATAGTTGCCATCGCAAATCCCCCGAGCGATGGCGACGAAGCCGAAGAAGAATCTGACGATGATGGCGTCACTCTCGTCAAAATACGGCCCAATTCGGACGACGAAGGCGATAGCGATGCTTCAACACAGGAGAGTGAGGTCGAGGAAGACGAAGAGGCGGATGCCTGGCAGGAAGAAGTTGACGAAGGTGACGAGGAAGAGGAATCTGTCGCCAGCCCCAACAATGCTTGCATATTTTGCAAGCAGGATGAAGAGCACGACCCGAGCGAGGATTTCGAAGCATATTTATCATGCAGAAGATGCAGCCACCACGCCCACCAGCAATGTGCTCGTGATAAGGCAGCAATGACAGAAGATAATGACGCGCAAAGCTGGAAATGTCCAGATTGTATCGACAAGTCATCGGATGATGAAGACGATGCTGACGCCGAAAGTACTGAGGCATCTGATGCCCACGGGTCGCAAGTCAACGGTAGCGCAGGCGCTTCCTCTCGCGCGGGCCGCAAGAGAAAGTCATCGCCGCTACCTAATGATGACGACGAAGACACAATTACAGGCCGGAAGCGGAGGCGGCGTCCTTCTGCTGGCGCTACTTCGACACAAGATACGGCAGACGGTACCGAAACCACAAGAAGTCGCGCTGCCAGGCAGAAGAGCACTCGACAATCTCTGGTTACGATAGAAAAGCGGTCGCGGCACAGTTTGGTTATTAAGATGACGGTTCGGCCAGGCAACCTCAAAGAGTTCTTGTCTCGACGGCGCCGCGAGCGGAAACGAACAAGCGTTGCACGACCACCAATACGTCCAATCTTGCAGCAGCCTTCCACAACAGGTTTTGACGTACCGATATCTGCTATGCCTACCCCGTTCAGCTCCGATGTTTACTCCCAGCCATTCTATTCTTTCTTTGACAAAGAAACGGACGAGGTCAAGGGCAAGCCGTATGGCGGCATTTTAACCGAAGTGGAAGCCGATACCTCCAAGACCTTTCCTACGCAGGACGACCGCAAACGATTTGATCAAGCCAAACAGCGAGCGGAGGATGAGTGGCGGGCTCGCGTGCTTGCTATGCAAGCAGAACAAGATATGCCGGTTCGACGTCACAAGAAGAACAGTGACCACGCTAGTCAAATCGAATGTATCGAGTTTGGCGGGTGGGAGATTGAAACTTGGTACGCGGCGCCATATCCTGCAGAATACAGCAGAAACCGCGTGCTCTACATCTGCGAATTCTGTCTCAAATACATGAACTCAGACTATGTCGCTTGGAGACATAAGTTGAAGTGTGGCACCAAGCATCCTCCGGGAGACGAAATTTATAGGCACGAGTCGATATCAGTATTTGAAGTGGATGGCCGCAAACACCCAGTCTACTGCCAGAATCTCTGTCTCTTGGCCAAGCTATTTCTAGGCTCCAAGACATTGTATTATGACGTGGAGCCTTTCTTGTTTTACGTTTTGTGCGAGTACGACGAGTGCGGATACCATTTCGTTGGCTACTTTTCGAAAGAGAAACGTGCAAGCAGCCAGAATAACGTCTCTTGCATTCTGACGCTCCCGATCCACCAACGCAAAGGTTACGGCAATTTGCTGATTGACTTTTCTTATCTTCTTACGCGAGTGGAAGAGAAGACCGGATCACCTGAAAAGCCCCTTTCCGATATGGGTTTGGTATCTTACAGAAATTACTGGAGGCTACGACTTTGCCGCTATTTCCTGGATATCGTTGATTCCGGAGAGTTCAAGACGAGTGGACTGAGCATTAAAAAGATGTCAGATGACACTGGTATGACTCCAGACGATGTTATTTCAGCACTGGAAGGCCTCAGAGCCCTTGTTCGCGACCCAGAAACAAAACTCTACGCCTTCAGAATCGATTTGGAATACTGCCGCCAGTATTGGGAGAAGTGGGACTCCAAAGGCTACGTCAGGCTGAAGCCTGAAGCCTTGGTCTGGACTCCATACGTGATGGGCAGATCCAATGCCGTTAATTTCGAATTTGGACCACCAATCAGCGCGATCGCTCCCCGCGAAGATGACGAGGCAAAGCTGCTGGAGGGATCGAGCGAGCCCACTGAAAACTCGAATCAAACAAACGGAGAGAATACTGAATCAGCAGCCGACCAAGACAACCCCAGCTCCGGCCCGACCGAATCCATTGAAAAGGTTGACCCTGACCAGAAGGCCATCAAGTCGGAAGATGAACCCATGGAAGATGTGGACGAGAAAATTGCCGAGACGTGGGATGCTGCTTATAAAGACATCCCACCCACTCGATTTGAAGTTTTCCCTGCTATCGGCGGAAACCGCAGAGACCGCAACCGTCGCCGCTCGTCGACCAACAATGGTGTTCCACGAAAACGTGGTCGTCCACCGTTGAATCGTGCGCGAAGCAGCTCTTCTCGTCGAAAGAGTGGTGGTACCGGCCGCGGCCCTGGGCGATTTCCGAAAGGAACCAAGAAATCAGATTACGGCAACGCTGGCAGCGGACCGGGTATGCCGCCTGGATGGCAAGGCGAGCCTAATGATACCGAGGCCACTGGCGAAGGCGTGCCTATGGCCATGGACGATGACCCCGCCGAAGACGAAGTCCAGGTTCAGCTTCTTGGATCAGGACGTGGAAGCACTGCTGTCGAAGATGACGAAGAATCTGCAGAGGAGTCTGGCGCAGAACAAGAAGATGAAGACGAAGTAGATGAGGAGGAAGAGGACGAAGATGAAGCAGACGAAGACGAGCCAGAAGATGACGATAATGGCGAAGAGGAAGAAGGTGACGAGGAAGAGGACGAAGAAGTAGAGCAAGAAGAAAGTGAAGGGGATGAAGGGGATGAAGAGAAAGCTGAAGCCGAAGAATTAGAGGAGGGCGATGTGGACGCTTCGGGTGAAGAAGAATAATGTTCCGCGACGATGTATTTTTATTGCGGCTACGGCGCTTTGGATTTGAGATTTGCGATTGTATTTCAGCAGGCACAGGGGCGCATGGATCTATTTTGTAAGAACATAGGCGCAGACTTGGTCAGAATATGGGTATGATATCAGTTTACTGCTGAAGAGACTTTTTTTATTACCATGATGCATCGCGCAGTTGTAAAACTCGACTCATATTGCGTGGCTTATAAGGCTAGCCGCTAGCTCATAATTTCTTTGCTTACGGCTGGTTTTGAACTGCTCACCAAAGTTCGGCTGATCGCCGCCGCACGACAACTAAAATAATGTCGCATCGCAGTCGAGGCTGCCTGAGGTGTAGGCAGCGACGGGTCAAGGTATGGCACCGTTCCTTCACTCACTTGTTTGCCGCGACCAGCTGCTAAGTTGTAACGCCAGTGTGACAGAGCACGACCGTCGTGCATGAGATGTATGACGCGCAATGAGCTTTGCGTAGGCTACCGAGAAGAGAGCGATTTGTTATTTGAAAACCAGACTGAGAAAATCATCGAGAGACACCAAGGCGCCTGCGCAGCGAGAGATCCGGTGAAGCTGGTGTGGGATTCACCGCTGCCAACGCCGTCGGCCTCACGATCGTCAGCCCCCAGCAGCCGGGGGCGTACGCGAAGCCAGTCGCCGTCACATCGTAGCACGCCGCTATCATCTATTTCATCGCCGTATGCCTACGGTGAAGCTGGCTCACTGGTCTCTGGGGCCGCTGCGGGGGCGGTACCAGAAAGGTCCAGCCAAGAGACGGATGCAGCGGTATCACGGTTTTTTGACCGCTACGTCCTATACCCATGCAACGACACCTCGACGCCGGGTTTCCTGGAACATCTTCCATGTCTCTTCAAAGAAGTCAATGTCGAAGGACGACAGGCGCTGCGTTGGGCCGTCAAAGCCACGGCTCTTGCCGACATGTCGCGGCTCGAGGAGTCGAACCCGGAAGCGGCCAGTGCAGCATTTGACTGTTATGGGGAAGCGCTGTCAGCTCTTCGAGAATCGCTGTCAGAAAAAGGAAAAGTACCAGATGACTACGATCTCATGACAGTCGTAGTCTTGGATATATTCGAGGTAAGCGGCTTCATGGAATCAACTTATGCTCGTGGCGTACTAATATGCCTAATAAAGACTGTATTTATGCCTAATTATGTGGATAATCAATCTCACGCACAAGGAATGGCAAATATTCTGCGATTGAGAGGCCATGACCAGTTCTATGATGCGAGAGGCTGGGGCCTCTTTCGACTTGCGCATCATCGAGTTGTAAGTTGAGCTCAAACTGCACCATGTGGGGAAAAATACTGACGCTGGTATTTAGCAAAAGCAACAATTGGCGAAGAAAATGCCACCTCTGCCAGAGGCCAAAGCCTGGCTAGATAAATTTGGCGGCAACGATGGCATGGGCCGCCTCGAACGAGATGGGCAAAGCATCTCTAGCTTGTGCCACAGAGCAAGACAGCTTTTAGATCGAATCAACGATCGCGACGCCCCATCCAACAACGAAATACTTCAGCTCGTGCTAGAGATGCAGCAGCTCGACAAACAAGCAACACTATGGAGGCAGACGCCTGAATGGTCCTTTTCAACCATACCAAAGAGCACTGATATGCGTCTACCCGAGAATATTTACGA
This sequence comes from Paracorniculantispora psalliotae, assembly GCA_002796755.1. Classification (NCBI taxonomy): domain Eukaryota; kingdom Fungi; phylum Ascomycota; class Sordariomycetes; order Hypocreales; family Cordycipitaceae; genus Paracorniculantispora; species Paracorniculantispora psalliotae. Next base: position 2,501,157 of record PHFE01000093.1, read on the forward strand.
CTTGTTGCCGGATACTTTGCAGCTGCACCGTGACATCTGGATGGCATACGAGTGGAACTACCACCGTGCCGCGCGCATGGTTCTCCACGCGCAGCTGCTCCAGTGCCTGGGCGAGACCGTGTCGATCATGGAAGCAGAGTCTTGTGCGTCTAAACATGACTTGGCGCTGGAGCTGCGTATGCAAATGGAAGTGTCCGTGTCCATTGTGCAGATTCTGGCAGACGAGGTGCTCAGCACGGTGCCGCAGGCCTTTGGCGACATTGACGCCGCCGGCCGCCCCACGGAGCCGGGCAGTCTGCCGGCGTGCCGCGCCATTGGGGCGTACTTGCTGCTGTGGCCGATTAAAATGATGAAAGGGGCAGAAGCAGTGACTAGCAAGGCGCAGAAGCAAGCAAGTGGTATTATCTTTGAAAGGATACGCGACTGCACCGGCATGAAGAAGAATTTGGGAGAGTTGTCTAGTATTTGATATCTAAATCTATCGCTAATAAAATTGAAACAAAAATGTATTTATTCAGGAAAATTCTTCCGTTGATTTTATGCCGAGTCTAATCCTTCTTGGGCAAGCCCTTGAAGGCAGTCTCTTCGAATACGCGGCCGTCAGCCAGCTGCACCTTTTCAGCGCCCACCACCGAGCACAAGATGCGGCACGTCTCCCCCGACGCATTATACCACGAGTGGTTCGCGCCCTGCTGCACCGCAAAATCGCCGGCTCGGAGCGTCTTCTCCTCGCCGCTGTCGAGCTGGAGCACAATCTCACCGGATAAGACGCAAAAGTAGTCGAGGCTCAGCGTGCGGTGCATGGGCACGCGCGCTGCGGGCTTGATGTCCGTGATGCAGAAGAGCACGCCGCCGGGGCTGCAGCGGGGGAGCGCCTCGCCGAAATCGGGCGTCGGGTCGAGGTTGTTGACGGGCACGGCATCGCGCCGGTCGAAAATGGCAAAGGCGCTGCCCTGCGGGCCAAAGGGCGTGTAGGTGGTGAGGGTGGCGTCTTGGGTGAAGACGGACAGGCCGTCGGCATTGTAGCCGTTGCGCACGAGGCGAGGGCTGGGCAGCGGCTTGGGCGCGGAAGTAGTGGTGGTGGTGGTGGTAGCGGTAGTGATGGTAGTGGAAGACATGATGGTTGATGCGTGTAAGTGCTTTTTGGTGGAGTTGAGAGAGGTGTGTAAAAGTTGTGTGAGAGTTTGGGAGGTGTGTGAATGAGTTGATTGAGTTGAGTGATGGTTTGGAAACGGCTCGATGAATGAAGAGGAGAGACAGATATTTATAATGAAAAAGCTGCGATCTTGATTTTCTTCATTCCGTGTACTTTAGGGGCTACTGACGAGGTGAAGTTGAGGCTATCGTTAGCTTGACAGGGATGTTCGCAGCGCTTGCTGCTTTGGGAAGGGCGCGCGAACATCCCTGTCAACGCTTGAAGCTGACAGATGATCGGACGAGAGGATATCCTAAAGCAAGAAATTAATTATTAATAGTTGAAATTCGCGTTTCGGCATTTGCTAGCCGCGAAGTAGGTAAAAGAAAGAAGAAGAATAAGTACGCTGAGAAATCTTCCGGTGGTCTAGCTGTTCGACACGTCGAAGCCAAGTAGTCCGTAAAGTTGAGGGTGTTGATATGCTCTAAGAAGAGCTACGGAAGGACAGAAAGCTACCATTTAATACGTCACTTGCAATTAGACTATTATATACACATTTATTTCGTTCTGCTTAAAAAGAAAGAGTCTGTAGTATTGCTATGGACGTGTAAAGTACAATCGGCATTGGCTTTGACGGCATACCCTATACATGTGAAGAAAGAAGATGGTATTTTCATGTCATAAGCTCGTAAATCTTTTAACTAGATCTGGCAGTGTAGAGTGCGAGTAATTTTTTCATCCTCTGAATTAGCTGCTCTCCGTTCAAGCAGCCCCATCACCTTCACCTTCACCTTCACCAGCTTGACCACCGCCGTCCATCTCCTTCCTCCTCTCCTGCCAGAATCCTTTCCCATAACTCACCAAAATCTCCTCCCCCTTCTTAATCCCATTCGCCCTACCATCCTTACCCCCGGCACCGCCACCGCCACCCTTCCCCGTCCCCAGCACCCACACGCCGACGCACATCTGCCCCCAGCGCTCGCAATACACCGGCCGAAACTCTGCATTCGCGCGCGCGCCCACGCCCCGGTAATCATTCACGAAGCGCGCCTCGTTTCCTTGCACCGCCGCGTCCACCGCCACATCGGCGTCGCGGTCCAGCCACAGGTCATAGTCGGATGTCGCCGACGTGCCCGCGCTCGAGTGCACGCGGCCCAGGTACGCGAGGATGAAGGTGCCGGGCTTGAGGTGCTGCGCCGCGAAAAGGCCGTGCTGGCCGTGGGCGGGGTGGGACGGGAGGGTAATGGGCTGGATCTTGACGCGCGTGCACGGGATGGGCGTCTCGGCGACGGGGATGATGGGAATGGAGGCGCTGTTGTTGAAGGAAGTGGAGGAGGAGGGCTTGGTGCGGATGGCGGCGAGGTGGCTTGGGGTGAGGTCTTTGCTGTGGAGAGGCGCTCTGAGGTATGGCAGCGTGCCGGGCCAGTTCTTGGGCTGTGACATGGTGGCTCACAACATTGGCTCTTCAAGAACTGGACTTGATGTTGTAAGTGAGGCTATCCCACGTCCCCCGCCTTACCAGATATTTTTAGAGTGGAGAGCATTTCTAGTCACATCACGGAAAGGGTAGCAACAAGTTCAACGACAATCACTCAATTGTCGGAATACAATAGATTGAAAATAAAGGAAATTCCTATCTAATTTACTAAATGTTCTACAAAAAGTTGTCTTTGCCCTTCCCGAACCACCTCTGCGGCTTCATCGGCAAAAAAAGACAATGACGTTTAAAATAACGAAAAAACGGGCAGCAAATTCACCCTCCACTTCATACTTTTTCCACCCTTCTTACATGAACCCGAAAAAAAAAAGAATTGCCCTTGCGCCCCGTAGGCTTCGCTCCATATATCAAAGAAAAGAAAAGAAAATGGCCGCATTCATGTCATGAAGCATTTTTCTCTTAGTGAGACATGACCTCGCGATATCTGTCCAGGCCCAGGTCCACCGAGTAGGCAAGAAGTCGGTCCTGCGTCAACGGGAGATGCAGGATTCTGGAGCGCAGGTCCATGTCCTGCTTCTTTTGGGCCATCTTGAGGATCTCTCGCGCAGTTTCGTCCGCCATGTCAGAAACGGCGGCGTAGCGCAGAATTTCCTTGTCGGAGCTGCTTTCGCTCATGGCATTCAAACCCACGAGCAGTCTCTCCAGCAGAGTAGACGGGATGCTCTCGTTCTTGCTGCGGTGTCGCATCAGCGTGAGGAAATAACCGTAGATCTCACCGCCCAGCGACCATTGCGATATACTGTCTTGTCGGCCTTGGAATTGTGAGATGAGCTCGGACAAACCAGCATAGTTGCGGTCCACAATGGCGCGAGGAGCAACTTGGTTGACGAGGACGCGGTGAGCCTCGTCGAAGGACGTGGCGCGAAGCAGGCACTGCACCTCGCCCGAGGCATCCTTCTTCACGCTACGCATGTACAGTGCCAGAGCTTCCCAGATCCAGTTGGCGGGAATGAGAAGCTTCTCCGTCAAGGTGGTGAAGTTGGGTCCATTTTCGGCACCGATGAGACCAGCATGGCGGCAAAGATGCTCCTGAAGAGCCTGCTTGCGAGCAGCGCCATCACGAAGATGAAGCAGGACAAAAATAGCCTCCAGCCATTCACCGGCACTGGTCAACTGAGCAGCATAAGCAACAGTTGCAGCGTCGGCTTTGGTCAAGTCGTGGGTGCCATATGAGACCTTGCCAGTAGAGAGGAGAGCCTGGCCGAGTTGCCAGCAAAGGCGAGTATCGAGAGGCGACAGCTGCGAGTTCTCAGGTCGAAGAACTGCCTCGAGATCGGTGGCTGGGTCAGCGTACAATTGAAGTAGGCCCCAGAGAAGATCCTGGCGCTTGCCGAGGTCGGCATCGTTCCAGATGGGCTTGATGCCTTGCTCCATGTACCATGGCATAGGGAGATCCTCCTTGTCCTGGTCGATGTCGTCCTGGAACTTGTGGACAGCTGCCTTGGCGTCTTCGTCCTTATTCAGCGCATACCAGAGGCGCATACCGAATGCTTGTCTCCAGTCGAGACCGAATTTCTTAGAAATGACAAACGAGTCCATGCGGTCCTCGACTGGCACATCCTTCAAGCCCTCACAGACGCAAACAATACCGCTAAGCACCTCACAAATTGTGCGGATGGCTTCGGGGAATTCGGACAGCATCTTGGAGTCTTGCCAGGATTCGAGCTGCTCCTTCATCTCCTTTCTGGCCGAATCGCTAGTGCCAATAAGGGACACCAGAGTACCAATACGGAAGTTTTTTCCTTCCAAAAGATACTTGCACGCTTCCGTGATGCGATGGCCCGCCAGGCACGCGACGGCTTTTTCTTCGCTGGAGCCGGCCATGCCGATGGCTGTGGAGGAAGCCTGCTCGACAAGCTCGGTCCAGAACTCAGAGAGCTTCTTCTTGCGCGTGACATGTTCCGGTACATTGGGGGTCGAGTCGCGACCAAACAAAATGTTGGCAAGGTCCCAGACTCGCTTCTCATGCACACTAGCAGGGTCGGTCATATCCTGGTGATGGAAAATGTCCTGAAGACTGGTCTGGCGAAGGACAGCGAACGGCGCACCCTCAAGCATGTGGACGTCGGTCAATTTGTCTTGAGCTTGCAAGAACTTCTTCGACGACTGCGGAATGATTAGTACGAATTTGTGATTGAAAACAGGATTTGCGTATACCTGGCTAGAGAACTTGGCTAAACGGACGTTTTGAGTTTCACTCTCGACGTTGGTTCTCTGAAAATCCAGGAGATCGATGGTGTCACGAATAAGGCGGTTCGATTGTTGGCCGTTATGGGGCTGGGTCACGACGAGCGTCTCGTCAGGACCCCAGGTAACTCGGGGGGTGTTGTGGAAAGCACGATCTTTCTCATCAACGTCGAGCGACTTATCTTGTCGGTTATAGGGCCACTATTAAATGAAACAATTTAGTATTTATTGATATGCAAAGCTAGATACATATTGGTCGCGCGGAGACATTCATGTTAGGTAGATGGGAAGGAAAAGGAAATCAGATTGTAACAAGGGTACCGACCTGGGGAAATCCCTTTGCGGAGCGAGAAGCGCGCAAATTCTCGCGCAGTGGCTTGGGCTTCTCGAACAAAGAGTTCATCAAGTCAATACTGGTAGCAAAACCGCGACTCTTATCCAATGCTGCGTTCGCGGCGAATCCGTCGTTCTTATCTGTGCGCGCCATGCTGCGACGGCCCCAAGCAGAGGCTTTGGGGTTGTCTTCCTGCTGTCCACCAACTTTCTTGGATGGGGACTCGTTCAACTCTCGGAGCTCTTGTCTGTCGCGCTTGATTGGGCTGACAGTCTTGCGCAGCATCTCCGTCCAATCATCTCCATCAGCCACCTCGAGTCTAACAGGACCGGCTGAATCCTTGATAGCTCGCATTCTGGCTCTGAGGATGCCACCAGGAGTGCCTCGCTTGGCATCCTGCTCATCCTCCGACGAGGCTTCTGCAAGCTCCGCGGCGTGATGCGGTCCGACCAAAGCTCTCGCCATGTCTTCGTCGTCGGACACGTCATATTCGTCGCCCATTTCAGCAACATCCTCCATTTCTAGAGAAAGTCGGAAATCATTGGGCGCCGAATCCGCGGAGCTAACCCCTAAAAAAGACTGATTTAAGGGCAGCTCCTCTTCATAGACCGCTTCTTGTTCTTCAAAGGCACCTGGTACACCTTTGCGGCGAAATAACTGTCTGTTGCTCTCAGCAGGAGCGTCGGGCGTCTCGTCCATCGCCGTAGGTTGAGGAGCGACTTTCATCTCCACCTCGCGAGGAATCTCGACGTCAGCATCAGTCTCGTCTTCATCATCAGAATCGTCGAGGCCGTAAGTGGTGAAGTGCTCAACGGAGAACACCCATACACCCGTGTTCTTGTCGTAGTCCTCGAAGGTCGTGTCGGGAATGCGCTTGAGGCGCTCAATGTGCTTGTTGAAGCGCTTGGGGTCGCTGGAGACACGCTTCTCACGTCCACCGCGAGGCCAAGACTGCTCCAGAGAGATTCTGGCGGGAACGTTGAGGCCCTTGCCCATGGGGGGCTTCTTGGCAGCGACGGGGTAAACAGTGGCAGAGCGGGGCTCGAGCTGGATGATACCGCCGCAGATCTCTTCAAGATCAATGCCACTGAGATCAACGGGGACCTTGAACTTAATGTCACCAACGTTGTCACGGCCGACGGTGAAGCCATCCACCTTTTGTCGTTGGATGCGGTTCATGCCCTGGAGCTCGTCCTTGCTGGGCTGCATCCAGTAATCGCCAGGAAGATTGTCGAAGCCGTTGCCGGAGGAAGCCTCAACAACAGCGACGGCCGCGGCAGCGTTGTTGTCTTCCTGCACAATAGCCAGCTCCTTGCCGCTAGACACCTTTTCCATCTCGGGAACCTGGTTTCCGTTGGCGGCAGGCTTGGGCTGGCGAGGAGTATCGTCGACTTGTGTGCTGGGGCTGTCGTCGGCCGCGGGAGGGGCACGGACGGGAGTTGTGAGGTCCTCGGAATCGACGTTGCTGGTATCGAAGCTGACGCGCTTCAGCAGCTTGCGGCCGGTGCCATTGCCATCGGCCGAGGCCTTGTCTTTCTGGGGGGTGGTGAAGAGATCGCTGCGGATTTCGCGGTTGATAACGAGCTTCTTGGATCCTGTGCTTCCGTACCAGCGCGTGTTGGAGCTAGAGGAGAAGGCACCGGGAGCGAGGATGCTATCCTCGCTGTTGAAGGTGCGACGCAGGTTGTTGGTAGACATGCTCTTGCTCAGGTTTCCACTAGAGCTGGAGCCGAGCAGACTGCGACCAAGACCGCTAGGAGTGCTGGAGATGCTGGCAGGGCTGCCTCCAGGAGTGCCGTAGCTGCTGTAAGAAAAGCCGAAGCCGCGTTTCTGGGGAGTGGCGAAGCGAGAGGCAGAAGCCGGGGCAAGCTTGTACATGGGGAGAATGGAGCTCTTGCGCGGCTTGGAGTTGCCGTTGAGCGGTGTGGCAAGAGGGCCAGGGTTGGAAGGCTCGTTTCCACCCATGTTGGCGAAGAGAGCGGGAGTGCCATACGCAGAAACATCGTTCAAGTTGGCAGTAAGGCCCTGGGGAGCATTGTTATTCTGCTGAGAGTTGCCCAGCAGAGATCCGCCCATGTTTGTGCCTTGCTGGTTCTGCTGGTTGTTGGCGCCGCCGAAGAGAGAAGAGCCTTGAGCCTGGTTGTTCTGTCCACCGAACAAGCCACCACCAGTGCTCTGAGTCGAGTTGCCAAAGAGACCACTGGGTTTGGCCTGGTTGTTGTTGGCGTTGCCGAAAAGGCCGCCGGAAGTGTTTTGTTGCGAGTTTTGGCCGAGAGTACTACCGCCGAAGAGACCGCCACCTGTGGTGTTAGTCTGCGTGTTGGTGCTATTTCCGAAGAGGCCACCGCTGGTAGCAGGCTTGGCTCCTCCAAACAAACCGCCAGAGGTGCTCTGGCCAAATCCAGTGCCTGCTTGCTGGGTATTATTGTTGGCGTTGCCAAAGAGTCCTCCACCTGCAGCGGGCGTGGCAGAGGCACCACCGAACAGCCCACCACTGGCAGGCTTGTTCTGGTTTCCAAAGAGGCCACCACTAGCTTGCTGAGTCTGGTTCTGCTGGCCGCCGAAGCCACCAAAGGTAGAGGTGGTGTTGTTCTGTTGCGTGTTGTTGGCATTGCCAAACAGACCACCCGACGGCTGCTGGGCAGTGTTGTTGTTGGCATTGCCAAAAAGACCACCGCCAGCGTTGTTGGTGGTGTTGGCGGCACCGAAGCCGCCAGCGGTATTGCCGCCGCCGAAAGCCGACCCGGTTGCGTTATTGTTGGCAGTCTGGCCGAAGCTGAAGCCAGTTCCAGCAGGCTTGTTCTGGTTGGCGTTGCCGAATAGGCCACCTCCGGCGTTGTTTGTAGTAGAGGCGCCAAATGCAGAAGGAGTGGCGTTGTTCGTAGCGCCAAAGCCGCCCGCGTTGGTGTTGCCGCCGCCGAAAAGACCGCTGCCAGTCTGCTGCTGGGGTTGAGCACCGGCGTTACCAAACAGGCCGCCACTAGTGGCAGGCTTGTTGGCATTGCCAAAGAGGCCACCGCCGGCAGCGGTATTGTTGTTTCCGAAGGCAGAGGTTCCTCCGGAGCCGAACGCGGAGCCAGTGTTTGCATTGTTGTTGTTACCGAAGAGGCCGCCTCCTGTGGTGTTGTTGGCAGTGTTGGAACCAAAGGCGCTGGTCGTCTGCTGCGCGTTGTTGTTTGCGCCGAAACCGCCGCCGAAACCGGAAGAAACGCCAAAAGCACCGGTGCCACCGCTGGGGTTGCCGTGCTTTCGGCCCTGGGCGTAATCGACAAGACGAAGCTCCTCAGGAGACCACTTCTTGTAAGGGTCCTGGAAGCAAATGTTCTGGAAGGCGTTGGAAGTGGTTCCGGTACCCTCCTTCTCAGTGAAGGCCTGGAAAGGCGTCACGCCAGTGCCAGGGGGATCCCCGGCGGCCATGGCATTGTTGCCGCCAAAGCCACTGCTGGCACCAAACCCGCCAGCCGTGTTTGTGTTGCTGGCAGCGCCGCCGCCGAAGAGAGAGTTGCCGGTAGTCGAGGCACCGAAGCCGCCGGTGGTCGTCTTGTTCGCGCCAAAGAGGCCACCAGAGGCATTGTTGTTGCTGCCAAACGCCGATGTGGTGTTGGCGTTGGCGTTGCCACCGAAGCCACCGAAGCCACTGGTCGTGGTGTTGTTCGCCGTGGTGCCGCCGAACATAGAGCCTCCGGTCGTCGCCGTCGTCGAGCCAAACGCGGGCTTGCTGCCAAAGGCACCGCCGGCGTTGTTGTTGGCGCCGAAGCCGCCTGTGAAAAGTTAGCATGTTGTGTACTATTGTCGTTCATCGTCGATCCCGCGCGGTCTAGACTGAGGAATCAAGCCAGTGAAAGCTTACCTCCGCCGCCGAAGCCACTGCCCGTTGTGTTGTTGTTGGCGTTGCCAAACATGCCGCCGCCTGTGTTGGAGCCAAAACCGCCTCCAGTGTTGTTTGCAGCACCGAAGCCTGGGGAGAAGAAGAAGACTTGGTCAGCACATCACCCATCATAGGGATGGCTTCGGCATGGGGGGAGAAGCGTCACGACGGAACGTACCTGTGTTTGTAGTATTGTTATTATTGGCGCCGAAGCCGCCAAAACCAGAGGGTTGCTGCTGCTGCTGGTTGTTGTTGTTCTGGCCGAAGCCTCCGAAGCCACCACCGCCAAACGACATGATGACGGTCGCTGGGGATGGGTGGGAGCAAGGGGTGTGATGCCGTCAGGAAGGAGATCCTGATGGTGTTTTGCGGCCGCGACCTGGCTGAAGCCCCCGGAATCAAGAAATCCTTAATCGAAGCGAGTCGCGCGTGATGAATTCATCGACTATGACGGAATCGTTGATGGTTTTCGGTCGATGAAGCGAGGGAGAAGTCGGGTGCTGAATATCTCGCGCACCTGAAGCTATCTCTTTGCGCGTGTCGGAGAAATTTCGACCCAAAGAGAGAGCTGCGTCGAAAGAACAGGATGAAGCTGACGCGCCTGCAAAGAAAAAGATTAAAATAAAAAAGTCGAGCAAAGAATGGATGCTGAAACGGTTAGAAGAAATCGTCAGCCCGGGGAGATGGACGGCAAGAGGCGAATGGCGGATGGGCGCGCCGTGGGATGACCTCAAGCTTTTGCTGATGTAGCGAGAGGTTTCGCTCTAGCTTGGTGGATGGGTTGAGAGGTTCGTGGTTGGCCTTCTTTCGCCCTGGGCCCAGCCAGTTCCTTTTTTTCTTCTCGCGCGCTTTGGGGGGGAATTTCTGCCAGAGTGGGTGCACGCAGCGCTGAGAACTGGGCTGGGGGAAGGTTTTATGGGGAGCTTTCAGGTGGCCAGCGCACAGCCTGTGCACCCTGGCCTTTGGCCCTTTGCTGCCTCTTGCGCGCCCAATTCACTGCTGCCATTGGTCAGGCAAGCTTTGCTGACTAACTTGCACCAATCACAGCGCTCCGAAGAGTGACTTTGGCACCAGGTGACCTGCTGCCTGGCTGCTGCCTGCGAGGTACCGCTCAGTCATGTACTGCATTACTACGCAAGGCGCACTCCCGTCCATTCTCTCGCACACACAAGCTCCAGTCGCGGGCGCGTCTGCTCACCTCGGCGTCGCGTCGCACAGTGACCGCCGCCCGCCTTTCTTCATCGGCCATCGTCGGACACCACCACATATAGGAACTAGCTCCGCCATCCTCGTTTTCCACGCACGATATTATCAATCACAGGGCGTGTTTTCCGCCTTGCTGTGCAACGAATTTTACAAACATTTTTTGTTTATGACTCTTTGATTAATCATTTCTTGGTTTCGTCTTGCCTTTCTTTCTGGCGTTTGGACACAGCTCCTTATTTTCTTTTTCTTGGACACTGCACAAACCACCACACGCATTGTGTTCGCCAAACCGCTTAGCCGCCACGATGGCTTCCAGACCGATGGCCTTTAATTCACAATCCGCCACACCGCGACCATTTGGGGGGCGCTCGCTTGCCGGTGCCGCCTCCGGCCAGGACCAGCGACAGCGCCAACCACCGCCGCCGCCCCAGGTATCGTCCAACGAGGACTACGCGGGCATCCCCGACGAAGATCGCCAACACATTGACGAAGTGGTAAGATCATTCGCTACCCGTATCCATTTCGCGCGACCAGAGAAATCTTGGCGACTCACACAAGTGGCCCTTTATAGTTTGACCTCATGGACATGAAGAAGAACGGCTACCTCAACAGCTACGAGTTCCGCCACTCCCTCGCCGCGCTCGGCTTCGACCTCACCAAGCCCGAGTACTTTCGCGAGCTCGAGGCCTACGGCACCGTGCCGCCCGACTGGCAGGACCAGCACTGCCCCGTCAACCGCTTGCACATGTACCTCGACCAGTTCCGCCTGTGTGCCTCCAAGCTCATCGCCGGCCGCGACCCGCGCGAGGAGGCCGCCAAGGTCTTCAACATGTTCGACTACGACCAGGACGGCATCATCTCCGTCGAGGACATGCGCCACCTCGCCCAGGACATCAAAGAGGACCGCTCCCTGACGGACGAGGAGATTCTCAGCATGATTGACCATCTCGATCACGAGGGCAAGGGCGGCGTCAACTTGGACGAGTTTATGCAGATGATGGAGGAGGCTGGCTAAGTGGGAGGCCAGAGTTTGGGTCTGTTGGTTCTGCGCCTCCGCAAGGGAAAATGCAAAAGCTATCGCGGAATCGACGGAGTGATACAAAAGAAGCACCGGCCCAGCTGGGCCGCAAAAAAATACGGCGCCCGCCATGTCACACTGGCGGTAAAGCGTGGCGCGAGGGCCAAACACGGTGTTTAAACAATACAATTGTTGGAGCTACGGCTCACAAAGAAACACGCACCGTTTCAATACTACGTCGCCCGCCACAACTGTTAGCATGCAGAGCACGGCGACGATGGCGTTTGAGGGTTGTTACCACTTGGATGGAATTCTTTTTTTTGTTTACCCTTGTCGTTTGAAGCTACAACTTGTCACATCACTACTGCGGTAGGAGAAAGGGAAAAGCCTGGCGTTATTGGACTTGGTTAAAGGCTGTCTTGGTCAATTGTTTTAGGGACAGGAATAAAAAAATACAAATGAAATCTAGAACTTTTTGAAAAGAATGCTAAACACCCAAACCAACGTGCAAGCAGTTTCAAGTGGTGTGCTCAAATTCGTACCCTTGTTGTGTTGTACGTTTACTACAAGACCCAGCTGAAGCGCGCCTGACATTCATACTACATACAAGAAAACGACGACAGCCTTCGGTTCGAAAACTTGGCAAAGAAACGAATAGGTATAGAGACTGAACAAAACAGAAGTTTTCACATAAAAAAGCACACAACGACTTCCGTTCACCAACAGACCAAATCATCTACCAGAATCATCATATTTTCCTTGTTCAGAAAAAACCAACTCGCACCCGTGAACGAAAAAAACGTCATAGAAAAGTAAAATAGAAAAAATTGAGAATATAGTCCACAGGTGTTTCATTGCCTCCCCCCATCCCTTCACGCTCTTCTTCCCTTTGCTTTATTTAAAACTGAATCAAGTCCTGACCGGGCTGCTGGCCCTGCCTTTGCGGCTGCTGCTGCGCGCCAAAGGGGTTGTTGCTCTGGCCCGCGCCGCCGGCCGCGCCGTTCTGCCCGCCGTAGTTAATGTTGGGCATGCCGGTAAACTGCTGGCGCATAAACGGGTTGCCTGTGGCTTCGGCCTGCAACCTGGCGGCGCCGGAGCCGGCACTGTTCATAAACATGCCGGGCGCCGTGTGCTGCGCGGGGATGCGGAGCTCGCCGCTGTTGCCGTACGTGTCCATGCCGTCGCCTGACGCGAGCAGGGCGTTGAGTCGGCTCTCGTGCTCGCTGAGCTCCTTCTTGGGCTGGTTGTTGAGGCCCGGCTGGGATTGGTTAAAGTTCATCTGTGACTGCTGCGGCTGTTGCTGCTGCAGCTGTGCTTGTGGCATCGACTGCTGCTGCTGCTGCGGCTGGCCAAAGCTAGAGAGAGTCTTTTGCTCCGGTAGGGCCGATAGGTTGGACATGGGTTGGGAGGCCTGAGGGCGGTTGTTGAACTGAGCAAACGGGTTGTTGGATCCGGTCTGCATGGGCTTCATGGACTGCTGAGACTGGTTGGTAGCCCAGGGGTTGTTGCTGCCGGGCTGAGGCATAGGCTCTGACGGCTGCTGCTGCTGCGCTTGCTGCTGTGCATACGGGTTGAAACCGGTCGGTTGCTGTTGCTGGAAAGCAGGCATCGGTGGCTGCTGCTGTTGCTGCTGCTGGCCATAGGGATCCATACCCATGCCCGTCTGCTGCATGCCGAAGCCGTTATTGTTATAGTTGGGAAAGCCAGTCTGGTTGGGCATCATGCCTGTCTGGTAGGGGTTCTGCATATATCCTGTGGGCTGGCCCATCATTTGGTTCTGATCGATGGGGTTGCCCATAAAGTTGACTTGGTTGCCCTGCTGGTAGCCCTGGTTGAGGCCGGTAGGCTGGGGTTGCGAAGACTGGGCCGGCTCGTCGAAGCCAAACAGCGAATTGGCATTCTGGTCCTCGAGATCACGTCGACGTCGTTCTTCCTCTTCCTTGCTCAGCTTCAGTGCCTTCTCCAGGTCGGGGTCCACGTTTTCGCCATGTCGACTCTCTCTCTTTCTCCGGTCCTCCTCCTCTTGCGCCTTGCTGGCCTCCAGGGCAAGTCTGTATTCGGCATCATCTTCGTCGTTTTGTGGGCGTCTGTTGGGTCGTCGCTGGGCCTGCGAGGAGGAACCACCACCAAGCATGGGATCGGGCCCGTGTTCCTCGAGGCCAGTCACGCGGGACTTCCACGACTTGCGGTCGGTTCGCTCAGCGCGCAGACGCTCCTCGTCGAGAATCAAAGAAGTGAGCTCCTTGGCGGCGACTCGGACTGTGTGCGTGGCACAGGTTAGCTGGCAGCTCCATTTCTAAATTCAATTGCAGTCGTGTCATACCGTTCTGACCAACATCGCGACCGTCTTCGTCAATGTACTGGAACTCGCGGAGAGTCTTGATGACGTAAAGGCTCTGACGGGCCCAGGTGACGACGAGCTCGGAGCCCTCGTGCAGGCAGTAGTCGAGGACCTTGAGAGCCTTGAGGACGTGTCGCCAATTCTTTCCCTTATCGTTCAGGCGCTTGTCGAGCATGTCCATAATCTCGTAGAATTCGGTCGAGCTATTTCGGCGGCGAGCCGACAGTCAGTCACAGCCCCGCACGTATATGGCGCGACAGGAGGCGGCGGTCGCGGGCCAACAGAGAGGGCAAAACTTACGTGTTGAACGTCATCTGAGCAATCTCGCTCATCTGCGTACCCGTCGGGCCCCATGGGTCATTGCTGGTCGCTGTTGCGTGAGAAAAAATTGTCAGTCACGGATGCGCTTCGATCCGGGCGGCAGCGGCGGCGGCGGGCAAGCTCGCCCAAGCTGAGCCTGGTGGTGACGTGGGCGGGACGACAAACGTACCTTCGCGAACCTTGGCCTGAATGCTGGAATAACCATGGGTCACATTTTTGATGCTTCGCATAACCTTGGACATGATGGGCGACTGTGATGCCTCGCAAGAGGACTGCGATGCTGTATCTGGGACGGTGAAAAAAAGAGCACCAGCGGTGGTTTCGGGAGGGCCGCGGGCGTCGTCACTACCTCGCCGACGCTAAGCCGAAGCGCCGGACGTCGAGTCTATGATGTCGCGCGGGCTTTTTTTTTCTCTTTCGTCAGAGGGCTCACTAGTAGCGGGCGCAGTGCAGTGCTCGGTGCGACGATGAAGAAACCGAGTTGCTCTTTTGGTTCGGGGCGTGAGGGGAAGCGTTGATGGAGGAGTATGAATATAGGATTTGGCGGAGAAGATGTTGCCCAAGATGGCCGGGGTTTGGAATTAGCTGCGCCTGGCTATTACGGTCGTGACTCGTGGTGGGTGTGGCTTGGAGAGTGAGAGAGGGACAAGACGGACAGACTACGCAAAGGAGGAGGCGACAGGGTTGCGCGAGAGAGAGGCTGTCACTCTTGGCGCTAACTTTGTTAGGGCCCTCCGGGGCGGTCTTGGACGGGGGCTGGGCCTGGAGAAGAAGCTGCAGTGGATTTCCAGTGGATTCGGTCTGCAGCTTCCTCACTGAAAGGCTGGCAACTGGTGGGGAGACTGCTGTGGCTGGTATTTGGTACTTGGCTGCTGCCGATGATGCCAGACCATGTAGCTCACAATTTAATCACAGCCCAACAGCCATCTTGGCATTTTTCCTTGGCTCTTTTAACAATTAACAATTCATATTTCGTTTTCGTCGTAGATTGAGCATGCACTACTGACTCGCTAAGTCGACTCCTACGTGTCCGCCACCGAATGCTGCGTCTGCCCGACATCAGCCCACTAATGCAGCACCATTATTCATACGTGCATTCACCTGGATCCAGTAACGTGGTTGCAGCAGCCCTTGCCGCGTCTAATGTGAGGTGCTGGGCGGGCGGGCGGACGGACGGGAGAGGCGATTTGATGACGACTCCCACTGCTGGGTCCCAGATTAAAAATAGAGGCGCGCCGTGTGGCGAAAAAGACGGGTACATTCTACACCGAGGTCGGGACTGACCGAGAAGGCGAGTAAAATAGATAAATATAAGAAACTATAGGAATAAAGAAGAGAGAGGGAGATAAAACGGCCATACAAAATAGTGGAAATAAGAATAATACAAGAAAAGCTCGGGTAACAGATCACGATGAGAGAGAGAGAGAATACACCTGCCTCGCCATAAACTTCACATTCCCTGAACAGTGGCAGCTTATTTTAGATGAGTTTAACTCTGATGCTCAAATGACAAAAACCTGATATCGAGTCGTATTCTGGGAAAAGTCGCCACATTCGTCTCATTCACTCACACTCACATCACCAGACAACAGCTCAACCACGCGGAGTCCACCATCGTGTATGTGATATTGAAGGGCAAAGTGTAGAAGAGTGAAAAACAGTAATTCCTCAAGTTCTGTATCGAGGCAATCCCGCCTGTATTATATAAGCCATAAAAAAAAACGCCCAACCCCTCTAGAAAAGAATGTTCGAAATTCCAAGTTATATATACACACTCCCCCTCTCTCTTCTTACTTCTTGCCGCCTCGTCCGGCCGAGGCCCGGCCCTGTGTCGTCTTGCCGTTCGCCGCGCCTCTGCCTCCAGCTTGCGCTTTCGGGCCTGTCGCGGCTCGTTTCGGCTGCTCTACCTTGTCGGCCGCGGTCGTGTCTTTGCCCTTGCCCGACTTCTGTCCCGCAGGCGCTGCATTGCCGCCATTGCCGGTGCCGGTGCTACCACCACCACCACCGCCGCGGCCTCTACGTCCGCGTTTGTTGCCCACGTCGCCTCGCTCCTTGGCTGGCCGCGCCGCGCGCTGCGTCTCCTCCTCCTGCGCGCGGCGACTCTCCTGGTCCCACCATTCCTGGAAGGCCTGCTCCTGCTGAATCTCCTGCAGCGACCGCTTCGCCACGGCCTCCTTGACCAGCTCTTGCTCGCGCTTCTCCTGCGCGATGATGTCCGCCAGCGTGGCGCCGCCCATCAGAGGCTCATCTTTGCGCGCGCGCGTAATGTATGATTTGGAGTGTGGGACGAGGGGGCTCGCCTGCTGTGGTTGTGAGCTGGACGGGTCCGTCGCCGACCGTCGGGTGCTCTTCTGCCCAGAGAACTTGGTATCGGGCGATGCAGTGCGACGCTTGGCCTGCGGCTCCGTCTCGGCTGCGACCAGGGGCTTCGCGTTGGGTAGCGGGCCCCGGCTTTGCGCCTCCGAAGCCATGGCCTCTTGGAGAGAGGTCTTGGGGGCTGGTGATGCTGCCTTCCACGGCGCTGGCTTGCCGCCAGATGACACGGGCTGCCATGGCTTGGCGACTGTCTTTTCATCCTCAGCTGAAGCTTGAAGCTCCGTCTGCTTCTGCATCTGCCTCTTGCGCTCTTTCTGGGACATTTTGGCCGGAGCCTTTGGTGATGGCGCGTCTCTGGAGGCAGCCGCTAGACTTGTCGTGAGCGCAGACGTGGGTTTAGGTGATGCTTCAGACATGATGCCTCGTAGGTTGAGCTTCGTCGTCGACAGAACTGGTGAGGCCCACGGGCCACTGGCTTTTCGTGCAGAAGCACTGGCGGGTGTAACAGGAGTTCCGCCCAAGTTTCGTGATGTTGAGAGGGCTGGCATGGGAGCCGGAGAACTGGGCGACTTGGAGAACGCGACCGAATGCTTCTTCTTGGGCTGTTGCCAAGCTGATTCCGGAAGCTGTGTCATGGGTTCCACGTCCAAGTCAAGTCGAGGGATAGGAGATAGCGCATCTGGGGAAGCAGCATCACCATACTTGGCCACATCTTCGTCCATATCAAAGATGAGATCCCCGTGAGATTCTTTGGGTCGTAGGCTGGGGCTGAACGGCTCGTTTTGGGCGAAGCTCGACTTGCGTCGACCACCATCAGGCGTCCTCGAAAATGTTGCCACCTCATCCAAGCTACCGAAACGCGCGCGATACGATGACGAAAGCTTCTTCTCTTCTTCCCGTTGCGTTGTTTTGAACGCGAACTCCTTCACACGACGCTGGCGTTCTTCCTCAATATCGGTAAGAAGATCTGGGTAATTCTCATGCAGGAGCAGTTCTGCGCGTCCGCTTCGCACGAATGGCAGACGTGCCAGTTGATTCTCCCGTACAACCTCGTCCAGGTCGAGCAAGACCTCTTCGTCCATGCCATCGAGATTGCCGTTCTCTAGCATGTTTTCCAGCTGCAAGCAGATGTACTCCAGTCCAACATCTTTGAATTCAGTCACTGAACAGACGCTAATCTCGTTCAGCAGATTGGCAATGTTGCGAGTGGTGACGAATTTTCCAATGACAGACTGGCAGGCCTGCGAAAGTCGGTCGAGCATCAGCTCATTGGCAGTGGCCATGACATCCAGGACGACTTCGGAAAACTCGTCCAGCGATGCCGCTGTCACGTCTTCAAAAAGATCTTCGCCCACGTCGCCGTAGATGTACTGGATAACCATCATGAATGTCTCAGGATTGATATGCTTGAGGTCAACCTCAGTGCGATCATCTGCACCGCGGCCCAAGCGCCGACTAGTGAGCCACCCTCCCTGAGAGCGGCCGTGAAACATGCCTTCGAAGAAGGGGCATCGTTGGCAGACTAGCTGGCTATGGACGGGAAAATCTTCGCCATCGAGCTGCACCAAGATGTCGCCGTCTTCAAAGAAGCGCTTGTCAGTAATAACGCGCTGAAGATCCTCGTCCAGCGAAGGCTCGACGCTGCCTTGCAGACGGGCCGCACTTTCAAGCTTCATCATTTGTAGCTTCGTCGCAACCTTCATGAGCTCAGTCCTGACTTGTCGATATCGATGAGCTAGAGGAGGAGCTTCTTTCGTGTACTTCCAAACAGGCATCATTGTATCAAGGTAGGCGAAGATGACAATATTCAGTAACGTGAGAATATCAATTTGCTGGAAGGTAAGAAGAACTCTGCCTTCGTCCTCGCTCAGCGTAAAGACGTCTTCGTATACTTGGGTTCCGTTGCGGCGGAATTTGGAAAGTGCTCCAAGTAGAACAGGGCTTCGAGCAGAAAGCAGCCACCCGTGTATCGGAATCTTGATATCGGGAGCAGACGTCGAGCAAACACGGACGTCAATATTCTCGAACTGCATCGGTCCGAACTGTAGCATCTGCGCCAGATCTGATTCGATATCGGGAGATTTGAGCAGCTCATGTACGACTGAACCTGGCTTCTCCCTCATAATTGCCTTGTCCCAAGCTTTCCGGGAATTTTTCGGATCTGGCTTGGGCATAGATGCCTCAAACTCGTTTAGGCACAGAAGAGACCCGAGATCCTCCCAGATGGAGGGCTTTGCGACCGAAATTTCCTCTGCCATGACCTTGCTGTCTTGTCGGATGGCAGCAAAAGCACCGAATGTCGAGCTTCGCACCTTTGTGCAGTTGGTAATGTAAGGAATACGCTCAAACTTGAAGTCTTTCTTCTTGGTACCGGTGCTTGACAGAATCTTTCCCTTGGCGCGCTTCACTCGCTTCCAGACAGCTCCTGACTCTGTGCAGATGATGACGGAGCCGTGCTCGCCGACGCTCATAGACGTGACGCCATCTTTGCGAGAATCCCAAACGCACTGAGGCTGTGTCACTGCGCCTTTGATCTTGGCAGGGTTTGTAGTAGAGACGTTGGTTTGGTCTAGATCGCCCTTGTTGTTGACGTTCATGGTGAATAAGTCACCGCGAGAGGTTACTGCTGCAATTGTGTCTCCACCGGATGCGATCGATACAATCTCCTTTCGTCCAGACTCGCGTCTGTTAGCGTATGATGAGAGGTTGTGGTTGGCAAACACATCAGGTGTTGGGAACTTGACGAGATTGTAGCCGTAGTTGGTAAAGACCCAGACGTTGTGGTTAGCTAGCAAGACAGTGGTGGCCTTGTCAATAGCAGAGACCATGAGAATTGGTGCCGTCAGTAAAGATGCAGCAACTCTGCGCGGGGTAGGTTGAATATCAAGAGATCGAGAGTCGGCATCCATAAGTGCCAGCTGCCCAGCATTGCGACCCCAGCAGAAAAGCGATGTTCCGGTGTGGGCGACCGAGTGGAGAGCAGAGGCAGCGATGCCCTGGACCAGTTCCTTCTTAAGCGTTCCGAATACTTGACGGGGTACCAAGCTCATGGGCTCCTCGTCAGCTCTCGTCGGAGGGGGCAGTACGTATCCTAGCTGTGAATCGGAATTGAGACCCCAAGTCCACAGCTCGCCATTACCTGCTACAGCCATGGAGTGGTTCTGGCCCAGTGCCACTTGCCGAATTTTCTTGTCGGCCAAAGGACCTTGAACGGGGACAAATTTGAACTTGGTATTTTCATCTCCAAGTCCCAAGCGCCCACCGCGCCCAAGACCTGCGATGAAGAGGTTACTGACTGGATCTGTCGTCAGAATGGCAGTGTGGAGTTTGGACATGGCAACATCTTGGATGATGAGAGGGCGGCTGCGGACAATGATTGGAATGTCTTCGATTTCCAGCGATGAAGCGACGTATTCCGAATCCTCGTCACCCAGATAGGAATCGTAAAATCTGCGCAAGAGACCATCTGGGCGTTGGAGGTTGATACGTTCGGGGTACTGACGGTCATCTTCGTCACCAACTCCTAGTGACATGTTTCTGTTGCTTCCAAAGACAAAGAGCTCGTCGCCTTGGTTGGCAGAAGACAGAAGGTGGGTAGACTTGGCGCTGTTTTAGCTGTTAGCAAAGGGTTATAAATATGGAGGCAGAAGACTCCAACTTACAGCTCGTTGTAGTCTCCGGTGCTCTCGCCACTGTCAGAATCATTGTCAGAGTCCTCGTTGAGTTGGCCTCGGTTCAGGGAGCGAGTGGCGATAGTCGAGTTGTAGACATCGAAAGGACTGTTTCCTTCGTGATCCTTGGTCTTGATGAGCCTCCCAACTCGTCCGCTAGATGCGGTCGTTCCAGAGAGAATGTTTTCTCGTTCTTTGGCCAGAACAATACGCGCAATAGAAACATTTCCGCTGTACAGGGATCGATGGAGGGCATTCCAGCCGCTCTCAGGATCCTGGACGTAGAGATCAATGGCGGGATGTTCGATGAGGGCTTGGACAAAATCGCGGGCGGTCGGGTCGGTCGAGGAGGCGGCGCGCAAGAGGATGGTGAGGCCCGTATGGTCACGGCTATTGATCTCGGCCTTGCCCACGGCGTTGGCCGAGTCCTTGAACTTGCCCGAGGCTTTGCGCGACTTGGGCGCGAGGCGTGGCGAGGAGCTAAAGCCGCCTGGACTGGGCCAGCCGGCGCTGCCAATCACTGGGCTCTTGGATCCTGCCGGAGCGGCAGACCCGGCCGGATCCAATAGACGTCGAAACTTGTCGACATCGTTTTCCCAGTAGTATTTCCACAGCAAGTGACTCATCGGCCAGTCGAGGGGGTCGGATCGGGGCTCCGGTACGCTTGAAAGGGCACCTCGCTGTGGTTCTCAGGGACCACGGCGTATTTAAAGGTGCGGTTTGAAGCGTGCTGGAAGAGCCTGTTTGATCGATTGGGGAGGGCGAGGCCCTGTTGGAGACGCGCGCAATAGGATTTGGTGGTTGGTGATGTGACGGCGCAAGAGCGAACCCGGAGATATGGAATCGAAGGCGTGGGAATGGACGGAGATAGCGGAGGGACGGATGTGTCGAGGGTGGCCAAGAGTTGAACTGAGAAAATTCGAATAAAATCGAGGTTAAGATGCGGAGGTGAGAGGATGCACGGGCGGCGTGGATGAATGTTGTCGGGATGTGAAGGATGTCGCGAAGTTGCGCCTGGGAGCTCTAATTAACGGCTCACATATGTACAGATTGGGGATGGTGGGGTGTTGCTTTGCGCGTCGCGGGTGACCAAGCCCTTGTCGGCTGAACGTGGCAAGGAACGGCGGGGAGCAGTACCTGGCAGGTACATGTGACGTGCGTGCAGGAGCTAGCGGGGTAGTGGTTCATCGGGGGTACCCAGCTTTCAGGTGCTGCCTGGCGAGCAGTTCCGGATTCTGCGGCAGGAACAGCGGGGGAGAATTGTGTTACAGCGAGCTACAGCGGATTGTGGCACACTTTACAGAGACTCGACCGCTGGCCAATCGCCTGGCCGCACGACGACCTGTGCTGGAATAGAGGGCCGATAGGGCTTAACCGTGGCGCCTGCGGGCACCAGGACGCGGAGACGGCGACTCGCCGTTGGACGAGACACATGCTGGCGAGCGCTGGCTGTTATTTGCCCGTGTGGCATGCGGAGCCGCCCAGCTTGTGTGCCTCGTGATGTTTATTTCGGGATTCTTGGAGGCTTGGGGGCTTGAAACGGAAGGTATTATGTCTGTTTACGTGACGCGTAGATGACGCAGGAATGAATGCAGCAAGAAGACGCCTCCGTGATGCCCCGAGTCTTCTTTCGCGACGACCCGAGATGAGATATCATTGAGCCATTTGAATGCAAACGTATCACTGGCTGCCAGCCCCAAGCGAAAAGCTAATTGCCTAGATAGGAAGGCACCTGCAGGCACCGTGACAGACATCAACGCGGGGAAGAATCGGCAACGTTACGAAGTAACTGCTGGCTATTTACATATACACTCGTGAGTTTAGTTGTTTTAATCCAGCAGCCATCAAATGCCAGGCCGTTGTTGTTTCAGGGAAGAGAGTATACAACCACCTTTTCGTAGTATTGGCCTATATATCCCTGGACCACAGTTTGGGCAATTTACATCCCTTGGCTCGTTTAATTTTTGAGGGCACATTTTACCGTCTGAATTATTGTTCGCCACCAGTAGCCATCTGCTCGGGGTCAAAGCCGGTAGTGTCCAGATCTGCATTAATAGTCTTGGCCGCTACACCACCAGTTAGCACACAGACAGCATAAAGAAGTGAAAGTTACAAAAATAGAATGCGCACCAATCAGGACAAATGTTACGCGGCAAGTCTCGTCGGTTCTATTTTCCCAGCTGTGAATCGTGCCACGCTGGACGCAGACATCGCCGGCCCGGAAGGTCTTTTCCACGCCATCGTCGAGGCGGCTATAAATGTCAACACCACACACTGCAAAGGAACCGTGGGCGTGCATCATTACTGCTTACCATATAATCTCGCCCTTGGTAATGATGCCAAAGTCAAGCGATTCTGTGCGGTGGAAGAGCTGCAAGATGTCAGCACAATCTCCCGTCATCTGTGGACCTTGCTAATGTAAAGATATTAGCACGTACAACGCGGTTGTTGGGTTTAAAGTCGACGACACGTAGGACAACGCCGTCCTTGTTGGCAAGGCTCGCGGTGCGGTTCTTAATGGGATCGTTCCACTCGTCGTTGTTGGCGGGAAACTCGTGCGTCTCGTACAAGACGGTAAAGTTGATGCTGTCATCGATGCGGGTAGCAGGGACCACGCCATCGTCAACGTAGATGGCCTTGCCGTTGCTGTCGTGGCCGGTTACGACTCGACGAGGATGAGGGAGTTCGGCGACCATGATATGATGAGGAGACGGGATGGCTATGAGAGAGAGTATACGAAAAAAAAATCCCAGACCGGGAGAAATCAAGACTTCTAGAAAAAAGATGCAATGAAATTTAGAAAAGGTGAGATATTAGTGTATATAAGCATCTATCCGCCTCTCCCGTGAGGCTCTTATGTACCCCTCAGACAGTTTACCAATAATGCGACATTCATCACGTGCAGCGTGCATGTTGCATCAGCGTGCTTATTGCTGATGCCCGGCAGACGAGCGATTCCGCTTGGATCTCCGTCACTGTCGCACCGAAATCGGGTCTAGTCATGCCTTTCAGTTGCGCACCGACAATTGATTCGCCTGAGGCCAGCTGAAGAGAGAATCAGCACGGGCAGAGAAACAAACGGTCCAGGAGAGGCATAAAACGCGTAAGAGAGACGGCATACACTAGGAATCTAAGCTTCTACACAAAATTTATGAAACACATTATTTGCGCTTGGCGGCAGTGGGAATTATGAACGTTGTTGTTGATTGGCAGATCCGGATCGAGGCGAGGCGGGAGATGAGAGGTGTTAGTCGAGCGCCGTGTCGCGCAAAAATGTGACAGGTCGCTTACCCTACGCAGAACTCTCTGTCCGACTCTTCTGCAGCTCCCACTCCAGTATCATCAGAAGAAATACAAGACGGGGAAATAACATAAAATAAGCACAATACTGATAATAAGAAAAAACAAGTCCGACATTGCCAATAAGATAAACAAGCACAGCACTGAAAACTAGAAGAATAAAGACAAGGCTGGGAATAGCAGAAACAAGCATAACAATGGTAATAAGAAAAACAAGTACGATATTGCGAATAAGAGCAACAAGTACGATAATAGAAATAATCCTAAAATAGACCATGCATCATGTATTATGTAGATATAATATAGCTCTCCGTATAAATATACGCCTACTGGCCCGTATGAGACCTTTTATACCACTAATTTTGCGTGGCGCGCGCTTTTTGGTGACGAAGACAAGATAGCTGAAAATGGTCCGCGTTGCCAAATCAAGGCAATTGATTGGCACCAGGCCAATTCCACAGCTCTTCTAATACATTTTCTTTGAAGAAGATGCCCCCCCCCCCAAAAAAAAGAAACTTTTGGCAGATTGACTGGCAAAAGGTTCGGTAATCAGTCACGTGATGACGACATGGGGATTCGAACCCCAGAAACTTTCGTTACTGCAATAAATCCGCGGAACGGACAAGGTATCCCTTGAGTGCAGCGCCATAACCACTCGGCCATATCGCCTTGCTGAAGTACAGATTGGAGGGCGGGGCGCAATTACAATCTATACGGTGATCTGTTGCCAGGATGCAATAATTGCCAACCGACAGAGGTTTACGAGCGCACATCATCTATTCGCCATCTCTTCTCGTCTTGTAACTCTTCTTTCTTTCCACACAGTGGCTAACTGGCCTGACGCCTATTCCCACTATTCAATTTCTTTTGCTTGTTGTTTTGCCAGTTTCTTCTCCTTCCTTCGCCTCTTCCTTGCTGCAGATCGTGCTGCATCCAATCCCATCTCACTAGTCCGGCTTGTAGTACTCGTTTCTTCCTTTCTTTATCCTGTCCCAAACTGAATAAACCGTGGCGGTGTGTCTTGCCGACATTCGCCGGTGGCTCTATTTAGGAGCAGGTAATGAAGCTATTTGCACGTTATAGATTGTACTGTCCATCCGTCCTGGGCGCATGTGAGAACGAGCAATTCAATAAGTCTGTACCAAACATTATGAAGCCAAGGCGACTTGTTGGATCATCATCGCTTGCTCCCAGTGCCCACATGTTCGGGTTTAGAATCTGTTGATCGATAACCTGAATTGAAAGTAATAATTTTTCGTTTCCAACATCCGAACTGTCAGAGGCTGTATGACGTATCTTCCGCAAATATACAACTCTTAAATCGCCTTCAGCGGTGTCCAACTCGAATTCTTTGGGATCCAACTTGTCCTTGAAGTCCCTGCTTTCAGTTCTCCCGGCCCGGAGCCGGCCGTCATATTTCGAATCTTCCCGAAAGAATCACCGTTTCTGTTGAACTGGAGTTGGAGTCGGAGTTTAGCAGGCAAATCTCTGTGACGAGCGTAGAAAGGTCCAATTCGTTTTCTTTCTCAATTCCATTGTGATTCCTGGTGTTCTGTGTAGCTTGTTCCCCCTCCCCTCCCCTCCCTCAACGTTGTCTCTGCTTCTGCGAAACCACTGCTCTCAGTCTCTAATATAATATATTTTTCAAATATATTTATTGAAAGAGAATGCGATAAATAACTTGGAAGAGGAAATGAAAACAACGATTACTAGCGTTTACAGTAATAGAGCGCCTTGAATAATATATTAGTCCTTCTGCCCCCCACTCCGGTGTAGGCACTTGCCCACCTGTCAGACTGGCGCCCACGCATTGACTGCCTGCCTGCCCACTCGGCTTAGCACTGATTAGCACCGATAACACCCACGCCGCGGACGCCGCCGCCCAAAATTCCCGCTAAACATTTCTCAGATCTCGCTCTCGCTCGGCGTCTCTTCCTCTCTCTCTTCCGATTGCGCGCCCTCTCTCCGACCTTTCACCGTTTGACCGTTGCAACTTTATTCCACGACACTTTCTCGCCTCGTTTGCCAATTCTTTGTCGCGCATTGCCCATCATGTCTGACGAGAAGCCACTTCCTTTCGTCTACCAGTTCGGCGCCGGTTCGTCTCACGCCCGCCGCCCTCGTGCCGCTCGTGCTCGTGCACATGCCGATTGCTAACCGTTTCTTTCCCGCAGGCGCCATTGCCGGTGTGTCTGAGGTGAGAAGCCTTGCCAAATATCACTAACACGGATAGAAACTAATTTTTTTATCAGATTCTGGTTATGTGAGTGTTTGCTCGCGTGCGCGCAACTCCGGTGTTGACGCCGAACTCGCCGAAAACATCCCGCTAACTGTCACGCGCTCAGGTACCCATTAGACGTTGTCAAGACTCGAGTGTACGACTCTCCTTCCACGAACCCGATCGATGCAAACCCAAAATAAACAGCAAGCTAACTCGCAGCTAGTCAATTGCAAACTGGTGCCGCCAACTCGGAGAGCTACAATGGCATGGTCGACTGCTTCCGCAAGATTATCAAGAATGAAGGGTACAGCACCAACCTCTGCTCTGCGACTCTACGCTGAAGCAGCAGAAAACGACGAGAATGATTCAATTGCTAACAGTGATCCAGCTTCTCTCGCCTTTACCGTGGCATCTCCGCCCCCATCCTCATGGAGGCTCCCAAGCGTGCCACCAAGTTCGCCGCCAACGACGAATGGGGCAAGGTCTACCGCAAGATGTTTGGCGTCAGCCAGATGAACCAGTCGCTCTCCATCCTCACTGGCGCCACCGCCGGTGCCACCGAATCCTTCGTCGTCGTCCCCTTTGAGCTCGTCAAGATTCGTCTGCAGGACAAGGCCTCGGCCGGCAAGTACAAGGGCATGGTCGACTGCGTCGTCAAGACGGTCAAGGCCGAGGGCGTCCTCGCCATGTACCAGGGTCTCGAATCTACCATGTGGCGCCACATCCTCTGGAACGCCGGTTACTTTGGCTGCATCTTCCAGGTTCGCCAGATGCTCCCCAAGGCCGACACCAAGAGCGGCAAGATGACCAACGACCTCATCTCCGGTGCCGTCGGTGGCACTGTCGGTACCATCCTCAACACTCCCCTGGATGTCGTCAAGAGCCGAATTCAAAACACCCCCAAGGTGGCCGGCCAGGTCCCCAAGTACAACTGGGCCTTCCCTGGTGTCGCCACTGTCTTCAAGGAGGAGGGCTTCGGCGCCTTGTACAAGGGTTTCCTCCCCAAGGTATGCTTCACAACTTCTTCTCAGACAATGCTCCAAAATTGCTAACTCGACCCAGGTCCTTCGTCTCGGCCCCGGAGGTGGTATTCTCCTCGTCGTCTTCACCACTGTCATGGACACCTTCCGCTCGTGGCAGGTCTAAGCCACTCTACACAGCCGTGAACGAGAAAAAGTACATGTCTTTTCTTTTGCAGCCGATGGTGAGGAAATGCCAGGTTATGTAGCATGATATCAAGACTTGTTTGGAGCATGAAGGAAACACACAAAAACAACAAAATAAGCACCAGAAACTACCTCTTGTACATACGATTGGTGCGTGGGCGTGCTGCTGTCTCTCAAGAATTTTGCTTCTTTTTTTCTTTTGTCTTTTTTGGCCGAAATGATGGGAACCATGGTTGTTGCAGAAACATGCGGAGGGATATAGCAGCAGTAGGTAAAATAAAAATTTATATCTTCATCCTGCTCCGTGGTTTTTCCCTTCGTGTGTCGCCCACCCTGTGCTGGCAGTCGTTCATCAGCCGCCATAGTGCAAAGAAGCACGTTTGCATGCACGCAAACGAACGGTCGCCGGAGTTTCTGTAAATCTCTCTGGAGAAACATTGAAACCGTAAAATATAAAGCGCATCTGCTTCTCCTGTTTTGTTTCTTCGCACTCTCCGTTATAAATCGCCGCCTCTTCTCCTCCTCCTCCTTGACCACACCATCTCACGCTCCCAATTCTTCTCAATCGCATTTATATTTTATAATTGCGCCCTCCTCTTTCTTCTCTTCTTTCTCAATCGCTTCTCCCCTTCTTCCACCCAGCTTCATCTCTGCACCTCAACACCACATCAACACTCTTCTGCCCCCTTGATCGGGTTTCTACTCTGCAATCGCTTTTTCTCCCATTACTTTCACCATTTGCCTCTTCCATCTTCTTAAGAATCGCTGCACCTCTATATCACCAGTCTGCAGGTACGTGGACTTTCCCGTGGCATCGTCTGCTTCAACTCCCATCCCAAGATCTCCGGCCTCTATCGTGTTCTTTCATGAGCTCATGAGCTACTCTATTATTCATTACTCTCCATATCCTCTGCATCGCCTTTCAAGCACGCACCGTGCTACCCATTTCCCCATTTCTGCTCTTACTCGCTCGATCTGTGAATGCTTCAGTCATACTAATTATCTCCTTCTCTCATCCGCCAGGGCTGCTGATCAAAATAGATCATCCACCGCAGCATCCTCCACCACACGACGAGACTATGGCCGACGAAGCCTCAACCGATGAGAGCGATGATGTCTATATGGAGAACGGAATGGATTTAGACACTGGCAGCGAGGATTCACAATCCGACATTGACTTTGACGTGAGCAGCCCCGCTGAGTGCAAAGCTGCTTTCCAAGATCGAAGAGAGACAGCATTTCGCAGAAAGCAGACCATTCGGCGACTCAAACGCGACTTGGACAAGTCTAGGAGGGGAAAACAAACTCGGGACGCAAAACTGAAAGAGCTCCGCGAAGAAAATGCCAAAGCTAAGCGAGGTCCAAAGAAACCGAGGAAGACAAAAACGGTACGAAAATAGCCACGCCACTGACACAATGATATCGCTGGAAGACGCAACTAACTGGGAAGCAGACTTGGCAAGCTAAGCTGGCGAAGAATTTCTTGGGCACTTTGGGCACTTTGGAGAACAAAGACTACCAGAATATTTACAAGCTCTCTTGCAGAGAAGAGAACGCCACTGCGCATCTTCATCCTGAGCTGCGACTCCGGCCTCCAACTGCCGATGAGCTTATTTCTCAGGAATCGGGTGGCTTTGTCGCTGCTGAATCCGAGAGCGTAAATAACTCGCCTCCGGTAGTATTCACCGGAGAAATTCCGCTCGAGGCCTTGGTGCTGATTCTACAGCACATGGTCGTCTTCGAAGGGGAGCCCGTCCACTTTGTGTCGCGCCTCGACCCCCATCACCAGTCCCAAAAGAATGTCGTCCTGCCTCCAAACACCACTCTGGACGAAAAAGGCACCGGTATTCGCTTTCGACCCCGGATGCTCGTTGGAAAAGGCCCTTTCAGTCTCAGCTTCCCGCCGAGCATGAAGTGGATTTTGGAT
This sequence comes from Paracorniculantispora psalliotae, assembly GCA_002796755.1. NCBI lineage: Eukaryota > Fungi > Ascomycota > Sordariomycetes > Hypocreales > Cordycipitaceae > Paracorniculantispora > Paracorniculantispora psalliotae. The sequence continues at coordinate 2,529,666 of PHFE01000093.1, forward strand.
CTCTTCCTAGTGTGCAGGAAGTGGCACTACATCGCCTACAACCTGTTCTACAGCATGAACCGGTTCTGTTTCTCATCTTTTGGCGAGCTGGGTCGTTTTGCGGATCCCAGACGCGCAGTTATACAGCGTATCCAGAAGCTGAGCATGGTCTGGGTAGGCAACCAGGATGTCACCTACCCCATGCTGAAGAACGGCAAGTTTATCTCGCGCCGCACTCACCCTCTGTACTGGCTGAACGGAGCCATTCGCCTCAAAAACATCGAATTTTATGCGCGTGAGACCGACCCGCAATACCGGCGCAGCAAACACGAGCCCCGTGGCGCCCAGATTCACATGGCACGGCTTACCAAGTACCAGCCTGACTTTCGCCTATTTCGCGACCTCTACACCCTCCAAGGCCTGAAGCACGTCCGCGCGCTCCGAGGTGTCCATGATGTGCAGTTTTTTGACTATGACAGGTTTCTCAAACACGGCCAGCTGAGGTTCTGTGTACGCAATACCGATTTTGTCAACCACATAAACGACCTTACGAGCAGAGACAAGTTCATCGATGACTTCAAGGCCTCCCAATTTCCAATGCTGCAACCTTTTGAAAAGATGCAATTCATTCCCACTACTGAAGAAATGGAGGCTGTCGAAGACGCCATTCTTATTCAGCCAGAAGTCGACGAATACAGAAGAGACTCTGTTCCGCCCAACGGGCCGGGTGGTATGAATGGTGTTACTCCCGATGATGACGATGGTGATGATGATGATAGCGACGACAGTGATTCCCCTCACGGATCCGGTGGTGTCAACGGTAATGCTGAAGAGTATGGCAACGATGACGCTAATGACACCTACGTCCGCTCCTCATCTGACTCCCACGGTCTACGCGGCGCAAACGCAGCCAGCATGCAGGGATTGACAGGCTCGCCAGCCGGGAATGCTGAGTACGATTCCAATGAGGAGATGAGCAGTGTCGCCGGCGACGACGATGAAGAGATGGGCGGCAAGGAGACGGGCGGCGAAGCGATAGGCGACTACGAGATGGTCGACGCGGAGATGGTCGACGCGGAGATGGCCGACGCAGATGGAGAAGACAACGGCTTCGAGGACTACGCTGATCAGCATGAAGACGGAGTCGACAACCGTGCCGCCGCGCCGCCCGATGAACACGTATCTCTCTTTGTTGAGGACGATGAGCCCATCGCGAGGAATACCTCCCCTCCTCAGCCCAGAAACGCCTTCAGCATGACGCCCGCCTCCGACCGTGCCTCTGAATTGAGCCCCGTCCGAGAAGAGTCGGCGCGGGTGTCGGAGGAGTCGACTCTGTTTGTCGGGAACAGATCCTCGTCGGCCGAAGAGGAGCGACCGTCTTGGATGGACGTCGTCCTGGAGGACGAGGAGGAGGCCAAGTCCGGTCCGAGCATGCCGAATAGCAGCGACGAAGATGAGAAGAAGGAGGATGATCTCGCGGACGGCGCGGGGGAAGCGCAGGAGACGGAAGTTCAGGTCGCGGACGACCAGGCCGCAGAAGACCAGAATACGGATGATGAGAACGCGGAAGACCAGGACGCTGATGATGAGGACGCCGATGATGAGGACGCCGATGATGAGGACGCCGATGATGAGGAAACGGACATCGAGGTGATCAACCACAGGGAGGTTATAGACCTCAGTGACTGAATCCGATGAGTAGGCCACACTCCAGCCTCCAGAAAAAGTTTTGCTCTTTGCTATTTGACATTTCTTTTCGTATTTACAGGGAATTTGGTTTCGCAATATTTGGGGGTTTTATTTTCTTTCAGTGGCCAGAGACACTCTTCTTCTTCTTTGATACATCTTTTTGCTACGCATTTTTTGCCACAGGGCCAGATTTTTCCACAAGCAAGGGATTCATTCTTCACACAATTTTGATTTCATTAGCTACACAGGGCGTTTTAAAGTTATAATGCATGATATTTTATTTTCGAGATTCTTTCTAAATCAAAAAATGATATGGTACACCAGGTTTCCCATGTAAATAACTATGCAAATGCGTTATGGGGGGCAAGGGCATGATAATCTGCATTCTGTAAAATAAATTCCATGTCAAAAAAGGCCTGTTTTCTTTGTGTGAATTTTTCGCTTTCATTCTTTAATTCTTTCATCTCCAAAATTACAAAGACAACCCCCCCCCCCCTCACCAGCCTCTTCTCGTGGTGCCGCGAGGCTCAAAGCCGGCTCTCTCTGAGCCGGTGTTGCTTCCTGTATTTACACTGCCACGGCCTTCTTCTATGCTGCGACGGCCCTGCGCATCCATCTCGGAGAGCGTAAACATGAGGGGCTCGTCGCCGACCGAGTCGTCGTCGCCGCGGACGAGGCGGCTGCTGGAGCCACCAATGTAGCTGCCTCTGGCAGACTGGGTGGGATGTGGTGGCGGGGTCTGGCCGCGGCCGGCGTTCATGCCGGCATAGCGTTTCCGCTGAACTGGTGACGAAGACTGTGCCACAGAGATCAAACCAGCCGGAGGCGTCTCTTCAGTAGAACCGCCAAGCATCGCCGCTGAAGCACTTGCGGATCGAATCTCCGGGGCCGGTTGCAGGCTGTCTTTTTGGCTTTCCCGAATAGTAGACTCTTCTTCCAGCTGCAGTTGGCGACCAAGAAGCGTGTTGAGATTCGGCGGCTCTCTGTCCTCTGCTCCCAAGCTGACGCTTCGGTTTGCAAAGGCCAAGTCGGTTTCCTCCTCATCAGCCGCCCTTGTCTGCTGTGCAACCGAGCTTGATCGTCTTTGGTGAGACCCAAGACGAGGCGACAGCGGTATGTCGATGGCAATAGTGCCCTCTTGCGTAATAGTATTCTGGCGGCTTGATTCCGGAATCGATGGGCCCCTTGGGCGGGCACTTCGAGAAATAGCTCTGGAGCGCTCCTCCGAATGGTCGACTATCGAGTTTTCGCTTAGGCGAGATGGAATAGCAGGCGTATGAGGGGTGTGTGGCGAAATGGGCTTCCCAGGGGACGATGACGAGGGCGACATTGACGCCGGGGCAACCATACCAGGTACACTGGTCAGTTGTCGACTTGAAGAGCTGGACGAGCGCTGCAGCTGCATAGACGATGTCATGGACTCTCCGAGAGCATTATTCGACTCCTTCATCAGGTGAAACCTAGAGAGCTGCGCAACCGTCTTGTTTGTGGCCGAGTCCCGCTTTGCTGGCTCGAAACTCTTGAGCGTCTTTTTGCTGTCCAGAATCTTTAAAAACTCGGAAATATTATCTTCCTCGGCAGGAAGAGATCCTGAACTGGCGTTATCAGGTTCAGCCAATAGCCCAGAGCCAGGTTGAGCTACTGAAGATGCAAGGCTCTGTCTTCCACTGCTGCTTTGCTCATCATCGGGTCCTCCTTTACTCAGCCCACTGACGGAAGGGCGGTTGCGACGATGCGTAAAACTGCTGCTGTAGCGGCTTGATGAAGTGGGACGCGGTGAACCAACAACGGGAATGTCGGTTGGCTGAGGAGGCCCGCCGCGTAACGAAGCAGGCATACCAGCTGTTAATGATGTTCGTTGTCTCGGTTGCATTGAAGAGAAAGCTGCATTCCGGCTCTGTAAGGAGGCTGGGGATTCGGGTTCGAGAGATCGAGGCACTGGGGAACCTGAAAGCGAGCCAGCTTTGAACGGCTGAAACGAGATGGATGGTCTTCTGGCAGATCCAGTCGCATGGCGATTTGATTGACCTCTATTGCCGATGGGTAATGAATGAGGAGCATCGAAGTCTGATTGTTTGGGTAGGGAAGCAGGCGGCGAGCTTGTATCTGAACCAGGCGGTTTGACAGATCTCAGTGCAGAAATGGGGCTTGTACCGAGGGGTCCGTCGCCATGGAAAGTTGACAGGCTTCCATAAGTTTGTTGAACATCACCAATACCAGGCCGCTTCCGATTATCTCGTAATGAGCCAACCTCTGGCTGCGCAGTTCGTGGAGAACCGATTCTCTGAGGGATGGAGGGCTTGAAGTAGTTCTCATCAATACCCATAAACCTGGAGCTCAGGAGCGATTCCGCATCATCGATTCTAAAGTTACACTCGTTTCGATAGGTGACCGACGTGGTCAAGCGACCGACAGGGACATCCAAGTCCCCAAACATGTATTCCGTAACGGGGTCGGGTCTGCCATCGATGGGGCTCTTCAACAGGTCTGGTGATTTTCTGTGCGGTCGTTGCATGAGTATCCTGCAGCGAGGAGATAGGGCCGCCACGCAGCCCTTTGCCATTCCATGGCTGGTAAATTTCCAGGCGGGCAGCAGCCGAGTGGTGATGAAGAGTGACCTGAAAAAGACGATGGCTTTCTTATAAATGGTTGGTAGAATAGGGCCAAAGTCTTCGGTTGGTAGGGAGCCATTCGGTATCAGCTCAACTGTCCAACGTTCCAACACTACTTCTGTGTTGCGACCGAATGCATGGGGCGACGTGCTATCACTTGACCGGGACGACTGCAGCTGTTCCATGACATCCCAGCGCTTGCCTTCTTCGTCTACAGTGATTAGACTCTGGCTTTCTTTAAGCGATGATGCATCTAGGTACACTTCGATGACCATTGGTGGTGGAAGATTTTCCAGGCTACCGCAGGTCTTCCATGTCTTAAGCTCTTCTCGAAAGTCATCAATCTCGTCTGTCTCTATTTGATACTGCATCAACAGTCAGCAATGTTCAACCAAGAAAGGGCCAAGATTGGCGATGCACTTACCCATTTATTTACTTTGGGCGCACCGCTGGAGTTTCGTACAGGCCTCAGCTTCATTCTAGAGTCTAGGATCAGTGCAGCCGCCTTTGTATAGAAATTCTAATGCTGTGTCAGTAACAGAATAGCATGCCAGGGTTTCCTGATTCAGCATACCTGCACTATCTGATCAAGCTTCTTGACGGAATCGCTAGGCAAACTTGAAGATGCATGGCTGTCACCAGGCGCCGGAGAGGCAGCACGCTGGTTTGTGGAGAGGTTGGATCCCGCCCGAGGACGAGCACCGCCGATGCCAGCATCAACGTTGGGCGCACTACGCGATGACGGGAGCTGTGGCGACGGTGCCGGCGACGAGGCCTTCCTCGGAGGTATCCTTGCTTGTTGATGCATTGTGTAAGGAAGAAGGCTTCAGCCGACGGGGAGGAGAGTGGAGTCGGGAGATGATTAGGCGATGGAAGTTTGCTCTTCCATCGTCAATGATTCGCAGTCGATAGGTCGTTGATGGGAATAATATCAAACCACTGTCGTCGTGGGCGAGCAAGGTTGGCAAGGAGCCCGTACTAGCACGAAGTCACCAGTGGTTGGACAGCAGCTGACACAAGGGTAGCTCTGCGCAGCGCACAAGAAGACTGGACTTGGTGCGAGTACAGCCTCAGGACAGCGTGCAGTGGTGGGGAGTATAGGTATCGGAGATGGAAGGGCGATGGTCGAGCTTGTCAAGTGGTTACGGTCCGGCGGTAGTGTGTGATGGCTGATGGGTCCGAGGCCGGGTCATTCGTAGCGGCTTGTCGGAGACCTCGTGATGCTGATCCGATAGACGGCTTCCGTCATAGGCCGGCAGTCGCAGGAGAAGGCTGGCGATGGGGGCGGCGGGAGATATGCGGTTAAGAAGATAGTGATGAGATGAGGAGACGGCGGACCATGCCAGCAGAAAGGTCGACGAGAAGAAGGAGAGCGGTGGTTGATGCAAGAGGTGACTCGAACGGCGGCGTCGATAACGCAATGGGCACAGGGCTACTAACAGTCGTGGAGAAGAAGCGGGTGCTCAGACTGCATCTGGTATCGTGGTACTTGCAATCTGGGTGCGAAGCTGTGGGAATCAGAAGTACATAGCTAGAGCTAGGCAGCTGGTCTGTCCGCGCTAGGCCTGTCCATCTTGGGGCGGAGAGCAAGCTAAAGTGTGGATTGCCTCTGGCTGGTGGGAGGTATCCTGTACCCAATCGCCAGCTGCTGATACCTCGTTGGCGCCCGTTGTCAGACCCACAGCGCAGGTCCCGATGCAGTATCTGGTACCCGCAGCGAGACTGATAGAGAGCCTGGGGCTGGGCGCAGGCCGCGACCGGGACCTAGGCCTGGACATTAAAAAACCGCCGGGGGTTACTTTAGGCTCCCAGATCGCATCTAGGCACACTGTTTCGTTGTGCAACCTTGATGTCGAGAGTCCTGGGGCCTGGGATGCGCGCTGACTGGACGACGGCTGGGGGGGCATTGGCCGTGAATGCATGCAGCCTGCGTTTGGAGGCTGATACTGATTGGAGAGTGCAGGGCGGTATTGGTCTCTGCAGGGCAGGTTACGACGACGGCCAGCAGGGTGCCCTTATTGTTGCACAAAACTCATTCACAAATACATGGCTGATGCTCTCATAGTTGAGTGAATGCGGCAGTGCGCAAAAGGAAGCCGGCTCTTAAGCATGCAGCAGGAGCTCTGCCTAGCTGCAGTGTCACAGCTGGCGCTCTTGGGCTGATTGGAGTGCAACCACTAGCTATCCGAAGAAGCTCTCGTCTGGTCTGTGCCACGTAATGCAGAACACCTGTCAGGCCACAAATTCACACGATTCGCAAATTCACAATTTTTGTGTGTGTGCTGCCATGACAGGGCTCGGTTGGTAGTTTGCTACCGTTGTGGCTTCGGGAGAGTTGAGGCGTGAGACGCGCATGCAGCCGAGGCTGTTGATATGAATTATAATATGCGCGTAGGAAGTTTACAGAAGTACTTTGATTCTAAATATTCTTTGAATTGTGTCTCTTTTTAAATTGGGGCTTGTCTTTAGAATCTTGTGGTCTTTCAACTCCGTGATCGTCACAGTAGTACCGATGCACCATGTTTTACTTTTGTCCTGGAAGCAACAAAGCAGCGAATAATTTTTGTAGCTTCCAAGATAGAATAGCATCAATATCTATGAGAAAATGACAAGACTGGACTAAAGAAAGATGCTTGCTCCAATCCCGTGACTGGAATATGCGCCAGGATGATTCACACAGCACACGCTTCGGACCGACAGAATATACCGAACACAATACAGTAATAAGTTAAGAAATGATATTGTCGTATTTAGAAATGTTTGTTTTCCCGTAAAGAATTCTGTCGGAATTGTTCAAATCCCTATTGGTGCAGAGCATACAGTGTGTGTAAGTTTGTTGTACAGCGCACAGCATGTGTTGCTTCAAGAACATGTCTTGAACATCATACAAGAAATCAACTTGATCGATTAGTCCTTTCTGGTAAATCTTTTCACTTTTATAAATGCTATAAAACGCGCCTGGACTCCTTGATGGCCTCCGCCGCACCACGGCACTTGGCAGGCCTCCAAGCCACTGGGTAGCTACCGGAGTCGAAGGGCTGCAGCAGTTACTGCGGTGTCATATTTTTTTCTAAACAGTGAAAATTGTCCAAAATCTTCTACAAAGTAGTTGCCAATTTTAGTATTTTCAAGCATATTTATTGTTTTATTTTAACTCTTCGGCATCCATTCTCTGCCCTACAGCACTGTTACCAGTGGCAGTACCTTGCGTAACCCCACTTGGCCACCCAGCCTCGCGTCCTGATGACGAACTGGCTCCAGTCTGCCTGCGAATGGCTGACGTCCGCTCACTGGTCACCAAGCTCGCCACTGCGCCTCTTCCCATTTGCTGCGACGACTTCTGCATCGACTCAACGGCCTCTGAAATATATTCCAACACCAGCTGTCAATCACAACTTGACCTCTACATAGCGCAGCTTGCTCTTCGTTTGCCGCCTAGCCACCACCTCTTACCGACTCGTGCCAATCAATCCGCTCCTCGACCCGAGCACCGCAGCCATGTTTCGAGCGGCGGCGGTCGGTCCCTTTGACGATGCTATCGGTAAGTCGTGTGACAGCCGGCCATGCAAACACTTGCTATTGGCGATGTTAACCTTTTCCCAGCCAAGGCGACAGACGAGAACCTCACCTCCGAGGACTGGGGCGCCATCATGGAGGTATGCGACAAGGCCACCGGCGACCCAACCGGCCCCAAGGAAGCCGTCCAGAGCATGATTAAGCGTCTCGCGCACCGCAACGCCAATGTTCAACTATATACACTCGAGGTACGCGTCTCCAAGCGCTATATCCTGCATCCATGCTAACTATCTCCTCTAGCTCGCCCATGCTCTCTGCCAAAATTGTGGAAAGCCCATGCACCGCGAAGTCTCCAGCCGCGCCTTTACCGATGCCCTCCTCAAGCTCGCCAACGACCGAAACACACACCAACAAGTCAAGAGCAAGATTCTGGAAAAGATGAAGGACTGGAGCGAAATGTTCAGCAAGGACGCCGAGCTTGGCATCATGTACGACGCCTACTACCGACTCAAGCAAACCAACCCCACGTTGCAGGCCCCCAGCGCACCGCAGAAGCAAGGTCTCACCGCATCTGATCGACAAAAGGAAGACGATGAGCTGCAGATGGCGCTGAAGCTGAGTCTGCAAGAAGAGGACCGCAAGAAGGTCGCCGCATCATCTAGCTCTGCCCAGGCCGGCTCCTCCAGCAGAGATGACTCTGCTCCCGCGCCGCCCGTGCCCGCCGGTACCACGGCTGCTACGGTCAGCAGAGTACGTGCTTTGTTCGACTTTGCACCGTCGGAGCCTGGTGAGCTCGAGTTCAAGAAGGGCGATGTCATTGCCGTGCTCGAGAGCGTATACAAAGATTGGTGGCGCGGTTCGCTCAAGGGCAACACTGGCATCTTCCCTCTCAACTATGTTGAGAAACTCACAGACCCGACTCCCGACGAGCTGCAGAGAGAAGCCCAGATGGAAGCCGAAGTCTTTGCCGAAATCAAGAATGTGGAGAAACTGTTGACTCTGCTGAGCGCCTCTAACACGGGTCCTCGAGAGGAGGACAACGAAGAGATTTCTGTAAGCGACCCAGAATACTCTGACGCAAAGACGTTGTGCTAATTCTACGCAGAAGCTGTATCACCAAACACTGGCGATTCGTCCAAAGCTCATCAAGCTTATCGAGAAGTATTCCCAGAAGAAGGATGACTTTACACAACTCAACGAAAAGTTTATCAAAGCCCGACGCGACTACGAATCCCTCCTCGAATCCTCCATGTCGCACCCTCCTCAACATAACTACCAGCAATATGCCATGCGCCCTGGCCAAGGTTACCCGCAGGCCGGTGGCTATCCCAGCCAGCCTCCCCCCTCCCAGGAGCCCAACCAATACTACAACGCCGCGCCGCCCGGCGGCCCCGATCACCGCTACCAAGCCTCCCCTCCTCCCACCAACTTCCCACCCGGCGGCCACCCGGGCAACGCGCCGTTCTACGTAGGCGGCGCCGAAGTGCCGTCCCAGGTCGGAAATCAACCCCCCGCGCCTCAGCAATACCCTCCCCGCGACCCGACGCCGCGCATTCCTTCCTCCTCGCAACCGCCCGTGCCCAACAACAGCACCTCTCCCCCTCCCCAGGGCCAAAGCTACACGCCCTACTCCCCCCAGCCGCAGACAATGTATCACCCGCCGCCCCAGCAGCAACAGCAGCAGCAGCAGGCGCAGGCTCCTCCTCCCCTGCAAACGCATCAGCGACCGCAGAGCACGTACGGCGCCCAGGAGCTCGCCACCTCGGTCTACGACTCGCCCATTGCGCCGCACAACCCCAATAGCTTCTACGCTCAAGATGAGACAGCTGCCACCGCGCCCAGCAACGCGCCGCCCGCACACCAGCAACAGCCGCCCTCGCAGCCGCAATACCAGAGCTACGCGCCGCCGGACCAGGCTCCTCCTCCTGTGCCCACGGGACAGCCGCCGCAAGCCCCTGGTGCCGGCAGCGCCCCTCAGTATAAGCCGTATGTTCCTCCAGGAGCGTCTGCCCCTGAGGGTCCCAGCGCGCCGAACCCCAACGACTACTACCGCCAGCCTGGCGGCTACTGAGCGTGAGGAAAGGGAAGCAGGGGACAGGAGCAGTACGGGTGCCATTTTTTGGTATCACGGATAGGAAATATGAAACGAATGTAGTCATTAACTTTGCTTTTTTTGTTTTCCGCGTTTCAGGAAAGAAGAGGCTCTGCCGGAGAAGAGGGCATGGCGGCGGCAAAACCATCATGAGTAGCTAGCTAGCGACACTTATTGTTTGAAACCTGGATTAATTCACATCACTTCGACTCCGTTGCATTTCTCATGTTGAGTTTCGTATTCTCTAAATAAAAGCATAATTGTTTTGGTATCATATTCAGTCTATAGCCAGACCGTTCATGTAGCTTTCATCATCTATGCCATAATCTCATGCCAAATAAAACCATTAAAAAACGACCCTCCCCTCGAAATTCATATAAAAAGTAGTCTAGTCTACTCTTCTCACATTCCCCAACGCCCCAGATATATGCAGAACCCAGTACCGAGAAAAAGGTTTACCAACGTCGTCCGTAGACGGAATTCTCCTCACGCCGGGGCAGCGGCGTCGCCTTCTTGCCGACCATGCGCGCCGCGGATTGCATCTGCTCGCGGAGGCCATTGGACCCCGTGCCGCCCGCAAAGTGCCCGCCCGGCTTGAACATGTCGATAATCTCATTCAATCCGAGCTTCAGCGCGCCCTTCTTGGCGCCCGTGTCAATGGCCTGCGCCGCGAGCATTCGCTTCTTCTCCTGGAGATCGAGGATGCGCTCCTCGACGGTGCGGGCGACGGTGAGCTTGTAGACGACGACGTCGACGGTCTGGTTGAGGCGGTGGACGCGATCAATGGCCTGCTCCTCGACAAAGGGGTTCCAAAAGGGCTCGACAATGACGACGCGCGTGGCGGCCGTCAGGTTGAGGCCCAGGCTGCCGCACTTGAGGCTGCAGAGGAGCACGCGGCACGAGGGCTCCTCGCGGAGGCGGCGCAGGCTCGCCTCGCGCTCGTCGTTGCGCATGCTGCCGTCGTAGCGCGTGAACTTGAAGCCGTCTTTGCGGAGGAACGGCTCGATGAGGTCGAGCATGGACGTGAACTGGGAAAAGACGATGAACTTATGCTCCCGCGCCTCGGCGTGCAGGATGCGGCTGAGCTCGCGAATCTTGGCGGAAGCCACGATTTGGCTGGATCCGGGCGCAGGACGCACTTCATCATCGTCAGAATACAGCTCCGACTCGTCGATACCGGATACGGAGCTGGATGATTCGTCGTCAGAACTGCGGTCGGAACCGTCACTCTCCGTGGCAGAAGCTTGCGAGACGGCAGACGGCTTGTCTTCCAGCGTCTGGGACTCGAGCTGCTTAGTCAAGGCGTCCAAGTCATCAAAGTCGTCCGCAGGTTGTCGGTCCTTCTCATCATTCTCGATAAAGCTGCTCAGGTTGCTCTGGTCTTCGTCTTCAGACTCATCAGAGTCAGATCGAAGCCATTCAGTCGGGCCAGCGGCATTTTCATCCGCTTCGCCTCCGGCTTTACCAAGATTCAGGGGACCGCGTTCACCATCGGAAACCAGCCAACTGCCTTCGTCATCATCCTCATCATCGCTGTCGATGATGGCATTGCGATTACGTGGGCGTCGGGTCGTTTGGCTGGCTGCCGCTTGTGATTCCTTCTCTGGTTGGCGTTGCTTCTTCGTCTTGGATTTGGATTTGCTCTTGGACTTCTTCGTCTTCTTCTTTTTCTTGTTGCTGTTTTCGAATTCCTTAAACTGCACCATATCTTCCTGGCAGTCGGAACAAGTGCTGAGCCCCTTCGCGGCGTCGTCTTGGGGAAGGTCTAGGGAGCAAACGTTGCATTTTTTGGATTCTATCCCCATTCCGGAGAAGAGATCGGCCATGGCGTCCATGTCATTTTCTTGCGACTTTTGGCTTTGACTCTGACTACTGTCTGTGGTCATCGCATCGCGATCCTTTTCAATCTTGCCCTCGACAAGCTTCGGGTGGTTACACGCTTGTCTCAGACGCAAGAGTAGCGTAAAAGCATTCAGGTAATTCATCTTCTCTTGCATCATGCGCTGCATACTTTCGCCAGTACGATCCTCAAGGCGATCGTAGAAGTGGCGTTCCGCAGCAGACAGCTCAGCGGAAACTGTGACAACCTTGCGTTCGGTGTGCTTGAAGCCAGGACCTGCATCCTCGTCCTCCTTCTCACCATCAGAAGCTTTGCCTCCTGGCTTCAGCGCGCCATCTTCCTTGAGAATTTCCTTTGTGCGTCGCTTCATGAAGCATTGTAGAACACTGTGCAAGCGTCCAATGGCGATATGCCCCTTGCCGTTCTTCAAAGGCTGATCAATGTGATCTCTCCATTGGCGCAGTTCGTCATATGGCTTGATACGCAGGAACCTGATAAGTGACTGCAGTTCGTCGAGGTTGTTTTGCATTGGTGTACCGGTCAAGCACCAACGATATTCCGAGCGTAGGGCATAACAAGCTTTTGTTGTCTTGGCATTGCGGTTCTTGATAGTATGTGCCTCGTCCAGAACGATGCGCCACCACGTCGGGCCAAAGCTTCCTGTCTTCTTGCCGTCTTCGGCTTCTGATGAACCAGCGTGATCCGATACCAAAATTTGGTAGGTTGTGATCACTACGTCGTACTTTGTGAAATCTTTGTAGTTTTTCGTCCTTTGGGGGCCATGGTGAACGTGAACCTTCAATCCAGTAGCCTTTTCTACCTTGTCGTTGATCTCATGTTCCCATTGTCGGATGAGAGCTAGCGGAGCGACAACCAAAGTGGTCTTTTCCATCTTTTCGTACTGAGGCTTCCAATTTTCGGTGTCCTTTTCGGGCTTTCGATTTGTCAAGATGAGGGAAAGAGTCTGGAGAGTTTTACCGAGACCCATGTCGTCCGCGAGCAGACCACCCTTGGGCACGGTACCGCGCTTCACAGGGCCAAGCTCACGGCCCAACATCCATTCAACTCCCTCCACTTGGTGAGGGAGTAGCCGGACTTTTAGGCCACCAATTTTGCCGTCCTTGCTTAGACGCTGTTTCATTGGCTTCTTTGACTTTTCTGTGGGCTTCTCCTCCTTTACGCTCGCGGCTTCTCCAGCTGCTATTGATTTGGGCTGTTCCTCTTCGTCGGCCTCATCTTCCATGCCACCTTCGAGGAGCGCTTTCAGGTCTGCGCTGGCTTTTTCCGGGTCTGTGTAGAATATTTCCTCTCCAAATTTGCCACGGGTGGACGGCGCGGCCTGGTTCGAGTTGAAGACGGGCAGGGGAGGAGGCCTGCGGTCGGTATACGCGCGGGGTTTCGGGGCGTTGACTTTGGTGCTGCTAATATGATGCTCAGGTCGGGTTGTCTGACGAATAAAGACATCGGCTTTCTGCTTGCGAGACGATACCAATTTCGTCGGATGGCCAAACTGGGGCGCTCTGGTAGCTTCTGGGAAAGGCGTCTTGCTGGTTTCGCGGACATTGGTCTTGAGGGAGGCCCAACCGTTGACGATGGCGCTGATATCGTCATCGTCGTCCATGGATTTCGCCTTGGACGGGCCAGCGCCTCCGTTGCCTGCGAGCCGGCTCGCTAGAGACTGCGAGGGCGGTGCGCGTTCGTTGACCATTGCGCCGCCAATCTCGTGGAGTGCTAAATCGATTTTCTTGCTGTGCTTCTTGGGCGACTTGGAGAAGTCTGGGAGGTCGGAGGAGGCGATACTGTTTGCTGGCTTAAATGCAAAGCCTGCACCTGGTTTATATCGCTCGTTCTGGCTCATGAGGCGGTAAGATGTTTCACAGGGTGCGATACCGAACGTTGCATGCACAAAGAGCTTGTCTCTTTTGCACGGTTTGTTTGAATGGCCGTGACATAATTGCCCCAGCAACTACGGTTGGCGCTAGCGCGACCACTCCGGCGGGACATTGTTGGCGTGAAACACTGTGCAGTGCCTGACAGCCTGGTACCCCGCTGCACAGTGCGGATGCGAAAATTGCTTCGCAGCAATGAGGGGTCCATTTTAATAAAGAAGTGCAGAGAGAAAACAATAGAAATACGAAGAAGAGCAGGGGAGTATATACTGCAAAAGTGATAGACAATATTTGGGTAATCTTGGGTATCAAAAATTCTTTCAATATTTCAGCAAAAAAAGACACTACAGACAAGGCTCATTCACAGCGAAGATGTGTGGTATAGCAAAGCTCTGTTTGTGCGCTGCATATGGTCACCGTACTTGGCGATTGAGAGACCAAAGTACACCATTTGGCATTTTATGACGTATTTACTTTTTCTCGGTTAAATTTCTTATATTAAAGCCTGCAGCTCTTGCTGTCTTGTTCAAACCAAACAAGGTGGTGGGAGCTTGCGTAGAACCTGGAGACTTCCACGAAGCAGGACATCCGTCGGAGGCTGCAGAGCTCTCCTCCATAGCTTGGCTCAGCAATACTCAGCACGGCCGTTATCATTACTCGTGCGCCATTCTATATGTCATTCCTCCGCGCTCCTTTTATGGACAAGATGCGTCAAAGTTTAACCGTAGACCAGCTTGAAGACGTCGTTGAAGACAAAGTACTGGCCACCCTCCTGAGCAAGCTGGAAAGCCTGGGTGTAGTTCATGGGGCGCTGCTCCTCATCGACCTGTGAAAGACGTGATGTTAGTATACTGCCTCGGCGCGATATGCGACGTGCGCATCGCAAGAGTTTCGGGGCTTACAAGGAGCTGGCCGGTGACGAGGATGACGACGCTGCCCTCGATCATACCGGGCTGAGCATCGAGGGTAGAGACCTGGTGCTTGACCTTCTGGAAGGGAAGAGACTATTTTGCGAGCTTGTTAGAGGGACTTTGGCTGCACGGCAACGCTTTGTATTCGGATCAGGACATACGACAAGCTTCTCGACAATGTTCTTGGTGCCGAGAACGGAGGCGGACTCGAAAGTCAGCATGGACTGGTCGCGCTATTGCCCAAAAAACATTTTATGTTAGCAAAACCGAATATACCAGCATCAGACGTCATCTTGCGCCAGATGAGGGGCGGGCAGACTGGCTCACGTAGAGGGAGGCGAGGGTGTTGCGATCAGCGTCGAACTGGTTGTAGTAGAATTCAATGAATTGCTCTGTGGAGAGTGTCTCGTTAGATGATGCATCTTCGCAGGGTTCGGGATTGGTGGTGCGGCGGGCACGACGTACTGGCAACGCCCTCGAAGTCTACCGCCATTTGTTTGGTTAGCCACTTTGCTACTGCGAATTTGTCGCGAGTCGTTGAATTTACCCCTCCCACTGGCGGAGGAGGAGGGGCAAGATTTCGTAAACATACCGGTGGCCATCTTGACGGTGTTTGTGGGGGGAGAGACGACGGGGAAATGTTTCGGTGAGGTGGGAAAGTAGAAGAGATCGCGAGTCGACCAAAGAGATGTGAAGAGAAGGGAAAGCAAAAGGGCTCTGAGCTTTCCAGACTAGTCGGGTTGTCGCAATAGCGGGTGCCCAAAACAACGAGCTGGCTGGTGATGTGGATGGTGGGGTCGTCCCGGGCCATGAGAAGAGGGGCAGCCAGCACAGTGCACAAAGCTGGCAAATTACACTAGTTATCAGGCGGAGGCAGGCAAACAGGACAGCCAGTAATTTCCAGCAGCTGGGTCCGCTGCATGTCAGCCTGTGCAACATTTTGCACTGTGATTCGGTGCACCCCTGCTACTGGTACAGTGGCCGCAGCTGTGCCTGAGGGCCACACTGAGACCCGCCTCTCACTGAATTTTTCTGCGCAGACCGCGCCCAAGCAGGTACCTTACCTGGCAGCTCCGTTACCTATGGGGGGTATGCACTTGTCGGGGAGCCAGCATCTCGCCGTACAAAAAAAAAGTCGAGCGCTAGTCGACCTCTCAGAAAACTTCTCTCTACATAGAGTATTCTTGCTCTCTCATACATCTCAACCTCAATTGAGTGCTAGACTGCCGGCCGCTGTCCATGATACATTTCTCGCTCTTCTTAGCTGTGTCTAGAAACGCGGGCAATGAATTCATGTCAACCGCTGGCTGCAGTCTGATGGTGCTGCTCTTGATCGACTTTGGTAGGTCTTTTTCTTCCCTCTTTTGCTCTTCCGGCTCTTGCAGTCACTTTTTTCATGATGAATACATACTTCCATTAAGAACGGCCAACTGAATCTCCATGTTGATCAATCAAATTATCAAGCTCAACAGTCTGACTTGAAAAATCCCCAATCACATTTTTATCTATTTGCAAACATTTTTATGGGATCCAAAAAGCTAACGCTTCAAAGAACTACTTTCCAGATACGGCACCACACCCTCTCCCGACACGATCAAGCCTCAGTCGATCTTTGTAAAGTTAATGATCCCATCGCCCGGGTCGCTGCCATCCCCCGTGTCCAGCTCCATCGCCGTCGGCTCTCCGTCAACGCCTGCAACAAACTTGGCACGGAAGAAGCCATTGGTCCAGGCGCTGTTGCCAAGCATGACGGCCTTGAGCAGCCAGTAATCGCCCGTAATGTGCTCCAAGACGAATGTGTGTTGGAACGCCATCTGATTGCGCGGCCCCACGAGGATCGTCTTGCTGGAATCCTCGGGGTCTTGTTCCTCTGTAAACGTGACGTCGCCCCAGCCTGCGTTCTTGTAGTGCCCAGTAAGCTGGCTGGCGTTGAAGGAGCCTGGCAGAGGCGTCGACGGCCGATCAGAGAACAGGTCCTTGATGGCCTTTTCCTTGGTCGGTAGGCTGTCACGGCTCTTCATCGATCTGCATAAGACACACTTTGATTAGAAAGGCGGCTCCAACGTAAACGCGGGAGCTTGTGCAACTTACTTGGCTCGAATGTCGATTCTCTTCTTGGCAGGGATGTTGAGCTTGTCCTCAATTAGGCGGTACACGACATCCAGCTCCGCAGCGTTGGACGACGAGGCCGTGTTGCCAAACGCAACGACGCCAAACTTGACCTCGGGCAGCCAAAACACCTCGGCGCCGTACGCGTGCATGCCGCCGGCGTGCTGGAACACCGTCTGGCCGTGAATACGGCTGCGACTCCAGCCCAGGCCGTACGTTGTCATGTCCATCTCCTTGTCCGTGTCCGCCGACACAAACATGCGTGGCTTCCGAATATCTGCGTGCGTTTCCGCAGAAAACGGCCCACTCTTGTTCAGCAGACACTGCACCCATTTCGCGTAGTCTTTCACGTTGGAGATGACGGCGCCCGCCGCGCTCGCGCCCGTCACCGACATGTAGTCGACCACTGTGTAGTTACCCGCGGCCTCGTTCCACGCATACCCACCCGCAAAGTGCTCCGGCGCCGCCAGCGCGTCGGCCGTGTCAAAGTACGTCGCCGTCATGCCCAGCGGCGCCCACAGATGCTCCTTCAGCGCCTGGCCCAGCCACACGCCCGTCACCGTCTCGAGCACGTGGCCCAGCGTAATGTACATGAAGTTGCAGTACGAGTAGCGGACGCGCGGCTCGGCCGTCATGGCGAGGTTGCGCAGGTTGCGCACCTCGTCGCGCGGCGTCTGCCGCCGCCCGTCGCGCTCGCTGTGCATGGCCAGGTCGTGCCGTCCCTGTCCCGTGCGGTGGCTCGCCGCGTCGTCGAGCGTGACGTGCGCCGTCGCCCACTCGTCCTGCATCACAAAGTCGTCGCGCAGGATGGACGAGATGGGCGTCGCCCAGCCCTTGGCGAGACGGCTGTCGTTGGCCGAGTGGATGAGGTGCGACAGCAGAGCGGCGGCGTGCGCCTTGGACGTCGAGGCGCCGTACCACAGCGTGTCGGCGGTGGCGCGCACGTCAGGGAGGGTGGCATATCCGTAGCCCTGCCAGGGAGAAGAAATTGGTTAGATTTGAAAATCATTCGAGTCGTTCAAGATGGCGTCACCTACCTCGGTGTAAATGTGGTCGCCGTCAATGACGCCGACGGCCATGCCGGGGACGCGCCATACATCCAGCGCCTCTTGGACAAATTTGGCCATGTCCTTATTCAGCGGATTTCCGGAATGTCCATGTTTCTGAACAATTGGTTTCTGGCTGTCGCTGCCTCTGGCCGCCTGGGCAGCGGCGACAGCGAGCGCCAGCAGTGCATATCGTAGTGATCCCATATTCTCCAATCAGACGGTCTCGGTCAGGATGAACCCGGCGCTGGCGTGTATCCTCGTCAAGTTTTGGAGGTTGCCACGAAGAAGCGCTCGCCAATTGAATATATACAACCGATGTTTTGGATGGAAGAACAAGGTCAACGGGTATCTATCGGGGAATAAAGCTCACTTGCGCAAGTGCTAGCGGGGGAGACGTCACCTCACCCCCGGCGGTGCTCGTAAGGCTGTGGCTGGATCGAGTACCCGGTATTGAAGCTTTCCCGTTGAAGCAACAAGTCGCGCGTTCCAAGCTCTAGCCCATGAGCTAGGCAACGCGGTTGAATATGGTTGCTCTTAATTTCTTTTCGTGCTACGTAATCACAATAGTGATACAGTGCTTATGCCGGCCTCCACGCAAGAAGCTGCGTCGTCACACATGTCTTTGTGGTTCCCGCTTAGTGCTAGCCGTATGTATCATGTCCAAATTGCGTGGAATTACTGTCTGTCGTACAGAAACCAAGCTTCTAATCCAGTCTCATTCGTTTACCAAGCTCGACAGCAAATCCCAGTTAAGCTTATAAAATTAACAGCAAAATAAAAAGTTTTCCGGGCGAGGAAGCAGTTCACGCTTCGCTACAGCCTCATGTACAGCTCTCCATTCCGTATGCATCATTCCTCATGATCCGTATCGCAAAGGTGGGTTCTATGCCATATACTAACATGACTGGGCTCATGTCCAAAACAAAAATGCCACCTGTTTAATCCTATCGGTGCTGAGGGGCGCCGCTGGCTCGCAGCACTCATGACCAAATATCAGCAGATCCCGATTTCCAAAAGTCTAGCAGTAGCATCGGTGGCTGCGCTACAACTCCTCCTCGTCCGCGCTCGTCGGCTTCGCTGTTGATTCGGTAGGAATCGCGCTCGGTGCCGAGGTCGACATGACGGAGCCAAGGGCGGCACTCAGACTCTGTGTGGTTGAGTACTTGTCGCTCGCGGTGCCTTGGTCAACGCTTGCCCGTGCCTTTTTCAAAGGGCTTCCCACAATTGCATCGGCCGAAATACTGTCGATCGCGTGCGCGCTTGCGGAGGGCGTGGGAATCGGTTTAACAGAGCTAGAGCCCAACTCGCCGGGCGTGTCGTTGGTTGATCCGAGCTGCGGAGTGCTGGGCGTCGTTGAGTTTGCATCTGGATCGGCCGAGTGTGCTCTCTTAAGCTGTGGATTGGTTTAATGTTAGATTGTTTCTTGAGAATATAACTCATAAACTTACGCGAATGCGATTTACTCCGTCGGCCAATTCACCCTGCGACTTGGCGTCTTCTGGTGCTAGCTTGCGGTTCTCGTCCTTGTCCTCTCCTTGGTCCATATCAATCATGCCATCACTGTCATCTTCATCGTCACTGTCGTCGGCAATGTTGCCATTGCTCTTCTTTCGTGCTTTGCGGCGCCGGGAAGCATCCGTTGCTTGATCACGGAAAGCAGAGAATCCAACGGTTCCGCCAGCTTTCAGAGGACCTAGGCTAGAAAAGTCTAGCTGACCTGATCGTCGCTTGGCAGATCCAGGTGGCGCGTGTGTCTTTGCCGATTGCATGACACCAATCTTTTGTAATTGGCCTAAGATGGCTGTTAGTAACGCAGCAGATATGAGCTTCTGAATAGACGGGCACTTACGATCACCGCGGTAGAAGAATGTGAATACCGCAAATGGCTTATCAGGGCCGTCAATGCCAGTCACCGTTTGAGTACTGATCGTCTTGGGGTCCAGAGTCTTGGGCTTTGCAAAGCTAGTTGTGTGCTCGACGTCGGCGTCTATGCCTTTCTTTTCCGCATTGCCTTCCTCATCGCCATCATGTGCGTCAAACTGCGGGGAATATTCGCCCTTTTTGATTTCTCCAGAAGCAAGGACTCGGAACATGGCAACTTTGATCTGTCCGGTGGCCTCGGGCGGCTCGTCATCATCCGACGACGAGTCGGAGTCGTCGTACACGGCTTCGATGGGAGATCCGTCCTCGGCACCATATCGTAGGGTGCCTCGTTTTTTGCCACCAGAAGCTTCTCCTTCAATAGAAATGCTCTGACGTTGCTGGCGGCGTTGAAATTTTTGTCGGCGCTTCTCAAGCTTCTCGGCAGCGTCATGGCCCTGGAGGTCTAGACCATTAAGCCACCTCTCAAGACCAACCTCACGGAAGAGGAACTCTCGCTCAGCGAGGCCGCCACCCTCGGAATCCGGGACTTGGACCCATCTACTGTTCACCCAGGTTTCCTCGCCCGGGCGCAACAGAGTGGCAACCTCCTCCTTGCCTCGGCCATCAAAGTAAATATATGCGGCAATCGTTTCGTTTTCGGAGTTGGTCATGGGGATATACGGGCTGACGAGTCCCATGAATTTGCCGCGTTCACCGTGCGAGCCGGGATGGAGGCCCCCGACGAACTGAGGCTTGGGATACGGATTGGCCTCGGTAGCCTTGGGCGCGGAGTAGGGGATTGGCAAGCCCGGCGTGAGAAGGGTTATGGAAATGGCAAACTTGGCGGGCTCGGGCTTGCTAGGGTCATCGCTCAGCGAGGGCTGCGGAACGGGTATGTAGGTGCTGATGCGTGACAACCTGGACTGCTTCTGCATGCCATATTCCGGCAGCGGGGTCCCATTGGCATGAACGCTCACCGCAATACCCTTGAAGCAGGGCATCTTGGCGCCGTGGGTACAAGCTGGCTATGTGAATCGACAGTTCCGCAGGCCGCAGAAAGAGCAGGTCGGCCGGGCGCGCGTGCAGGGTTGCAAAGGTCGAGCAGAAGCAAAGCAAAAGGGTTGAAGCGGTTACCCTGGGCGCGGGTGGTGGTTGTCGTCGTGGTTGGGGAAGGGCGGTGGGGGGATTGTTGCAGGTACCGGACCGCCTAACTAGTGGTACCTTGAGCAGCAACAGTGGGGAGGCTTTGGTGGGAAGCTTCACCAGGGGCAGCTAGCCTCGTGCGGATGGTCGCGGATGGGAGGCTCGGCTTGTGTGTGTGCGATGGGCGCGACGAGCATGCACGTATGTATGCAAGATCCTGCTGGTGCTGTTTGCCAGGTTGTCGGCGTTCATGAAATGTTTGGCTGCCAGGCTACTCTGCACAAAGACAGTTTGGTGCTAGCAAGGTCGGCAGAGCAAAGTACCTCCAGATTGCCCTCATGTGACGTGGGGAAAAGCGGAATAGGTACAAGGCGAGAAACCTGTCTTGCGGGCACGCGGGCTCGATGCACTGCGAGGAAAGCAAAAATGAGCTCTGGCAGAAGCTGCAGGTCTCGCAAGGGCTTCCAAGGGGAACGGTGCTGAAACAAGATGGCTGGGGAAGGAGAAGCAAATTCGACGCGATCCCTGTGTCCAAGTGATGGATCGAAGGTGGCGGGCGGCGGCGGGCAAGCAAGCGGGCAAAAAAAAAAGTTAGGTCCACGGCACAGAGCGGGAAGCGCCCACTGCTACCATTCGGTGAGGTGTGTGTGCCCCACACCAGCTTTGTTGCAGCTGTTTGCCAGCGCGTACCAAGGCTCACACTTGGCTTTGGCCCACGTAGGGTCTGGATACAGAACGGCAACCGGCCTAGCGACGGCATCATATAGTATTACCTTGGAGATATGTACCATGAATAGCTCTGTTCTGAAATGTGTGTGTGTCGCTGAATAGAGGTTCAAAATTGTTTCACAGGATTGTTCTTGTTGTTGAAAATGGTCCACGTGCTGGTCAACCACATTTCCTCCGCCTTTGTCTGTATAGATCTTCCAAGTCCATCAGAATAAGAAAAGTAGTAAATACGCGACCTGTCGTCCCTTGTGATACATGAGTCGGAGTCGTGTGTCTCTCGCGTAATTGAAGACACCCAATTCAGTTGAGGCTTATCATGGTGTCTTGTTCGATAATACGCGAAAAAATCGTACCCAGTGCGATTTGTTTCCCTAGCCAAGATATCCGATGCTTTTGAGGGCTAGTCGCTAAAGTAGGCGATACGTTCATCCTCACTCAGGCTCGAAGGTACGCCATTCACCGAGTCCCTGCACGTCGGCTTATTTAGACATGGCACTACCCTACACGAACTGCAGAAAACCGGCTTTAGAACTTAGTTCTACACGCTTAGGTCTTACTGATGTCTATAGCCATAAATATGTCGCGCTAGAATATTTGATTCAGCAAGTAAGAACCATCGTTGTTTTTGGTCAAAGTAGTCAGATTGCCTTTCTGCGCCACGCGAGATAACTACAATCGTGGCCATACCATACCGAGGACTTAGATCAACAGGCAGCCCAAAACGGGGAAGTAGAAGAAACCTAAGTTACTAAAGCAAAAGAAAAGTCAATAATTGACGCGACAATCGTGCGCATACTTCGGAATATAGTTTCACGTGTGGGAGCTTGACAAGTGACAGAGGTCCGCGAGTGCCGGCGGTCGGCGCAGCGGGACCACTTTGGACGACAGGCGTCTCATCGGGTCATGTAGTGACGGGAGGCGTAGTGACAGCAGTGGTACTCTACGCGATCTGACTCGCCGCTGTGGCAGATGTATCTTGGTCACGATTGCCAATTTGGCCTAGGTTAGGTAGATGAATGGCTCGGTTCTACCATTTTCAGATTTGCAAGTCTCGGGTGGTGCCTCGATGATGGAAGACAGCACCCTGGAAAACGGGCTGCATGGCCGATGTGCATACATTGCGATACCACCGTAAACTTCCATGCTCAATGTGTGGCAAAAAGAGCCTTGGCCATGGCGTACACGTTTTCTCAGCATTTTCGGAGAACGACGGTTGGCCCGAGATGCATCTGCCCGCTTTGCCCACGGTGCCCATGCTACGCACGCTGGTCCACTTAGCAAAGCGGAATCGACCCGAGATCGTTGATTCGTTCGTCTCTCTTGGCTGTTTTCTCAACCGCGGTCTAGGCTATCTAGCTGTTCTACGATTGACTCCCTGTGTCATGCAGGTTTCCTTTTCTGCTTAACTCACTCTAAGGCCTCTTCTTTTCGAGTACTTCGTTGTTCCTGGCGTATATTGGGCTCATTCTCGGTCTGCGCGCTTGGTGGACTAGCCAAAGTTTAACTCGGCGGACTTCTAGTTAGAGGAGGTTGCCTGCATTCGGCGAAGCGACATAGCCCCAGAAGCGCCAGGAGAAATACAAATCAAAACCATGTGGCTGCACAAGTTCGAGACGTCGACCACGCGGTTCAGGCTCGCCGTTGCAAAATGGATACAATATTTGGCAATTGAGTTACAAAGAGACCCGCCACTTTCAACTACACTTTATCTCCGCGTTTCTCCGCGCACTCAGATCACACTATCGAGAACCTGTCGGCAGGCATGAGTGGGGAAGCGACCTGCTATAAGAGCCGGACCCCAGGACATGCTTTCCTCAGCCATTGCTCTACCTCCTCTCTCTCTACTTTACCTAGAGAACCACTACTATACTATACCTATCACTCACAAAATCTTTCAACACAG
Source organism: Paracorniculantispora psalliotae (assembly GCA_002796755.1). Taxonomy (NCBI): domain Eukaryota; kingdom Fungi; phylum Ascomycota; class Sordariomycetes; order Hypocreales; family Cordycipitaceae; genus Paracorniculantispora; species Paracorniculantispora psalliotae. Next base: position 2,552,990 of record PHFE01000093.1, read on the forward strand.
CACAACTACGCTCGAATCTCAACTCTCACGATGCCAAGTCTTGAGAAAAGCATCGCCGCCATCTCCCCTATCGAGGATCAAGCCCTCAAGGCCCTCATAAAGCCAGACGCGGATTTTGACAATGCCGTCGCCAACGCCTCTAAACGGGATATTGAGGACATTGCTGTCTCGCCGATGCAAGGACAATATATCGCACTCCAAGCCCGTCTGATTGGAGCCAAGACGGTCCTCGAGATTGGTGCACTAGGCGGCTACTCAACAATGTGGCTCGCCAAGACTGGTGCCCACGTCACAAGCATTGAGATTGACCCACATTGCCGCGATGTGGCTTCTGAAAACCTCAAGAACGCCGGACTTGATGGGAACTCGGAGATCATCCTAGGTGCTGCGCTGGATGTGATGCCCAAACTGGTCGCGGAGGGCAGAGAGTTCGATATGGTGTTCATCGATGCCGACTGGGGCGAGCAGTGGGAATACTTTGAGTTGGCCATTAGCCTGACAAGGAAGAACGGTTGTATCTACGTGGATAATGTGGTACAAAACCTGGTATACCAAATCCAGGACAGTCTACCGGAGGAGACCATTTTAACGAAAGTTGGCAAGGACAACAGGGTTACGGCAACTCTGATACCAACTATCACATCTTACAAGGAGGGAAATAGGAAGGCCTTTATTGATGGCTTTATCATGGCCACGGTCAACTAGAATCATCTTTAAACAGTATCGTCCAATAGCACAATAGCAAGTGGTACATGTGGTTTGATCTTTTCTTGAATATGATATCGAAATCCAGAAAGTAAGAGTCAGATGCATTAGCTAGTGGCTAGCACTCCCCAGTTATACGACTATTGGAGCACGTGGTCAGCATCCAAGCAAAATTCTTGTCTGAACGAGATTACCTTTCTGGTGTCTTGGCACCAGCTTGCAATAGCATACCTTACTCCCTGCAGAAGCTTCATTGAAGATGAACGCCTGCAAACCACGGTCGGCTTGCTGAACGCTGTCAACACGGTGTGCGAAGCAACGTTGGATAAGAGCGATCACTTGCGTATCCGAGTATGCCACGCGCTAAATGCAGAGCTGGAGAATTGTAAAGTTGACTAAGATGAATTCTATTAAGCTCCCTGGATATTACCGGCTGTTTCGAGGCGGCCTTATTACCCTATAGTATTCCATACAGATGCACCTGTGAAAACGGGATAAAGCAATGAATCTATTTCATATATAACTAGGTCAGACTACATCTGATGAGGACCCATGTAGAACCTGTTGCTTGGCCCGAGGGCCAATAGACTTCCAGTGGAGAACAGCATGGTATTCCAGGTTGGGGAGTTCATGTAGTGTAAAATAAATACGAGAGTCAGGAAATTATGGTAAAGAGTCACACCGAGTATTTGGTCGCTGTTAAGCCGACCTAACTAGAATGTCTCGGAGCCATTCTCTGCACCGGCCGGGATGAACCCTGCAGACCGTATCCACCGCCAAACCGGCAACCAAAAATGAGGTGACGCAAGACACCAGGAGAGTGTTTTGAAAACGATACAGCAGCCCGAGAGAGCAACCCAAGAGCCACCTACAGTCACCCAATCAGAACTACCCATCTTGAGACGGGTCAACAACCTACTGGGGAATAAATTGAACCGGTCTTTAGTCAGTGATTCTTGGAGCAGGTTTATCTTTGGACGGATATCCGAGTAAAATGAGCTCTTGATGCTATAGATTTGGCCTTTATAAGGCTATAGTCCTCTATTCCCCGAGCTAAAAACGTCACATGTTAGCTTGTTGCCGTATCGGTCGGTCGACCATTCCTCAGGCTGACCATTAACTCAGCCACCTATTTCCGACAAGGCAGACACATATTGCGGGTACAGCAGTCGAGCTGAGATTATCCTTCCAGAACATGATGAATGGAAGCTGTGTTGATAGGCGGCAATTTCCGTTCAACCCCTGCAACTCCACCACGAGCTGAACGGCAATACTCAGCCGCAGAACAAACTTCCCCCGTGCTTAATCCGGAATGACATTCCCGGACCAAGAGTAGTTCGAAGAAAAAATATATAAAGCCTGGTTGTCTCACCTCCAACTGTCTTGCATCTTTCCATCGTTTAAGCTAAAGACACTGTTAATATACTGGCATACTTGGTAAGTGACATTCAAGCATCTTCTTACTCTACACGATTCTCATTGCCGTGTCGCATAATTACAGAAAACACATCAAAATGAAGCTGTTTGCCGTCATTCTTATGCTTCCGCTCGGAAGTCTTGCCGCGTCTTGCTACTTTTGCTCGGATGGAGTTCATACCGGGGCCACCGAACCAACTTACAAGTGCGGAAAGAAATGCCATAAAAACAATTATGACACTACTTTCCCGAATTACCACTGCTGGAAAGATGGCAGGAATCCTACTTGTTTCAAGAATTGTTGCGAAGCCGATGATAAAGTTGTAGAGGTTGGTTCTGGCTGGTAGTTGTACATAGACAGTTTGACTAGAAAGCAAACCACAGCTATTGAGTTTCCATAGATTCACTCGATGGCCATGTTTCGAGGGGGTTTTATTCCGAGAGGAAACATATTATAGGATTCAGATGTAAACGGCCATATCCTGTTAGTCTACAAAAAGTGCATAGCACGCTCACATTCTAGGGCTAGTATTACTCCCAAAGTGTTTAAGCACGTGCCATATTTTAAACCGGTAATCACTGCGACGAACTCAGGTAAACTTGTGCAGGCCTTCATCCGTTTGAAGTAAAGATCAACATGACGAATAACCGAAGACTGTATTTGACTCGATATCTAGCAAATAGAACCAAGCTATCTGTTGGCGCGATATCCTCTTATTGAAACCACTTTTGGTATTCAATTTATTTGTGAACAACGTCGATAGAGTAGATTCTCACCTCCGAACTGGCGGCGGACTTGCCTTGGTTGTAATTGCCGCTCTTGAAGTAGCAAGCAGGAGAGTCCCAGCTGAAGGTGTCGAGCGCGGTAGTCTTGCCGTTGATGGAGATGCTCAGTTTATCGTTTGAGTAGTTGAGAACATAGGTGAACTTGGTGCCAATAGAGACATTACCAAGCTTGGTCACGACCTGGTTGCTGTCTTCATCGGGCTTGACTCCGACAACTATGTCGCCAGAGGGACTGTAGTACATCTCGGCCAAGGGCTTGCTGGCCTCACTTGCAAAAACTTGGCCAATCGCAGTGCCGTGGGTCCCGTCGTCAGATTTGACAACTTTCATCGTCACAGTAAGCGTGTTAGTGCCCTTAGGAGACCAGGCGGCATTGGCACCGCTGCTGTGGACGACCTCACGGAGCTCAGTTCGGCAGTGCTCACTACCAGAGGTGGTGGCGCAGCCAGTCAAATCGGGGTTGCCAGGAGCCAAAAGAACCATTTCGCCAGTGCTCTTGTCAGTGAAGAAAGTATCTCCAGTATAACCGTTGCAACCCTGTAGCTGCTTGCTTTTGATGATGTCAGGACCTCCAACAGGAAGCTGAAGATTGAAGTAACCTAGATCAAAGTTTCCACCAGGCGCGCACTTTGGGTTGAGATTCCCGTTGTTCGGCGGGGGGCTGTTTGTCGGCCCACCTGGGCTCGTAGCCGTGGAGGTCGGAGTGCTGCCTGCGTCTCCCCCACCAAGTTTGGCAATCAGTTTATCGCCCTGGGCCTGGAGAGACGCTTCAAACTCATCGAAGCTCTTGGCATTCCATTTAGCGCCATTGGCACCAGGTACTGCACCTTTGCCTGTAAAGGCGATGTAGAGCACGTCATTGTCGTCGTGAGCTTCGTTGCCGTTGACATCATCACCGTAGCAAGCGCGTCCAAGCGAGTCAGAGACTTCGCCAATCAAGGGAGGTCCATCGTCCCCGTTTGTATCTCCCCAAACGCCGTAAAGCTAGTCAAAACTTTTAGCTGGTGCTTTGTGAATATATTTTAGGCTCAAATCTTACCAACTTATCGCCACAAACAACAGCTACAATAGAAAGAGGCTCAATGCCAACAGACTGAGGGTCAAACTCAACGTAGCCTTTCTTCTTACCCTCATTACCAAGGACGACAAAAGAGTGAATATATGCATTCAGGTCCTTTACTCCCTTGTTGTATCCCTTGACGATGTCTCCAAAGGTGGTTTGGCCTTGAGTATCGGTAGAGGAGTCGCAGCTGCCGTCACCGTCGCCAAGCGCGCCATCACAGTCGATGTCCATGTTGACAAGGTTTCCGTGGGTTCCTTGCAGGTATACGATGCCGTCAGAAGCAAGATGGTCACCACAGTAGCAGAAGTCTTATTCATTGATTAGCAAGCAACCCCCGTTATTCATTTTGCCTACTCGTGCAACTCTGTCTCCTCGTACCTTTGGAATCCTTCTCCTGGCTATAGAAGCCCCCCTTCAAGACGTTGGAGCACTGTCCTCTAGCTCTGATAGAGTTATAGAGGTCTTTGATATTGCTTGGGACGTCTCTGGCATAGCTATCCACAGTGAGTAGGCTGGCAGCCAAGGCTATTTTAGTCGTAAAACGCATCATGTCAGATATTTCGCGGTATTGTGCTTGCAACTGTAGTGAAACTTGTGAAGGCGCACGAGAATAAGTCAGTAACGTGCCTTACGCCAACCTTTTATACTTGAAAATTAGCTTTTGAACTGAATGGGTATTCGGTGAATCGCGGCAACTTTACTTCTCGACAAAAAGTAAGAGCACTGCAGCCTGCGTGTAACGTAGGGACAGACCGGGCAAATCCGCCGCATTACGGCGGTCTTCGGCGCCATTAATACTACTGCAATGTGCTCTAACTACTCTATTAGTTTAACCTGACAGTACGGATTAAAGCATGCAGCTTTTTAAGCAATTTGCTGCGTTGCATAAATGGCATCATTTCGCGGATGTGCAACAGGATAGCTGTAAACGGTGTCGGCGAAAGCACCGACGATGACCGGGCAAATAAGCCTCGTCGGCGCCTTGTGCAGGTGCCTTCAGCGAACTATGAGAAAATGACGGGAATCTAGATTGCGGAGAGCGAAGAAGACGTTGACTGGTGCAACTGCCGTCTCCGACTTCAAGGCCGATCATCCGGGGTAAACGGAACCTAAATCAGCTAAAAACACTATTGGTGGAGAATGTCGGACATTGTATCACCTCCAATCAACATTCACTAATTCTGTAAATACACGTGCGATCAGATACCAAAGATGATTATTTCCTAGCGCTTCTACACTAGCTAATCATACAACATCGCAATGCTTGATCCACTTGGGTAGATTTTCGCGGCCAGCTCCAGGCACTGCTGGGGGGCTCTAGGCTCTCACACCAAGCAGCTCTTCAGTAAACGTCCACAGTTCCGTAGCCCTTTGCTCATCGTATGTATGCTCAGCATATCCCAGAATATCGGGATATTTTGTCTCGGCAGCTGGAATTGAAACAGATACATCCTCCAAATACTTGCCGCGAATATCCTTGTGCAGAACATCAGGGCTGATCGCGGCCCACACTTGCGTTGCAGCGCCCTGCTCGTTGGACTTGAAATACTTCTGTGGCCACATCTGCAGCATCATGTCCTGTGCTGTTTTATCCCAGCCGCTATTGTCTAGAAACGAGGATGCGAGGACAGCGCCGGGCTGCAGGCTCCACCCGTGGAGATTCTGGGCACCGTACCGGCGCTCAATCTCGCTCGCCATGTAGACGGTGGCCGTTTTGGACTGGCAGTACGAAGCGAACGCGTCATAGTCTTCTTTCTTGACATTTATGATGCCGAAATCAGTTATCGGTCCGCGCTTGTGCCCGGTGCTGCTGACGTTGATAACTCTGCTGGGAGACGCGGCGGTGGCGCTCGACAGAAGGGCATCCTTCAGCAAGCTAAAAAGTTGAAACTGGCCGAGATAATTCATGGAAAACTGCCGCTCGTAGCCATCCTCGCCAAGGTCGTGGCTGGCTAGAACACCCCCAGCGTTGTTGATGAGAATGTTAATTTGACCGTTGAACTGATTGAGAAATTCGGCGGCAAATTTCTTGATGCTTGTGCTGGATGCCAGGTCAAGCTCAAGCAGGTGAAGCTGGGGGTAATCGGCAATGGCAGACAGGGCAGTCTTGGCTTTGCTGATGCTGCGACCAGCGCCGACAATGGTGGCGCCAGTAGAGGCCAGGGCTATGGCAGTCGCGGCACCAATACCAGAAGATACTCCAGTAATGAGGATGACTTTAGAAACCATTGTTGTCTCAGCCGAAGCGTCTTGAACAATCTTTTCAGCTGTGGGACGAGCATCTCCTGGGCCGCTTAGAGCGTCCCAGTCGTGAACAGCATCATATTGGGACATTTTTATTTTGTAAGAAGGTGTAAGGTTCGTGGATATGATTGTACGAGTGCTGGATATTCGAGTATGCCGGGGAATAGTCTATCCATTTAACAGGCGGGTTATCGATTTATATAGCTTTTTTTTTCTTTCTCATATTGCGTGCACGTCAGCAATACACCTTTCTGCTATTGCATCGCATTTTGGCGCATCGTCGGCTTGGAGCTAACTCCGCATAGAATATGCCATTTTAAGGTTAGCCGATCTTCCTGCAACCAATCAGAAAAATTCAGTCATCCACCACTTCAGACTCGTGCCAGCAGAGCTGGGTATAATAAGGTACCCTGCCCCGCTGCCGACGAATCAGAAAAATCAAGTCAGCATCGCGACTAAGCCACGATAGTGCGCATCACCATCGGGAAGCATCATGCTAACTCCGAACACTGAAGACACTTGGGCGGATGTTACTGACCCTTCGGTCCGACGCCGAGTCCAGAACCGTGTGAATCAGCGAGAATCAAGTGAGTCCCTCTGACAGGGATGTCGTTGCATTGAAAAACAAAATAAGTCCGAGACACCCGCGTGAGAAAGAAATGTCTGACCATAAGAAGGGCAAAGGAAAGCGCAACGGGAAAGGACAATTGGACTCGTGAGGCGATCCCGTGGCCGTCCCAAAAAATTCGACACAAGCACCACCGCACTGGCAAACGGGAATGGTACTACGGGGACGCCCGCTCAATCATCCACTGTAACACGGCATGCAACCCAACGCGGCCTATTCGACAGGCCATTTGTTCAAACCCTTACAATCGCAGGTGCATCTGCAAGCTATACTGAGCCCAATGTTTATGACGCCAAAAAGTCCGTCTCGAAACTCATCGAAACATTGTCGTCTATTATTCTACACCGCCTAAGCTACGGTGACCCTTGCTCGGATCTACTGGTCCATGTCACCACATTCAACTCACTGCGCGGTATCATCTACATCATGGGAGTGCTAGATATGGCCGTCAATGAAATGGATGACGATAATTCCATATCTAGCTTCAACGCGCCGGATTACACCGTGGTAGCTCGCCGGCGTGTACTGCCAGAAAGCCTGCGGCCCACGACTTTGCAGCTTGCGGTTCCTCACCATCCATGGATTGACGCATTTCCATTTCCTTCGTTTAGGAACAATCTGTTGACGCATGCCGACGCATTGGCGGCTGACGAGGGCGAATTAAGTGATGTTAAGCTGTGCAGTGATACCTTGGGTTTAGACGCGCGAACCTCAGCAGGATTACTCGTTTGGGGCGATCCCTGGGACGCCTCTGCATGGGAGTTGAGTGAAGCGTTCTTTACAAAATGGTGCTGGATACTGTACGGCTGCGATGAGCTTTTAGCGTCGACGAATTATTGGCGTGCGAGTCGTGGGGAACCAAGTCTTTGCTGGGATTTAACGGCCAGTTGATAGCCACAGCGAAATGCTGACTGCGGTATCGAGTGATAGGAAGTGTATTGGCAGATCTCCAAAACGTTGATAACCACCTTGCATGGAGGTGCTGCTGTTGAAGAAGTCGTATGGTCGATCATGCATGGCGTATCAAGTGTCCTAGACGTTCCAATGATACTCTTTTGCAGCTCGTCTCCCGTAGATCAGTGAGTAACGAAGTGAATGTATTCGTATTCTGCCGGCACGACAAGTGCCAAGGTATGTGACACATAGTCATATCATCTGTGCCTGAAGGATCAACCATAGCGACACATGGAAGTTTCTGGAGACGGTACAATCCAAATAGAGCAATAGCCCACAGTGTCAACAAATGACTATGGCAATTGAGTCAAAGTGCAGCTAGCGAGCAAAGCTTTGGCAATATTGGACCAGAAACTCATGACATTCCGTGACGCTGTCGTGTCCAATGCCAACCAAATACGGCGGCCGTGGCTCCCCCGAGATAACCGCCTTGATAACCTTTTCTATCATGCAAGCATATTCGTCGCTGTATTTCTCAATGCCGCCTTTATTTTTGGCTTTACCGCTCAAAGCGCGCAAATTCTCCTGCCAAAGACTCTGCCACCGAGCCACAGCGTTGAGTAACCCAGTCGCCATGTGGGGCATTATCAAGGACAAGTCGGCGGAAATCACGACACTGCCGAGCCCTGGCTGTTCGTCAGTGCTTGTTTCTATGAACTGTGGTACAAGAATATCTCGTGGCTTGCCTAGAATTATAATCATCAGATCTGACATGGAAAACTGTTTGCCAGAGAGAGAGCATTCGGCGGCCAAATTCGTTTCTTGCAGTAAGCTCTGCGTGCAGTCAGAAACAGAGTATTGGTGAAATGGACACTTCTCATTCTGAAGTAATGCGACAAACGCGCCAGCGTTTGTGGCATTCCACATATCCAGCGAGCAAGGCATATTTGCCATCATCTCCCGAACTGAAACTTGCGGTGGCGTATGCAACAGTATTGTCTGATGCCAGTCAGCCATGGCCGTCCAATATGCCACCCTGAACTCGTTAGTGATCCATGTCCTGTCGAAAAAAAGCGTGCCAAACCAATATACCTGATGCAGCTCTCAGTCTCGACAAATTGCAGCCAATCCGTACCGGCTCTGTGTCGAGTCGCAAAAAGACCCATTTTGCGGACAGCCGATATTAAAGCTGGCAGTCGGCTTGTTCTCATTCTTTGAAGGGTTGCAGCTGCCATCGACATGAACTGTATCTGAGACACCAGGATGGCAGCTGCAAGAGTCTCGAGCAGTTCCCTAGATTGCTCCATCGAATTTGCATTGACAATAAGGTGTTTCAGATGTTGGAAAACAAATTCTTCTAAAAGGCGCGCCAAATTTCGGACACACAAGACGTCGTCTTTTGGTGGTGATCGTGTGGAGCCTGCCAATGCTACTGCCAGCAAAAGTGCTGTTGAAGTGTCCTGTGACCCAAATGATGGCCGATGCACCAACGATATGTATCTGTGAGACAGTTGGAAGTAGGTGACGGAGAACATGATGGCGGTTCTCGCGGAAAGCGCCGACTCGACAAGACCTTTCTCAAAGTTGCCGTGGTACGACGGATCGTGGGCAACGAGCTGGTTGTGCAGATAGCTCAAGTGGCCGATGCCCGACTTGATCTTTTCTTCAATCGCGTTGAATGACGAAGGCGCGAATATGGGAGCCATTTCTGCCATGCTCGCAGGGGGGCCGGCGATACCGAGCTCATGAGAGGAAGCGAGGCCGAGCTCGTGCAAATCGAGTACTGAGCTGAGGGTCCACAGCAGGATGTCGTCTTCCTGCTCGATAGCTTCACCCCAGCGAATGGTAGCCACAGCAGCTGCGCTATCAACGTCAGAGTCTGCATCGTCGCCTTCGAATGATTCCAACATTGTGCTGGCGGTTGGATTGGTGAGCCGAAGCATAAATCGACTGCCGCGCTGCGAAGCAGATAGTCCAGCCCCGTGGGACGGCGATTGCCGGTAAATGCATATTATCTGGCGAGACTGGCATCGGTCGCATGGTCTGCGCTTATTGCACGCTGATTTGCTCTGATGGCACGCCTTGCATGCTTTGGGCCGTTGCCCACGAGCGAGAATTGGTACATCGTTGTTCGGATTCCTCTCTGAGCACTTTTTGGCGTGCTTGCGACAAATATCACTTTATTGGATATGCATTAGAAATGGACACAACGGAGGGACTCCTATTAAATGTGTGACTTGCCTTCTCGCGAATGTTTTGGGGCAGTACCAACAGCAATGTCGCCGGTCTCCCGTGTCTAGCGGCTTGGAGTTAGGCGTCACCAAGTCAAGAGCACGAGTCCGCTACTTACGGGTTGCAGCGTGCCGAGTCAAGTGATGTAGACGCGAAAATAACCTGCTGCAAACAGTGCAGGAGAATTCACCACCCATGTTTGAAGTCAGTAGTGGTGTTTAGAGCAAATGGACAGTGGGAGTAATGCTTGGTGACAATGTGGTGGGTAAGTTCCGGTGAATTCCGGCCACTATAATGTTAGTCTGATGGGTATTGTCCGCCCCATACTGGCAGCTAAATCAATAAAGTTGGCGGGTAATGCGCGCCCCATTCCGTCAACGAAAGCGCCACCATGGCGGGTTATTTCCGGAAAGGCTTATTCTAGTTACGCTGGCGATAGGTTACACCTATTTAAACGTCTTGGTCTAATACATATTTGGAAGCATCCAATCATCTCTTTCTTCCATTTTTCTTTGCATCTTTGTATTATTTCATTTTCAATCCAGTTTTAGCATTGAAACCTGGAGGAGCAAGTACCACTCCTTTGTAATGTATCGCTCTACACGGCGAGCTGCGAGATGTAAGTACACTACAGGTCTAGAAGACATGAGACTCAGAAGTGCGAGATGACCAACCAAGCAAACTTTTGTCACAAAAATGCAGTGGCACATTTTCCACAGCCTTGGAATAGATTCGCATCTCCACCTGCGGCTTTACGATCAGAGGCGAATGCGACGAAGTCGAGCCTAATTATTACCTCTTCCCGATGGATGTCGAGTTTGCCAAACGAAGTTGCTGAGCACACCAACAAAAAAAACGCAACTTCACCAGCCGCTGAATATGCTCTGTAAGCAGGCGAGCAATTCCCGCGTCGAAAATGTGCTTATACCTGCAGGACAACACTCGACTCGTTGGTCAACTGGGGACGCCAATCGTCGCTTTGGCCTCTTACCTTTGCTCTGGCTTGCTGTGGCATCGAGATGATGCACGTTTCTATGCCTCGATACGACCAGGACCGCCTTGGAATTATTTTTCGAGCTTCTCCACGGCAAGCAGATGTCATGATTGTGGCGGGTACTGTAACAAACAAGATGGCACCGGCAGTAAGGCAATGCTACGACCAAATGCCGGATCCTAAATGGGTCATCAGCATGGGGAGTTGCGCAAATGGCGGGGGATACTACCATTACAGCTACTCCGTTGTAAGAGGTGTCGATCGCATCTTGCCAGTGGACGTCTATGTCCCTGGATGCCCACCAACGGCTGAAGCATTACTGCAGGGCGTGTTTCTACTGCAGGCCAAGATGCGTCGGACGAAAATCACTCGCATGTGGTATCGCAGATAGTTGATTATGCGATTGTATAATAGCAGGGTTCCTTCAAAGGCAGAACTACGATCAGACGTTTGACTGTATTGATAAGTAGTTTCTACCTGGCAAAAAGAATTGTAAACGCGTTTATCGTATTAGTCAAGATGCTATGTAAATGATACCAGTTATTGGCTCTTTCCCGTCATCATCAGAGACACGTCCTTCTCAATAGTTGACATCAATGAATGAAGTTGAATAAGCTATAGATGTCGGCGTACGGGTACTTGCACAAGACTGCACATGAACTTGCGACCAACCTGATTCTCCAAAGAGTTTAAGATCAGATTGAAGACATTCAAGTCGACCGCTTCCCCGAGATGCCCAACTATATCGAGCGGACAGTAATCTTGAACATATATATTGTTCACGCCGTCTTCGTAAACGAATGCAGTGTCTGTAGGAGTAACAGCTTCATCGTGCTTTGAGGTGATAATCGTGAGCTTGTTTCCCGGTTGCTTGACGGGTTGGCCGTCGTTGAGCCGCTTGTCGAATGGGCCACCAGCAAATACATCTTTGCACATTCCACAATTGACTCCGTCGAGGATCTTGCTTCGGATATCGGGCGTCAGAAGCGGAATGTTCTCCACAATAGTGAGGAAACCGGAAGCCGTTGCGCCGTGCGTGGGAGGGGCGATGGCGACAATGTTGTCCACGATAGAAGACACGCCGTGCACTTTGGGAACATACAATGACTGCATTGCTCCTTCCGAGTGGCCGACTAGATCAACCTTCGCCGCGCCAGTCCTCTGCTGAACTTGACGAATGAACGCAGCAACTTCTTTTGAAGACTCCGAAATGGGCTGTAGGCCGCCCACAAACGGAGGGTAAGGTGGAGTGACGCCATACGTGAGGGAAAATGTACAGAAGCCTTGCTTTTGCAGCCAGGGCTCCATAGTGATAAAATTTATATCGTCGTTGGCACCCATACCGTGTAGCAGCACGACTGGGTTGGGGTGTTTTGCACTGGTGCACGACCAGTCGTTCTTCTTGCGGGCGGTGGGTAAAGGGCTGCCGGAAGCCTCGAAGGGCCACGTAGCTAGCCACAACAATGAGGATAGAGCAAGCATAACTTCGACTTGACAGATAAGTAAAACTTTAAATTAAAGGCTTATGAACGAGATTATTGGTGATAGATCGATGGCTTACACTCTCTTGGACTCGGGTCACGGCCGGATTATATACTTGCTGCAGTGTATAAAGACTCTACTTGGCAGTGGTCGGTTAGAGCAGTGATAATACTGTCTATTAGGTCGGCATTTGATGGATTCGTCTGTAATGACTGGGGTCGGTTCAGCTTTCCGCTTGACAGCACTTTACAGAATAAGATAGGCTATATTAACTCTTACCATTGCTCGTCAGAAGTGTCACCTATGGCCGATCGCAGTAAGTTTAATTACATTGCAACCGCTGTGGCGTATTCAGGATTGCGCACAGGCCGGCACCCGCCGGTTTCACTCACAAATATGAAATATCCAGGCCGAGGGTGGCTTACAACTGGGTGATCCCATCTTGGCGTGCTTTGGGACTGTTCGCTGCCACTGATCGAGGCCGATGGCCCAGTTACCCCGCCATTCTCGGAGGCGCTAACTACTGCTAGCTTGGGTCATTCGTATGGACCACTCGTGCAGCGCGGGGTAATTCCTAACCATCTCTTTTTGGACGGGCAATGGAAGGGTGGCTCCTGCGAAGTGGCTTAGAGATGAGGATGGCCTCTAATGAAGCGTGACATGGAGCCAAGCCGCAACCAGCCCGTGCACCATGCAATATAAGGATCGCCGTCATGGTCGACGTCGGTCGACAGCTGGCTCGGTGTGTCGAGCTTTTTACACTCAGGCGGGGTAAATCATGGCTAGCCCGTCTGGGTTGTAGTATATAATTCTCTCCTACAAAGTGGCATGGCATATAGCCGAAGATGGGCAATAACGACACGTGAGTCGCATTAACATCTGCCGAGTCTGTGGAATAGCAACGCGAGGGACGTCGTTGTTTTCGACATCGATGAAGACAGTACAGAAATCGCTGCCATTGCTTCAGTCCTTTCAATTTAATAATTAGTTCTTTTAAGAAGCACTGCTTTCGACTACACTGCCTGTAGCGCCAATCCGGATGCTGTCTCGAGCCAATTTGTGAACTGCTCCTTGTCCTACTTCCCATCCACCTCAAAACACGATCATCTGCTAGAGCTGCCAAAGGCACAGTGGGCCTACCCCACAAGTTTATTCTCTCTTACTCCGTAGGAGCGGCCACATTCGGCTGTGCAATGTCTGCCACGGATTAAGTTGATCGCATTATAGCGCCTGGTGTGGCGCTCAGCCACAGAGGCTTCTGTCAGTGTTTATGACTGTGTCGACTTGCGACCTCGTTCATGTAGGAAAACGAGATAAAAGTTGGAAATAGAAACAGCGCGCCTCTGCACATCTCTGATACCCGTTCTTCCGCCCCGGTTAAACAAATTTAAAACCCTCTACAGCATGGCACGATTTCTTTTTTTTTCAGGCGCCCAAGGCGGCGTCAACCCTCACGGCTGGACTCTCCCATCATCATATGGAGCATCCAAGCCGGACACAGAACCGACCTTGATTCCCAACCCAGCCATATTTTCCAATGCGGATGTTCCACGTAACTTGGATCTCAGTCAAGGCGTTCTACACTATCCTGATGCGAGCCACGCCGCCGTGCACCTGGCCCTCCTCGAGTGCTTCCACAGGTTGCGGCTGGGAGCAAGCGCTCTCGATGTTCAGATCGACGAACCTCCCGAGTACCAGGAAAAAACGACTCCGCCGTCCCCCAAAGCCGCGTTACGTCCACGCAAGAGCCAACACTGGGCCGTGCTTGTAAAGCTGGCCGTCGCCCGCTTCGACGCATGGTGGTCCAACATCCACCTCGTCCTAACCCATGCGGCCGCTTATGCAAATCGCGCCGGCAGCGGAGCGCAGATTCAGCTAACCAAGGACTACCTGCCACCGCTTGACGTACTGCTTGTGTGGTATGCTTTCATGCAGGACACGAGCACTTACATGGCTGCGTGTCGCGACCGAGAGGACCAAATACCCGGCCTGCCAAGTCTCTGCTTCCCTTGCATGGCTGTCCGTGCGGTCCTCGACATGGAAAGCATGATTATGAACTGCCGAACTGTGCCAAGACTCTGTTCCGTACGCTGTCGCATCAATCTGCGGACATCTGGGAATACCTTAGCAGCCCGCCAGCTTATAGCGAGGAAGCGTCTCTGCCCTTCTCTATTGACTTGGTTGCCGAGGTTCAGAAACATGATGAATTTATAGATGCTGCTCATAGCGCGCTATGGATTCGGTCCCCTGCACCTCGCGGCTCGTTGACACGAGCAGCTGCCGAGTACATGAAGCTCTTGTCAGAGGGTAGCGCGAACGCAGATTCTACATGCAACGCAGCATTTGGTGTGCAGCTGTTCTCGCGGACGAGTCCACTTTTTCCACATTTTCCCGGACGACTCTTGCATGGCGGAGACGAAATAGCATCCAAAAGCGAGTGCGGCAAGCAACCCCAAGCTCCAAACCAAGAATCCTCAGAGTGCATTTGCTGAACCTGCGAGCGTCAATGCCAGATGCGCCACCCGGCGGGACTACCAGGCTCCTGGTATTCTGCGCGACAAGAGACGAAATAATGACGACAGCAAAAACAAAATCAATATATAAACTTGCTAACCGAAATTATCCAATTTTTGGAGAAAAAAAAGGAAAATTGGGCGGCTCGTATCCTAGCGCAGTAAGCATGCACGCATACCAAGCTGAGCCTGTTAGACCCACGCGCTTGGAGCTCTATCCAATGCCATCAACAAATTAACATTACTAGAATACGGTACGGGAAAACAAAGAAAAAGGAGCGAATGTGATATAAGCACAGAGTCATTTAGGCTCCTCCATTTGCGCCCTGCGCAATGCCCAGTCCAGCAACACTGCATCACTGCCACTATCAAAAAGCACGGGTATCAATCAAACTACCACCACGTCACACGGCGCCACTGCTATTCATAGACTGTGCGGTGCCCTGTCAAGCTCTGCGGCGTACACTCTCCAAACCTTTCTTACTATAGCTGCTGCCTTTTCCGGACACAGCTTGCTGTCTCCTGTATTCTTCTTCGGAATCATCCTCGTCATCTGCTTCTCCGCCTGCGGCAGGGATGTCGGCCAGGGATCGCTCGGGTGTGTCTTCGCCCTTGATACCAGCTTCCCTCTTGACGTAGGAAGAGTGCTTGATGGTACGACCTGGCACCGTTTCATCGCCATCCTCGTCATCGTCGCCGTCGTCGTCATGGTCGAGATCATCACCCGAATCCGTGGCATTGTCGTCCACGGATCCCTTTATGCGCCGCTTTCCTCCATCCGCAGGCATTGAGGTATACGAGCTCCAGGCAGACCAGGCAGCGCTCATGAAAAGCACCTCAAAGAACCAAAAGAGCAGGGTAAATACAATGTAGGTCAGTAGACGGTAGTGAACCATCAGGTATCGCAGGCCGCGTAGCTGCGCCGTAAGCATCAACTGAGTGCTGTAGATTTGAATATCCTGTCCGGCCTCGACTTCAATGTATGCTGCCGCCGGCTTCATCGACTCCTTGTCAAACGAGACGCGCTCAGCCAGCTTCACCGTCAGCGTATGGCGCTGCGACTTTGACGACAGCAAATGGTAGCCCATGAACAGCACGCGCGACGTCAGCGACACAAGCGGATCGACGTAGGGCACCAGCGCCGGCCGGCGCGAGCTGAACAGCACTTTATTGACGCCAAAGCCGACATGGCTCCTGGCAAACTCGTCGGCCCGGGCCGCAATCGTATTCTGGTCGCGCGAGTCGAGCAGGGTCAGGCTGACCATGAAGTTGCCGCGGTCGAGGTTCGCAGGCGATCGGGGCATCGTAAACGTGACAGAGACGTCGTAGTCCTGCAAGGACTTCATGCGCGAAGCCTCCAGAGGAGCGACGCCGTACGGATTCGGGCTCGATCTGTTTGCGCGCGCGCAGCACCCCGCGTTAGCTTGGGTGTACCCCTCAACAAACGGCCATGGAGGCGCGGGAGAACATACCCATATTGCAGATACACAGGCGCGGTGACCACCTGGTGCGGCAGGTAGGCCTGGAAAAAGAGCGCGGAGGAGATGGCGGCGAGGCCCAGCAGCGTGCCGATTCCCGACGCGAGCAGGATCGCATTGACAACAGCCCGCTGCATCGGCTTGGACGTCAGGGTCCGAATCGCTTCTCGTAGTGTTTCCTATGTTTCTGTTAGCAGCTGCTGCGAGGCCCCTAATTTTTCTGCCACTGCAGCTCGAGGAAAGCTCTCAAAGGTATACGCACCATGATTTGCACCGAGGTAGCTGCTTCGCAGAGAATGGTCCAAGGTGTAAATACGGTGACGCACGACGGGAGAGCTCCCAAAACGAGACCCGCCTCGACTAGTGCGGCGCATGTGACGACACCACACTCGGCGCTGGCGGCTGGCTACAAACTTGAACAAAAGCATAGACACATTATTCCAACACCGCATTTTAAAAAATCATATATAGATATTGACTCTAGTTTAATAATAAACGTACGTGCCATTAACTTGCAGATCGTATACAACGTGCTATTCTAAATGAGCCTCGTAGCTGCAGCGCGAAAAAGCAAGTCATATATGTACATAAATAGCAATTGGTCCAATCCTCCACATTGCATAGCATTCAGTCTTGATAACCATACCATATACAAATCAGAAAAATTCATCGTTTCCCGCATCAATCAATCAACATTGCTGAAGATAGTTACTTGGGACCAGCCCAACGCGGCCGTTGCCGCCGTGCACCTCCGCCTCCCACCAGCCGTCATCCTGGTGTCGCAGAACGGCGAGAACATCGCCCTTGGCAAATCCTAGCTCCTCAGGGATGGCTGCCTGATACATGTAGAGAGCGCGTGCTGTAAAGTATTAGGGTTAGCGGAGCTCAATATTTCGTCGACGGTGAATACGTACCAAAGTGCAAAATGACTCTGCCATCTCGCGTGTACTGGCGAGAAGCATCAACAACGCTCTTGCTGCGAGGGCGAGAGTTGCCCTCATACAATCCCATGGCGCGAGAATCAGATCCTCGGCCGCGCTTGGAGCCATACATATCTCCACCGACCGGGGCCAGCTGAACAGCCATGTCGCTGCCACCGTAGCTGCTGTGAGGACGAGCGCCGTAATCCGCATAAGACGCAGGCGATGATCCTCGGACTGAGCCTCGCGTGGATCCATGAGGAGACGCATGGCGGTAGGAGCTGTTCTGTGACTGGGAGCCGCCTCGCTGGTGATGAGTACGAGGGTTGGGAGACGCGGAGCGGTAGCGAGTATCGTGGCCCATTCTCGGCTGGGGCGATGCGCTTCGGGCAGGGGCAGGGGAGGCTGATCTGGGCATGTCATAGCCGCCACGCGTTCCAGGACGTGAGCTGGGCGACATGCCACTGTCTCGGCCTTCGTCACCAAAGATGCTGCGCGTCTGGCTGGCAACCTTCTTGGAAGCCTCTTTCATGGCCCGGGAAGTCACTGCGGGTGGAGGTACTCCGAGCCTAGAGACTTGAGATTGAGAGCTGTATGCTGGAGGTGTACCCCGAGTGGCGGCAGCAGCATCGTGGCTACCAGGTGCCGGCGTTGCAACTCCATGGTAGCGGTCGGCCGACATACGGACAGATCCTGCCTTGTTGCCTCCAACCTTGAGTTCAGCAAGGGCAGCAGCAATTGGGTCAGTCTCATCAACGCTGGCAG
This sequence comes from Paracorniculantispora psalliotae, assembly GCA_002796755.1. Classification (NCBI taxonomy): domain Eukaryota; kingdom Fungi; phylum Ascomycota; class Sordariomycetes; order Hypocreales; family Cordycipitaceae; genus Paracorniculantispora; species Paracorniculantispora psalliotae. The sequence goes on from PHFE01000093.1 coordinate 2,571,110, forward strand.
CAGCCGCATGACCGCCGCGGCGCCGGGTATCCGCAGTAGAGACTGGCAGCACATTCTGGCCGACACCAAGCGCTAAGCTGGCATTGGCATCAATAGGATCAGGGCTTGCCGCGCGAGCTGCAGCGGAATATCGGCTCTGTTCCTCTTGGCTGTACACGGGGGGTCTGCGTGGGCTTCCAGAGTTGGCACTAGCATGCCAAGTGTTGCGGTTTGTCTCGGGGTTGGCCTCTTTGGTGCTCTTGCGTCGGAACGGGCTGTGGTTCTGGAAGAATCCGCTCTTCTTCTTGAAAACTCGCTTATCCGGACTGGCGGCGGGTTCAGGGTCGTGCTTGGTAGGCGAGGTCTTGCCGCTAGGAGGCTCAACGCTGGAGAACGAGTTGGGGTTGGAGTACTCGCTGTGCGAATCGCGGCTGGATGGCCTGGCGGATGTGACCTGAGAACTCAAATCGGAGGGCGGACCGGTCCGGCATAGCATGGTCATGCCGTCCATGGGGTACGGGTCATGAGGCACAGCGGCCAAGGGTCCATGGTGCTTGCTATCATACTGTTGGCCACTCATCTGGGGAGGCCCTCCCATCTGTGGCGGCGCTCGGCGGAACCCTTCATCAACAGACGGCCTTCCCTGGCTCGGTGTTCCACGCTGGGGCGTGACTGTAGTTTCTCTGCTTCCGGGGTGCATCATGTTGTCGCGGTGAGCAAGGTCGTTTGCCAAGTTTGAGGCGGGGTCATGGTGGGATTCGAAAGTCGAAGGCTGTGGCGACGAAGAACGGAAGGCAGGATTGATACTCCGAGGGAACTGAGCAACTGAGTAGTGCTCGTCATCCGAGACGTCCGACTGGTTATCGACATCGCCCCGGCGGAAGTTGATGTATTTGGGAGCGTCGGGGATTTCCTGTCCAGTGCCTCTCTCTGTGATAAAGGAAGTAATATCTTTCTCGACCTCCATGCTCTCCAATGACAGGCGAACCTTTTCACAAGAAGCGTCGTCACTGACGCAGACAGTGGATGCAATGTTGGCAAACGTCCACAAGCTGCTCTTTGTAAAATCGAGTCGCTCCTCTTCCAGGTCTTGGAACTTATCAGCAGCAGCCTTCCACTCTCTGTTCCATCGAACGGTAGTCTCTTCGAGAGCTTTAATCGCACTTTCGTACTCGGTGTTGGATGTTGCCAGGCTGATTTGTGTCTTCTCGAGCTTGGCCTTGTTGCGACGCTCTTCCTGTCCCATGACCATGTGACCTTGAGCCAGATAGCCTTTGATCTTGAGGCACTCTTGCTCATACTTGTCTCGAGTCTGAATTTGTTAGATTGATAGTTTATTGTGATGGACTGCGTGTGCATACCTTGTTGACTGTTTGTGTCTGCTGAATCTTGGTCTTCAGAATCTTTTCAATGACGTTCTGGACGATCTTTCGACGCTCCTTCATACCGCCAGCGAAAGCAGATAGAGGCTCTTCCAATTCGGTCTTCATTTGCGCGGCAATGTTCTGGTGTTGTTTACCCATGCTCTCAACTTCGCCACGGAGAGTATCGAGCGACGACTTCAGACTGCCAGTCTCCTGTGAGCCCAGTGACTTTTTGCTGAGGTTGAGAAGTTTCTTCGCGTATTCGTCTTCGAGGGAGGCGCGCGCTATTTTCAAAAATCAGTACGGGAAGTTGACCCATTCAAAGATGGCAGTTTTGTCTTACCACTATAAAACGCCTTTAATTCATCATTTGTCTGCTTGGCCGCCGCCATGCGGTCCAAAAGAGGGTGGACGCCGGCGTCATCTTTGCCCCAGAAGTTATTGGCGACTGCGAACAGGTCAGACTAAGAGTAAAGCACAAGGCGGATGGAAACATACAAGACAGCGCAACGGCTGGTGCTTCGGTTGTGGCCGCAGGCATACTGCCCGTCCGGTGTTCAGGAAATGGTGCTATAAGTGGTATATGTTACGCCGCAACCGCAATAAATATTGGCGCAGCACAGCAGTAATGATGGAAAGGAAGAATCCAAAACTTTTCCAGTGTTTGAAACTTCAAGCATCTGAACAGCGTTGAGAGCTGTGCCGTAGACGCCGATGACGCCTCCTTTCATTGTTTAGTCCGTCCGCTGGCCAAGGTTGAGCGGTTGGCGGGGCAACACCCACCCCAATTCTGCACGTGACCTGATCGCCCTGCTCCCGGTTTTGGCGACGTGTTGGAAGGGCTGGCGGAACGTACCGCAGGCGGCAGATATCCATTTTCAGGCTTGCTTGCCTGACTTTATCCTCCACACACACCTACAGCATATTGCCATCACCGACTCCAACGTCATCTCCTTTTCACACGCGCTCTCCCGATCTCCAGCCATCAGTGCACATCAGATTGCTGCTACGTGTTTACTCTCCAGCTAACGCGCCGCGCAATCTCTGGCGATCGATCACGGCTTGCCAGCCCGCCCTCCTCGACACGGTGCTACAAGCTTTGCTGAATCAGGAGTATCGCGACACGAACAGCTCGCCGCCTAACGCCCTTCGGTTTTCGCCCCCCAGCGATATCGAATTCCCTCGGTCGGCCGTGCTCTAGACGGATTCCCTCCATGTAGAAACTGCCACGAACAACATCCAGTTTCTGCAATCTCGTTTTCGCGCTTTCGAGCCTACCTGCCTGCCAGCTCCCCCAGGCAGGCGCTCCACCACATATCTACGACCTTGACCAAGATACCTCCATGGTCCCTCCACCAAGAGCGGGATCATTTTCGCCAAATCCTGCACAAGCTCTTCAAACCGGTTCGAACCACTCTCCGCATCCGTCGCACGCTGGTATCCTCAGTGCTGGCGCCAGCCCCAGCACCAGCAGTCCGACTGGGGCAAGCTCCCTCACTAAGATTGTTGTCGCACAAGTTTATCTCCTCCTCAGCACAATCAAGGAGGACAAAGATAGGGTCAAGTGGGAACTACAGGTTGAACAGTTGAGAAAAGTAAGCACTGAGTGGCATTTTCTACGCATCCTACAAGATAAATCTCTAACCCGCCATTTTTTGCGACAGCTTATCGATGACCACGGCATGGAAGTCTTCACCAAATACTTCACCCGACTAGTCGTCGGCAATGCGCCACAAATATTTCCCGGCCTAAACAGGCCAGTTGCCAACCCTGGCAACTACCACATCCTCGTCAAAGAAATGCAAAAGATTGCGTACGATCCTGACCAAGCAGGCAAGATTGCTGAATCTATCGAGAGTGGAACGGAGGATATTTTCCGCGACTTTGATCTCTCTACCTTTATGGAGCATTTTAAACTCGATCCGCTCATGAAAACGCTGCTTGCGCTCGCATTCAAAATGGGCTCAAGAGCTGATCTGAAGACCAAGGCCGACGCAATTCTCTCTACCAACTTCAGTACATTCGTACAAATGCTAGAGATGCCTGCCATTCACGCCGATCTTACACCTGACTTCATTACCTTAATTATCGATCGATTCCTCCAGTACCACCCTCCGAGCTTCAATGGTTCCTCCCGACGCGAGCTACACAATGCCATTGGAAAACGCTACGCTACGATGGATCAAGCTCCTCCATCGCAGGTTCTGGCTGCACTCGATCTCGCGCGCGTTCTAACGGACAAGCCATCCAACGCATTGGCGAGATATATCCAGAAGGCCGGCGCAGAGGTTACCCGCGACGAAGAGGCCTGTTTGTCGCACCTGCAAGCACGCCACGGCAACTTCCAGTTGACCCCTGAGCAAGTTTCTTCGGCACTCACTTTTGTCACCATCACACAAACACCCGAACACGATCCATCCGCTTTGGTGTCTGCTCTCCGCAGAATTGTGCCCAAGACATTTGACTGGAACGATGTTGTAGGCTCGTTTGATCAGCCAACCGCGAGGATTGCGTCTGCGCAATTCTTGCAACTGTACAGAGCTCTCTTGCCTGTGGCCGAGGATCCCAAGTGCAACTTCGACATCCAGCGACTGTGGGGTGGCACTTGGAATGAACCTGAGGCCCAGTTGTCCTTCGTGAGCGCATTCGCTTCTTTGACACCCGAGCAGCTCGATGCCACCACGATCCCCGGTCTCCGGTCCAGCATTACCCTCGACGACTACGCAAATTCGGCACCGAAAGTACGCGAACGGGCAACAGTGGCCGTCAGGCATCCGCTGGTTTCGGTAGACGCCCTGTCTGCTATCTTCAGCGCGGCTCTAAGCTCCGTTCACGCGTCCCAAACGATCGAAGCCAAGCGACTATTTCAAGAAGTCGTCGTTCCGAACCTCGATATATTCCTCGTATCCGCATTCGAAGTGCCGAGACAGTCTTGGGCCAATATGGCGGTCGAAACGCTCGGCTCATTGTTCGATAATTTCCTTTACAAGCGCTCTCCGGAATATGACTTCGTTCTCGACAGCCTTTGGAGGAAGGATAAGGAATGGGTAGTTCAGCGTCTGATCGACGCACATGCTGTGAAGCCAAGTGACTTACCGCTTGTTTTCGAGCACGCCGTTAAGCACAACTGGTTGGATGAGCTCGTCTATCTGCCTAATGGATTTGGGCTCGATTTGACTGCTCTGGCTCACGCGGAAGGATACCTTGATCTCACCAAATGGGCTCGATATTACGCCGATCGAAGCGCTGACATTTCTCGAACCTTGACACAATTCCTTTTGATAAAATCCAGTCTCGAAATTACGTCTCAACGACCTGATGCACAGCACAACGCCAAGGCGACCACAAATCTCCAAGTCGGCACCGTATCCGCCTTACTCCAGATTCTCGAGGACTTCATGCCTAGAGCGCCAGTCCCCGAGCTTACTGTTGTCCAACGTCAGTGTATTACGGCTTATCCGCGACTTATCAATTACGGCGAGGGTTACGACAACATCATCGACGCGAATTCGGCACGTGGCAATGGTCTCCCACCGGCAGCGAATAACAAGATGGAAGAGCACTACAAGCGTATGTATGGCGACGAAATTCCTGTTAAAACCATCGTCGAGATTCTTGGCCAGTACAAACATTCCCAAGACCTGCTCGACCAAGACGTTTTCGCTTGCATGATCCACGGCCTGTTTGATGAATACACTCACTATGTTGACTATCCTCTTGAGGCTTTGGCGACTACGGCGGTTCTATTCGGCGGTATTATTTCGCACAAACTCATTTCCAACCTTCCACTGAATATCGGTCTCGGGATGGTTCTTGAGGCCGTCCGCGATCACCGGCCTGACGAATCCATGTATAAGTTCGGGTTGCAAGCTCTGATGCAATTATTCTCACGATTCCGCGAATGGCCAAGCTTCTGCAGGCAGCTACTCCAAGTCCCTGGTCTGCGGGGCACAGACGCGTATAAAAAGGCCGAAGAGATTGTGCGAGAGCATGAGGATGATCTAGCTAGAGGACGGGGCAGTGCTGGCACCCCTCACTCACTAGGCTTTGCTGGCGATATTCTTGCAAATGGCAATGGCGACGACCTGGCCTCGGCTGATCGGCCAATCGCACCGTTTACATCTATCGGTATCGACCCTGTTCCCCCAGGGGCCGGATACGAAAACCCCGATGAGGACGAGCAGGGCAAAATCCAGTTCGTGCTCAACAATATTACAGAGCAGACTCTGCAATCCATGTGCTTGGAGCTTCGCGAACTAGTGGAGCACAAGCACCAGCAATGGTTCGCGAGCCATCTGGTCGGAGAACGAGCAAAGATGCAGCCAAACTACCATCATGTGTACCTCGACCTGGTCAAATTCTTCGAGAACCCGACCCTCTGGAGCGAAGTGCTACGAGAGACGTACATCAACGTAGCTCGAATGCTCAATTCTGAAGGCACCATGCAAAACTCGACTGAGCGAACACACTTGAAGAACCTCGGAGGCTGGCTGGGACTTCTTACTTTGGCTCGCGACCGGCCCATCAAACACAAAAATATTGCCTTCAAGCAGCTGCTCATCGAAGCTCACGATACCAAGCGGCTTATCGTCGTGATCCCATTCGTCTGCAAAGTGCTTCTTCAAGGCGCCTCATCGGCCGTGTTCCGTCCCCCCAATCCCTGGTTGATGGACATTATATATCTGCTTATCGAGCTTTATCATCACGCCGAGCTGAAACTCAACCTGAAGTTCGAGATTGAGGTTCTTTGCAAGGGCCTCAGCCTTGATCACAAGAGCATTGAGCCCTCCGGCGAGATTCTTAACAGGCCAGCAGTGGAGGAGCCTGTTGCAGCTCTTGCGGCGGAACAGCTTGAACATTTTGAGGGGCTTCCCTTGAATGGTCTAGGCCCAGGAATTGGTGGTGCCCACTCTCCCCAATCTGTGGCGCCCACTATCCCGGACCTTGGTCCTCTCATCACCATTCCGCCTATAAACGAGATGGTAGTCAGCACGACTAGGCTGCACGAAATAGTGAGAAGTGCTCTCAGCCGCGCTTTGCAGGATATCATACAGCCCGTTGTTGATCGCTCAGTCACAATCGCCGCGATATCCACGCAGCAAATGATTCGTAAGGACTTTGTTTCTGAACCCGACGAGAATCGCGTCCGCACTTCTGCAATTAATATGGTCAAGACAACCGCTGGTAGTTTGGCGCTTGTTACTTCCAAGGAGCCTCTGAGAGCGAACTTGACCAACTACCTGCGCAATCTTTCCAATGATCTTCCATCTGGTCTTCCTGAGGGCACTATTATTATGTGTGTCAACTCTAACCTGGACTTGGCATGCAACATCATCGAACGACAGGCCGGGGAACGAGCCGTACCCGAGATAGAGGAGCTTCTCGAACCCGATTTGGAAGCCAGACGCCGCTGGAAGGCTCAACATCCCAACGAGACATCGTACCCTGCTAACATCAACCGTTGGGCGATGACTATTCCCAACCCATTCAAGTTATCTCCGAATATGCCTGGCCTGAACCCAGAGCAGATGGCCATCTACGAGGACTTTGCGCGTCAACCTCGCACTCTCACTACGACCACAGCAGTCGGTGCGAACCACGAGCCATCTGTGTCTGACGCATCGAGAACACTGGCGAACGAGGTTCTGCAAGAGTCCTTTCCCAATATCCCGAATATTCCTACTCCTGCAGAGACACCGTCTCTGCAGCAACTGGGTTCCCAGATGCAGCCGTACGGTCCTCTCCAGAGCAGTGCCGGAGCTATGGCGAATGGAAGATCCGGTAGCTTCCCGGTGGAGGCGCAGGGTCTGACAGAACGCCTAACCAAGTTGCTTGAAGAACTTCTTCGAGCCGCCGGTGAGGCTCGCGAGGAGCACTTTGCTGATTTGCCGCGCCCTCATCAAGTCCTCGACGTTGTTGATGCGCTTGTTCAATTGATTATCAAGACGTCGCAGAGCTCAGAGGAGTTTCCTGTCTACGCTGCCGAGCAGATCACTGCCGTGATTTTCCAGCAGGTAGAAGATAACCTCAGTCTCGAGAGTCTTGTTCACGTCATGGAAACTTTGCGCAAGATTTCCGGCCCTGCTCTGAACACCCGTGTGCGCACTCTGTTCGGCCAGCAGCCTGGAAGCAGCTTCCTCAGCCTGCCGCTACTCGCTTCTCTCATACGTACAGATCTCTTAGATTGGAGAAGCATCGACCTTGCCATGTCCAAGGCTCTCGAGGCCAGAAAGGAAGGTTCCCTCGAATTCTTGGAGCGGATGTTTGATCTTGTGTTGTTAAACAGCCGACCCATCGCTCTCTATGCCGACTTTGTTCGCACCTTGGAGGCTGTGTGGATCTGGATCAACGAGGATGGCGATTCAGTCCTTGGCCAGAGGCTCAAGGGCAAGCTCGTTGGCTCGGGCATGTATCAACCATCACAGAGCAATGATAACGAGACCTCTTCGAGACATGACCAGATGGAATATGTCTTTGACGAATGGGTGCAGTTGTGCAACAATCATAATGCCTCAAGCTCGGCTGTCGATAGCTTTGTTCAGCAGCTGCGCAACACACAGGTGATTCGGAACAAGGGCGACTTCTTCTTGTTTGTCCGGAGGGGAATTGATCTGTCTATCGACCGTTTCGAGCATATGATGCATGCTGGCAGTGACGCCTACATGATGATCGATGCTCTCGCAAAGCTCATTGGTGTGTTTGTGGGCATGCACCAAGACAGTGTTACCACTCGCGCTTCATTTGTGGACTCGATCTTTGTCATTATTACCCTGGTCCTGTATCACCACCACACCAACCGCGGCGAGCACCTGAACCAGAGATTCTTCTTCCGTCTCTTTTCGATGCTCCTGCACGAGCTTCACAGCATCTGCGACCAGCTGCCTGAGGAGGAGTCGAGGCAGATTATCCTGACTATCGCCAACAAAATGGAGCCGCTGGGTCCGTTCCGTCTGCCCGGCTTCATCTTTGGCTGGCTCTCGCTTCTACAGCACCGCTGCTTCCTGCCGAGTCTGTTGTCCTTGCCTGATTATGCCGGATGGAAGCCATTCTCCAAGCTCCTGTGTCAGCTTCTGGACTGTCTCAGCGAACAGCTGAAGGCCCCTAACGTGTCGCCCGTCGCCAAGGATCTGTACCGGGCTACGCTCAAGCTTCTTGTCATTCTTCAGCACGACTTTGGCGATTTTGTCGCCGCCTACCATGTTGATATTTACAAGAGCATCTCGCCACACTGCACACAGCTGCTCAACGCCGTTCTTGCTGCACAGCCACCACACGGTTACATCAAGACCATCGCCAAGGCCAAGGGCAATACTGAGCATGAGGAAACCAAGGTCTACCCAGGTCTGGTCGATGAAGCTAAGGCCACCCTGCAGCAAGCAGGTCTCCTCGACGGTGTCGAGCAAATCGTGCAGGGTGACACTTCTGAAGGCATCATGGCACAGATTGTTCATAGCATGAGCACGGGCGCCAACCACGAAACCACCTTTGGCCAGGTTCCTGTATCCGCCAGCGTCGACGTCATTAATGCTGTCGTCATCTACTTGGGCAACCACGCTGCAGAGCGCTTGGCTGGCGCGGAAACAATTAAGATGAACGGCCAGGAGCCAGAGGTTGCGGCGCTGTGTGTGCTTGTGCACGAGGTGTCCCCTGAGGCAAGATACTACCTGTTGTCGAGCATGATTAATCAGCTGCGATATCCCAACATGCACACCGAGTTCTTCAGCCAGCTGATTCTGTATATCTTTGGCAAAGACTTGAATGATCCGGAAGATACGGAGATCCGCCAGGAAATCACAAGAGTTTTGCTCGAGAGACTGCTTGCGTATTGGCCGCAGCCATGGGGACTCATGATTATGGTCATTGAGCTGCTCAAGAACGAGAAGTACATGTTCTTTGACCTTCCCTTTATCAAGTCTACTCCCGAGGTACGTAACACTCCAACACACGGTTTCGAAGGATGCAAATGCTAACATGAAATCAGGTGGCGGAACGCTTTCTTAATATTCTTCAGCGAGTCTAGAAGATTGCTGCAAGACCTTAATAATACGCGAGGCTGATTAAAGCCCGACGCGCGAATGTTTACGAGACGCAAGCAAAAGTTAAAGCATGCTTACATGATATGAAGTATTTTTTTTCAAAGGTGGGGGGGAGGAAAGAAAAAAATAAGGAAATGAAAGTGCTGCATGATAATATTTGGAAATGACGGAAGCGACGTTGGCGAGCGAGCCCAGATTTCTCTGCATTGGGGGATGTAGAACGTTTGGATCCAGCGACGGAGTTTTCTTGTACTAGGTATCAATGCATCAATGTATAATAGGCAGTCTTACGTTGTTTGAGATAATACCACGGCGCAAAAGTTGGTTTTCTGTTTAATATTGGATGGATGTATCTGTGCGTGTAACATTTTGTGCGACATGAAAATACTTCTTGTGTCTAAATAGTCAACGTTCCCTTCATGACCCTGACGGCCTTGCCCGAGAGGTGCACCTCATCAATCGCGCCGTCCTTCATGCCCACCTCCACCACAATATTGCTCTCCCTGCCCATTTCCACGCCCTGCGTCAGCTCATACCGCCTCTTGGCCCCCTTCTGCTCGCCCTTCTCCCTGCTCAAGTAGCAGCACAGCGCCGACGACGCCGACCCCGTCGCCGGATCCTCGCACAGCGCGTCAATCATGCGCGTGCGCAGCCTCACCACCTCCACGCCGTCCGCCCCCGTCTCCGGCGCCGCCGTGCGCACGTAGTAAAACCGGCAGCATAAACCCGTCTGCCAGCCGTCGTCGAGGAGCGCGTCCACAGGGCCGGTAAAGTTGGACGCGGTGGCCTGCGCGAGGACCTCGAGCGAGGGCAGCTCGATGAGGATAAACGTCATGCCCCGCACGATGCTGTACAGCGGCGCGGCGAGCTCGGCGGCGCGCACTGCGGGTACGAGCGAGAGGCCCTCGGTTGCGGCGGCGGTGGACGGCAGATGAGCGAGGGTTTTGGCGTGGAGATGCACGTTGTGCGGGATCGTCGCGCGCGCGGCGCCCGGTCCGGTGCTCGCGACGGGAATCGGGCCAGCCTTGGTGACGATGGTGTCGACATCACCGCCGCCGCCGCTGAGGAGCGACACGGCGGCCCCAATGGTGGGGTGCCCGGCAAAGGGGATCTCGGCGTTGATGACAAAGATATCCACGTTGCGCGCGGTGCTGGGCGCGGTGGGCTCGTGGATGAAGATGGTCTCCGAGAGGTTGAACTCGCGCGCGACGGCCTGCTTCTGGGCCTGCGTGGGCGGGGTGGCGGCGAGGGCGGCGGGGATGGTGATGACGGCGAGGGGGTTGCCGCGGTAGGGGGTGTCTGTGAAGACGTCGTACGTCTCAAACGGGAGTTCCATTGTGTTGGTGGTGGTGGTGGTGCTTGAGAGGTGTAAAAGATGAAGGTTTCAAGAAGCAGTGAGCGGGGTGAATGGAGGGGTTACGTTCCGGTGCAGGCAGACGATTGCTCTGAAATATGCAGCGAGCTTATATATATAATTGGGAATACTGGAAAGGAAATGAATGGAAGGTTATGGAGGGAATCGATTGTATGCATTTATATAGATCGACTCATACGCCTCCGCTCTCGCGCCCTTGGTGTTGACGAGCGGGCGGGCGGGGAGCTGCGTGTAAGTGGGATGGATGGGACCATCGTGGGGGCTCTGCAGTAACAGGGCGCCGCACATCTAGCATGGTGTCTTGTTAAGCGGAGACGTGCCGGTGAGTCTCTGTCCGACATGCCAGAAGAGCACGTCGGATAACGATGCGTGTTTTGACCACGGTGCGCTTATTCAAGGATCAATATTAGGATGATTTATCGTAGTGGTGGTGTTTTGATTTCATTGGTTCTATCCAAACGCCAAGATTTTCGCTATCCAATCAATGTGCAGCTCTGATAACCTTTGCATTATTCCACCGAAACGCTACCTGTTATCGCTATCAATTTTTTTCAGGCCGGCCCTTTGGCTTTCGCATTGACTCTTTGACGAATGTTGTTAGAATGATGTGTGGAGCGGGAACGGAGTGCAATTGCACTTACCCGTTTCTCTTTCAGCTTAAGCAGCCTTCATACCACCATAAGAAGGTAGATGATCGCGGTCATGGCCGCGTATATAAATACATAAATATATATATATGTACTTTTTGTTGTTGCTGTTGCTGTTGCTTTTGCTGTTGGTGTTGTTGCTGTTGTTGCTGTTGTTGTTGTGGTGCTGCTGCTGCTGCCGCTGCTGCTGGTGGCGGCGGCGCTGTTTGCTGTTTTTTAACGTCGCAGTGGACGATTCAAGATGTTGATTGTCGATATTTGTCGTAAGAATGTTTGTAGTATGTTTATTTGAAAAAGTATGTTGATGAATGTAAGATGATGCTGGAGAAACAATGGCACGCAGAAGCTGCTCTTGTACTGTCCACTCGTCAAGGGTCCATACACGGTTATGGCAGGCGCTACGAGGCAAGATGGTCAGATGTGAAGGCATCTCGTATTCGTAGAATACACATTGATGAATGCATTCATTGTGCGCTAGAATACAGACTGGTCGTCCCCATACTGCAAAGGCAATTCAAGAATGCGGTGCTCTCTCATATCTTTGAGGCACATACACTACGTAGTGGGCAGCAAGAGAGGCACAGCAATCAACTACGCGGGCGAGAAACGTGCGGCTCTGCTTCCGGTCGGAATGAGTCGTCGACGGGAAATTTAGAAAGCTAGTTTGTTTCCCCGCCCCCGATGCGAGGCTACGGCGCCGTCACGGCACGATTGATTAGAAAAAAAGTGCCAGGAATTGCCTATCCCGGCGATGGAAGACGGCCGGCCGCGCCACGCTAGCGTCCTTGTCCCCGAAAGGTAAAAAAGGAAACAGCACATAGAAAACTAAAGTGAGGGGTAAATTTACGAAGGATTGGGTTAAATCCATCTGACATCTGGTCGTCATCACCGGTACGGTGCCATTTATGGTAGTGCTGGCACAATGACGGGAGAGGGAGTATCAGGCGAGGACGCCCTCTACTATCAGTCTCGAGCGATGCTACGGTGTCTGCGTGGTTTTATGAAAGTCATGACAGGCCGAACTGGGCGTCAGATCGAGCTGGGATATCAATAATCAGCTCTCTTACTCGTGCACTGCGACGCACCACCACCACCACCACCACCTGCACCGCCAGTAGTGTTAGCAGCGCAGTTGTGTTTGGCAGCAGCATCCTTGATCGCGAGCCAAGAGGAGCACGTTCTTGGTTTGGCAACTTGGGAGAGTAGCCGGCAGTGGAAACCAGAACGACTCGCCCAAAGTTAATTGGGCGCGCAGGATTTGTTTTTCGTTTGCGGACGGACAGTGATAGCTCCCGGCGGCAAATGCAGACATGGGGCGCATCCCCGTCTGTTGTATCTACCATCTTATTAATAAACAACAACCGTTGTCTTTTACGCAGGCCAAGCTCGGCTACTAATAATAATTAGCAGAGAAGAAGATGGGGCGGGCGGCGCAGAAAAGATTTCCCATCATCAAGGGGATGGATGCAAGCCACAGTTGCCCCATTTCCAACTCTCGTACCTGCGTTTTGGAGCTCCGCAGGCAATATTATGGCGAAGCGGAGCCCCAAAGCTGGAGCACCTATTTTTTTTTTCCATGGCAACTAGAGAGCAGGGCAGTTGAGGAGTTCCACAACGACGAGAATGAAATTGAGGGTCCTTTGAGTGGTGCAGATAAGCCGAGAAATTACAAGTCGTGTGTGGCCAAGAGGGTGATCGGGGCAAGTCGGGCTTGCGATGGGGGCTGTTGGGGAATATCAGCTACGGCATAATGCCGAAAGGTGATTGCCAAGAGGACATGACAAGTGCGGCGTTCTCTTCAACGATGCTTGACATGGCCTAAGAATAAGCTTGACACAGCTCGACAGCGTAGGAAGAAGCTTGTCTGTCACAGGTAATGAGACAGCAGTCCCCTTTTTTTTTCGAGAGGAGCAAGAGGGGTCCCGCAGAAAAGGATGACGCCGGCTCCCTGTGCTAACGATGCAAGATGGTCAGATGGGTGTGGGCGGCGGCGGCGGCGGCGGCGTAAAGAGGAGCCATTGCCGTTTGGTCAAGCCCCCTCCGGCGGAAACTGGGTGCCAGGAATGAGGCTAGGGAGGCACGGAAGCTCCCCACCAGGACGAATACGGCAGGCCAGCTTCGAGAAGGATTGAGCAGAGCCGCATGGGGCGGTGATGTGGGAATGTGTTGTGGGTGGTGATGGATGTGGTGATGTGAAGGTGGTAAGTGCAGAGAGAGGTTTAAACGGCTGTTGGGAGTGTAGGTACGTAGGTTGGTGATGATGGAATCAATGACTCCGGTTTGGTTTGAAGAGTTTGTGTGCAGAATTCAATTGTCAAGGAATGCGGGAAATTCGAGGGGATCTGGTCGGACAATGACGGTGAGAGCGGCTGTCATTATCAGGAGACGTGACTGGCCGATCTGCGTGTCGCGGGCTCTGGTGCGACAGAGAGGAGAAGAGAGAGAGCCCAGACTCGGAGCTGTTGGCAGCGACACTCCTTTGACAGACCAAAATTGTTGTTAGTCCGGTGCAAAGAGAGAGCTACGCTTGGTAGGTTGGCAGTGGTAGCTCCAAACAAATGTGGGTGGCGCATATAAATTTTCCCTGCCATTCTTGGACAAGAGAGGGGCGGTTGATGTCACGACTCGTACGGCCGCTGATGCCGGAGCAGTTACTGAGCAATAGTGGTGTGTGCCAATGTCTTGCAGAGAGGAACTGACTTGTGCTGTGGTTGTATTGTTGGGGTCTCCAATTTTCAAGCAAGTCATTGTGCAGAGAGCATGATGCAATGAAGGAGTCGTGGTGGTTGGTGGTCGGGATCTTGACCGACGGCTGGTGCGATACATGACGGTGTGAGACACGACGGTTGGGTAGGGGCGGCAGGGAGATGTAAAAATCCCCCAATAATGTTAGCTCATAGATTGTGCAAACATGAGCAGATGCACAAGCAGCACAACAGATGAGATGCGCAGGCTGTTGGGAGATGACAAGATGACCAGGGTCGTGATAACAGCGAGCGGCCAAACAGTCGGTCGCCGAGGGATGACGAGCATGGAAATAGGCGAGCGACGATTGGCTAGGGCCCTCCCGAAAAGAGCAGAACGGGTGGGGCTACTGAAGCAAAAGAGGAAGAGGCAGAGGCAAAGAGGGAAGAGGCAGATGGAGAAGAAAATATTCAAAGACAGCCAGGGGGCGCATGCAGAGTAAATGAAACGCAGGCGGCCGTGGCGACAGGCAAGAACAAACCTGGAGCTGGCCGATGAGCGGGCGAGTGGGCAGACAGTGTGGGCGCAGATGGGTATTGATGGTCATGGAAGCAAGGAAAGCCGAGGATGTGAATGACGCGACAGAGTCAAAGAGCAAACAAAAAGGAAATGCATTAATTGCGTGCATGGCAATCTCGTCGTGATTCGTATGTATGTTTCTTTCATGCGGCTGCTGCATCATTTACCGCTTTCTTGTGCAGCGAGGCTTGCTGGCTGCCTGCAGGCTGATATCACAACAAGTACCATATGTGTGTAGTAATGTGGCAACGGTACCTGGACCCCTACTCCAAGCTGGTATGCCGTATGCCGGGGGGGCTGGATGGAGCGCAGGCCAGGCCTTGCTGGCGCTCCGAGGCTGAGTGGGGAACCTGGGAAAATGTGGGCGGTGAGCTTTTTTTTTTTTTCGTCACTGGAAGGGGATGATGCATGTGAAGTGTTAACTACGGCTTATCCAATGTGGTCATTGTTTGTTTTATTCTATTTACTTTCCAATAGCCTGAAATATTATATTTTCATTCTCTTGTTCCCTGATCGTCATCAATGCCTTGTGCTACCGTGTCTCCCCTCACTTACACATATTTTGGTGGCAGAAAAAAAAAGCCAAGGGTCGGGACTTGGCCCGTGCTCTGCAGACACTGACGTTCTAGCGGGCCCACTTCGGCATGCAGGTATCCTGGTTGCCGACCAATAGGAAGCGGGCAGATGAAAAAAAAAGTTCAAAGCTCTCGTGCTTTTTTGCTGCCTCTTCCGCCTCTTGAGGCCTTGAGGCTCTCACCCCCAGTCTAGCGTGGAACCACCCCAAAAGGGCGACTGCTCATCGCCTGAGCTCTTGCCCAGCCCAGCGGTACTTGCCAAAAAAAAAAAAAATACTGCTGGTGGTGCAGTCTCCAACAGGCCGGCCCGCCAAAAAATTATCGAATCCCGCCGCCGCTGCCCCCCTTCCCTTGTCTCGCAAACCAGGCCACCCCGACGCTCTCCGAAACACTCTAACATCACCGCTTCCCTTGTCCCAAGAGACTTGCCTGGTTGTTTGTTATTTTATTTTTATTTTTTCATCCTCGTCAATCTCGACCGTTTATCTCAGTACCGAACCGTCCAAGGCCTGCTTTCAAAAACATCCAACCTTGTTTCGCATCGCCCACCCCCAATATCCACTCTCCAGGCCGCATACCCTTCCGCATCCGTCGCCTCTCCCTCAAGTCGACTCCTCCTCCTGCTTCTCCTCCAACGCCTTCTTCTCCCGTGCCACGAGCCCTTTCCTGCTAAGCGACGACGTTGATATCGATACAATAAACAAACTCGCGCCAAACATCACCACCCCCTGTCTCCTCCTCCTTACACCAACTCGCTTGCGCCGCCACAGCAAACAGCAGACCTCCCATACAAACATCACAATACACACACTCGCTGCCGCCGCCATGCCTTACAACACACGGCGCAAGTCGCTGTCGCTGCCCAGCCTCGGCATTCACATTCCCATGACGCACGCCGCCCGCGCTGCCGCTGCTGCGTCTGCTTCCTCCAAATCGGCCGCCCGTCTCTCTACGTCGCCGCCCGCGCCCCTCGCCCAGTCCCCCGACTCCCATCCCAGCAAACGTCTCAAGCGCGCCCACGCCGCCGACGCCATTGACCAAACGCCCCCTCCTTCGCCTACCGTGGCCGACAGCATCGAGATGACCGACGCCGACTCAGTCTCCAAGATTGACCTGTCCACCGTCAACGACGACATTGTCGAGGGCGTCATTGTCCAGCTACAGACTACCGGCAACCGCCCCCATCTCGTCAAGGACCTCGCCATTGTCCTCGGCCAAACTCTCACCTCGGTGCAACAGTAAGCCTTTTCTACTTGTCCTTTCCTCTTGCAATCGCTAACGCAACACTAGATCCGCCAACCCTTGCGCCATCATCTCTTCTCGCCTGGCTTCCTACCTCAAGCGTCCTACCTGGACCGCCTCTTCTCCCTGCCCTCTGGCCAAGGAGCTCGAGACAGTTCACCCCCGCCGCACATACTTCTTCCTCACTACCCAGCCTCGCCAGGAGCTGCCTGACCCCAGCATGATCCAGCCCATCCTCCCCGCCGCCATTGTCACCCCCTCCGTCTCCTTGACCGACGACTCTGGCTCTGACGCCGAGGGTCGCCGTCGCGAGCTCAGCCCCTCCCCCGAGGTCGACCTCTCTCCTCACGAGTTTGAGGACAGCTTCGACGACGTGTTCCTCCCCGGCACCCCCGCTGGCTCCTTTTCCTCGCGCCGCGTTAGAGTCGCCCGCGACTTCCGCCACGACTCGCCGCCTCTGGAAAAGGACGAGCGCGAGTTCACCCAGACCGCCGACGTCGTTCTCAAGCGCAAGCTGTCCGACGACACCCCCGTCGTCGTCGACCCGGCCGAGCGTGTCATCCTCGCCGAGTACGGCTTCCGCGACGACATGTGGTTCGGCGAATCGTCTGCCGCCTTCCTGGCCAGTCCCGCTATTAAGCCTAGCACTGGTCCCTTTGGCCGCAAAGACGACGAGGCCGACAACTGGCTGCGCCTCTTTGAGGGTGACCAGGGCGCCGAGACGATTGAGATTGACGAGCTCGACGGTCTCCTCGACGCCTACTAAGTCGACCCTCCCCAAATATACTATAGATTGTACGATGGGACGATGCGTATGAGCTGCGCTTCGACCGTCGTCCCGGGGGCGAGTCCCCCTTCTTCTTCTTTTTCGCACTGTACAAATTTGTTCGATACTTTACATCTCCCCGATATTACGAGACGCTATTTGGCGGATGTCTACGATATACATGTATATAATGTTGCCACCGGGCAACGGCCCTTATTGGCTCAGACTGGATTACGACTAAAAGGGATGGTTACGGAAAAGGTTCTTTCTTGCTTTATAAGATGGCGTTTACTTTGCATTTCGGATTAGCGGTTACATTAAAAGAATATACCACTCACTGCACCTCATTTCTTTTCTTCTTTGTACTGTGATGTAGAAGCTCGATTGTAAAGGTTGGGCTGTAGGATTTTAATTGTAGAGGCGAGATTGTAATGACGAGAGGCTACAGATCGTATTTACGCCCAACGTCGAGCGAAGCGAGGGAGAAAAAAGATAGCAAAAAGAAGAAGAAGAATAATAATAACAGGTCTATTGGTATTGTACAGTATCCACTCCCATCTAAAACTCGCAACTGGCACATATATACACCCAACTATCATACACATCCTCATAAAGCTGCCATACATCGCCATCTCCAACACATTTCCCATTTATTTCTTCTTCTCCCCTTCCACCTTTAACTCCACCCATACCAACGTGCCCATCTGCAGCACTTTCGGCCTCTCCACCTTCACAATCGTCAACCCCGGCGTCTTCCGTACCGCCTCCTCCACCAGCGCTTCGATGTCTCGATTCCACCAGCATCCGTACTTATCAAAATGCTTCCGCGCGTTTTGATCCAGCAACCCGTTAACAAGCCCGTAGAAGCCCTTGCCGTGCTCGAGGAGCACGATCCGCCCCGTGGAGGGTTTCACGGCGGAGGCGAGGTTGCTGAGCACGGCGACGGGGTCGGCGACGGAGCAGAGACCGAATGTCTGGATGATGGCGTCGTATTTTCGGGAGGAGGATGGGGATGGCGGGAAAGAGGGCGCGGGGGGCAGAGGATGGTGGGCGTCGGAGTGGACGAGTCGGAGACGACCGTCGAGGAAGGCGAGCTGTCCGCCGGTATTATCCGCCATGGACGCGGCACGCACAATCGGCGCCGCGTCCTTGAGCGGCGGCACCGTATCGCTCAGCTTCTGCCGTGCCACGTCCAGCATATCCACCGATATATCCAGGCCCGTAAACGACGTGATCCCTTTCCGCGCCGCGCGCGCCGCCTTCCTCTTTACCTCCACGCTCGCGCCCTCCTTGGCCGCCTCCAGCGCGTTTGTAATCGGCGACCAGTCGTAGTACGCGAGATTCCGGCCCGAGCCCATCGCCAGCTCCAGCACGTCGCCGCGCGCATGCTCCGCGAGGCGTTTGCGTAAACTCGTGATGCCCGTCCAGTACTCGGGCCAGTTGAGCTCTTTATCAAACTGCTCCGCGTTGTCGCCCGTTAGAGCCGGCGGACGACCTGTCGGCGTTTCGTGTTCTGCTTCGCAGGCGCAGGGGGAGGAGGAGGATTTGAGCGTCGCGGCAGCGGTGCCGAAAATGTAGAAGCCGAGCGCGCCGGCGACGAGTGCGGCGCCGGAGAGGGGAAGCCAGGTGGCCCGCCACACGGTAAGTAAAGTGTCGGCCTGCTTCGGTTTCGGATCGGGTGGACGAGGACGCGCTTGCGAGGCACTGTGAAGCAGCCGTTAGTATTCAGGGACAGCTTTGGTGGGGGGGTTATATATGGGTGTGTAGTTGGGTTCGTACGGTTTATAATTCGTCGGTTCCGGAGCTTTGGTTTTCGGCTTGGGCCCGATGCGCGGCTTCGCAGGGCTGCGGTCGACGGGCGTGTTGAAGCTCGCCCAGCGACGGCGGCAGCACTGCGTGCGCGCAGCGGCCGCGGCGCGGCGCGTCGTCACGCAGGCGTTCATCGGGTGCGCATAGCTATATTCCGTATACTTTGGATGAATTGGGCGGGCGGGCTGGCCCGTGAAAGTGCAGTTGGCGTCGTGTGTTGAGATGATTTGGGATGGACAGTATAAGTCAATGTGTACTTTTTTTCGCGGAGTCGCTCCGGCCCGAAAGTCTCGGCACCGATTCCGCGTTTACGCACCGTCTCCAAATGAGTGGGTCTGGGCTAGCGGTGATCAAGCTTGTTCGATGCGTGCGTCGTGAATGGATGGTACCCTGTACTTGCATCATTTTTTGCGACATCATCTTGGTTGCTGCCTCGGCGGGCAAATCGCGTAGCTAATTCCTGAGTTGGGCACTTATTTTATATCAAGAGGTGACTTTGGGGGAGGGAAATCGATATGGCCGCTCAGGGAGACTTGCAGGAGCTCCTGCGCATGCTCACGGCGCGTAAAGTGCCCATGCTCACAGCCATGGGGCACGTCAAATCACTACAGTCGAAGAATCTCAAGAGGTGAGTAGAGAACGCCACGGACCATGCACGCATTCACGATAGTAACAAACATGCAGCATCGAACAAATAGCAGACGCGCCGGTCGCGACAGTTGAAGAAGCACTGAAAGACGCGAAACTCGCCAAAGCCTTCCACACAGCATGCAAATCCCACAGCAAGAAGCCTCCAGCGACTGCGGCCAAGCGCGGCGCCGAGGACGCCATCTCGCCGACATCCAAGAAGAGCAAGCTCGAGCCGACGAAACGCGACCTCGACTACGGCGCCATGGCACCCGACGACCTGGAGGCATCGCTCGAGCTGCCGCTGGTCACGGACGAGGCGCTGATCCGCGCCACCACGGTCGTGACGAACCGCGCGCCGCTCGTCCTGGCGTTCGCCGTCGAGGCCCTGCGCGCGACGATGCCGGAGCAGCCGCCGAGCAGCCGACTGAGCCTCGCGCAGGCCGTGGTCAGCGCCAACTCGCGCAGTAAAGCCGTCAGCATCGGCATCGAGAAAGCCGGCAGCGAGGTGCCTGTCGCCACGGGCCAGCCCAAGGTGCGTGTCCTAGGGCGCGAGATTCCCGTTCTTAAACGTGGAGATTATACATGGTCCGGCGCGCCGAGCAATGATACTTCTTCTACGAATGCAAGCAGCAGCAGCAGCAGCACGACGGGCAAAAAGACGTGGACGACGAGCGCGACGCTGACGTCGCGCGCTTCTACGTTTGTCGCCCACGCGGCGACGGTATCGAATGCAAATCTACGACCGAGCCTCATTAAACAGCTCATGGCGGAGCGGCCGGACCTGGAGACGGCGTCGCACAATGCGTGGGCGATTCGCACGAGCTTTGGCGGCTCGCCGCTGGTGCAGCAGGCGTCGTTTGACGACGGCGAGTCCGGGTGCGGCAAGTTTATGCTGGAGATCTTAAAGGAGGCCAATATCACGAATACGCTCGTCGTGTTAACGCGCTGGTACGGCGGCGTGATGCTGGGGCCGGACCGGTGGCGGCTCATGCGGGAGTGCGTCAACGACGCGCTCGCCTCGCGGCAGCGCACGCCGGCGACGTTTGTCCCCGGCGAGGCGGCCGTCTGGGGCCTCGACACGCAGGACACGAAGCCCGCGGCGTCGACGGTCGGCATGGGCATCCACCGGCCCGAAGGCGCGCGCAACTACCTGCTGCGGTCGTTTGGGTCGCCTGAAGCCCAAGGTGGGGGGCCGAAGAAGACGGTCACGGCCATGAATGAGGAAAAGCTGGAGAATTTGGGGCGGTTGCTGGGCGCGCTGCGCATCGTCGTCGAGAGCTGGCAGGGCGTGCTGAGTAGAGAGGAGCTGGATAAGAGGGCGTGGCACTGGTATACGGCGGTAAGGCCGGATGTGCAGTCGGGGCCATCGGGCTGGGGCGCGCGCGGGGAGCTGAAGCTGAGCAGGATTCTGGACTTGAAGCGCAATGTGAGCTGAATGCATATATTCCAGCCTGT
The DNA here is from genome assembly GCA_002796755.1 of Paracorniculantispora psalliotae. NCBI lineage: Eukaryota > Fungi > Ascomycota > Sordariomycetes > Hypocreales > Cordycipitaceae > Paracorniculantispora > Paracorniculantispora psalliotae. The sequence goes on from PHFE01000093.1 coordinate 2,592,252, forward strand.
ACATATTAAATATGCAATCACTCTACCATTCTACTTACAAGGTCATGTAACGAATGGGGAATGGAATGGCTGTCGCTGGGCACCAGCTCTTTTATCGATAAAGCCCCGCCACAACGCGTCGACGCGCGGGGAGGTCGAGCACGGTTATTATGACGCGGGCGAAGCAATATGTTACAACAGAGATGCCCGCTATTATCCTTTTAACCCAGATATGCAACAAACCTAGCACCATTTGGCCCTGTGTTCTCCCCCCCCCGATACGTAGACAAGATTCGATAAGCAGGCATAAAGCTCAAGCTCAGCTGTGTCTCGCAGCGGGCGACGCCCCCGCCCCATCGTAAGTAAACAGAGGCACAGGGCAACACAAACAAAGGGAGCTCAGCTGTACGAGAGGAGTAAAAAAACGCCAAAACTAGGAAGTAAATTAGCAACAGGAAGAAAACTTGTCCCCGGCAACCTGTACGACACTGCACGAAAGAAAAAGCAACGACCTAATCTTGCAGCGTGTCGATTTACAGCCATACCCCTCCCCCTGCCGACGTGACATTGCAGCCCTGGTCTTGTTGACGGACCGTTTTTTGTTCATTTTTGTTCGCCCTTGTCAAGTTTACCCTCGTAAACCTCACCACCACCCCACCTAAAGCACATTTGAACGGGTGGCCTCTTGCGAAACGCCTTCTTTCCGGTTACTTTTTTGTTAATTCACACTCTTTTTTCTCTCCTCTTCTTCTTTCATTTGACTATTTGCAACGGGCGGGCCTGTTTTCCACAAACACATAAAATCATGGATAACTACCAAAAGCTAGAAAAGGTCGGCGAGGGTAAGCAAAGCATCCATCCCACCCCCGCGCCCATGACGACAAACATAGCCGCGTGCAGGATGCCCGCGACAAAAGAAAAAACCGCGCCGCTAACGGATTTCTGGTGATTTGACACACAGGTACCTATGGTGTCGTTTACAAAGCCCGCGACCTCGCCAACGGCGGCCGCATCGTCGCGCTGAAAAAGATTCGCCTCGAGGCCGAGGATGAAGGGGTGCCCAGCACCGCGATCCGCGAAATCTCCCTCCTCAAGGAGATGAAGGACCCCAACATTGTCCGCCTCTTCAACATTGTCCACGCCGACGGCCACAAGCTCTACCTCGTCTTCGAGTTCCTCGACCTCGACCTCAAGAAATACATGGAGTCGTTGCCCGTCTCCGACGGCGGCCGCGGCAAGGCCCTGCCCGAAGGCTCCTCGACGCACCTCTCGCGCCTCGGCATGGGCGACGCCGTCGTCAAGAAGTTTATGCTCCAGCTCTGCGAGGGCATCCGCTACTGCCACTCGCACCGCGTCCTGCATCGCGATCTCAAGCCCCAGAACTTGCTGATTGACCGCGATGGCAACCTCAAGCTTGCGGATTTCGGCCTCGCCCGCGCGTTTGGCGTCCCGCTGCGCACATACACCCACGAGGTCGTCACGCTGTGGTACCGCGCGCCGGAGATTCTGCTCGGCGGACGCCAGTACTCGACGGGCGTGGATATGTGGTCCGTTGGCTGCATCTTTGCCGAGATGTGCACCCGCAAGCCCCTCTTCCCCGGCGATTCAGAAATTGACGAGATTTTCAAGATTTTCCGGTACATTTACCCTCACGAAACCTAACCGTGGCACCCACTAACCTCCGTCTCTTTAGCACCCTCGGAACCCCCTCAGAAGATGTCTGGCCCGGCGTCACCTCGTACCCCGACTTCAAGTCGTCCTTCCCCAAGTGGCGCCGCGACTACTCGGCCGTCCTCTGCCACAACCTCGACGACGCCGGTCTCGATCTGCTCGAGGCCATGCTCGTCTACGACCCCGCCGGCCGCATCTCCGCCAAGGCCGCCGTCAACCACCCGTACTTTGAAGACTACTCGGAGGAGGCCGTGGCGCCCAACGCGGGCCGCGGCTCCGGCTACTACAACTAGAAGTATGTAGCGGCCGGGCCGTGTCCCGTACCCCCGCGGTAAGGAACAGACGTCTGAAACGTTGTAACGCCAGGAAACGCTATCGAAATATGAACTGTTTGGATCCCAAGGGCGCGGCTGTTTGAAACATGGTTATCGGCTTCAGGATATATGTGAATACAACGTCACTGGAGCAAAGCAGGGAGATCAAGACGAGATGCTCCAGGTGTTGCCCCGCATGTAGGAAAGCAAAGACGTCCCGCCGCCGCCTTTTGTTGCTTTGGCATCGCACAGGAGAGGAGAGAAGAGCACAGAGAACCGCAAATTTGGAATTGGAGCGTCGTCCCGCATGTCCTGCTTATGTACAGTGTAGATTGGGACACTATTGCCTTTTTTCTTCACTGGATTTACCACTTTATCGTTTTACGTTTTTTTTTCTTGTTTTCGGCAGGCAGGGTAATAGAAAAGGAAACAAAATGAAGCAAATGCACATGCCAGTCGTCTTATTCATCATGGTCGTAATACGAGCGCAATGTCTGACCTGCTCTACTAGTCCGAGGTCAGGCTTGCCGCTACTTTGGATATCTCTCATCGCCATTACCAGCTCATTCCCTCCCATACGGTGGGAGTTTCTCCGTCAACATGCCTGCCATCTCGAGTATAATCTTGGTACTTTGGATTTATCGCTGTTACCAGCTCACCCCCTGCTCATACGCCGGGAGGTTCTCCTTCAGCATGCCCGCCGTCTTGAGTATAATCTTGGCGCTGCGCTCCCCCAGGAACTGCGTGTCAATCAGGCACACCCTGTGGTCGCCGCAGATGAATTTCCCCGGCACGCAAGTGCACCCTTTGTGCCGCTCCTGCATGCCCGTCGTCGCATTCTCCTCCAGCACCATGATGGTCTGCACAATGAGCGCCAGCAGCCGCCCGTCCATCATGCCGTCGCGGCAGTGCCAGTCGCGCAGCAGCGCAATCAGCCGGCGCCGGATCCCGCCGTCGCGGCAGTTGGTGCCCACAAAGGAAAGCACCTCGCACGCGCTCATGGCAAAGGAGAAGGTGAACCTGCGCGCCGCCGCCGCCCGGCCGCCACCACCACCAGCGGCGCCGGCGGTGGCCGCGGCGGCCTTCTTCTTTGCTTTTCGCGCCGCGACGTGCTGCTCGGCGTAGGCGGTCACGCGCTCCAGCGCGGGCGTGTGCTCGTCCCAGGCGAGCTCCCCGGACTCGCGCGTGTGCGTGAGGAACGTCTCCACGGACATCCAGAGGATGCGCAGTGCAAAAATACTCTCCTCTTCCTCGTCGTCGTCGTCGAGGGGCGGAGACCCGTCAGCAGCAGCAGAAGCAGCAGCAGCAGCAGCTTCTCGGCGCGCGAGCAGCGCGAAAAACTTGTCCTTCCAGGCCAACAGTTCGCCCACGTAGGCCTGGACGCTGCGCCACATGGACGACCCCCCCGCGGCCTCGTTGCACGGGACGCTGAGGTACCGCCCGATATGGCAGTAGCCGGCGATGAGCGGCTGCAGCTCCGTGTAGGCGTCGGCGGCCGAGGTGAAGGGGGCGTCGGAGCAGCGATGCGCCTTTTGGCGCCAGCGCCACTCGGGAATCTCGACGGTTCGGAAGCGGTTGCAGAACTGCATCTCAAAGTGCGTAAAGGCGGCCGTGAGCGCCTTGGTCGTTAGGACGCAGCCGGGTCGGCGCGAGCCTGGATTGTCGACGCGATAATTTGGCGTCGTGCATGTCAAGTCGTCAATGTCCTCATCGCCACCATCATCCGCGTCATAATGCTCGTCTTCTTGAACGGTGTCATCCGGCTCTCCGTACTGCCACCTCCAGTACAAGCGATTGCCGCCCTTGGCATGCTCCGACGCCTGCTCGTAGTCTTCCTGCAGACAGCACAGGCAGGTGAAGAGGGTGCTCGCGAGCAGGATGGTCTCCTTGTCCGCGTGGGCCAGCACCGGCTTTTTCGTCAGCGCCAGCACCGCCATGACGGCCGCGTTGTACTGCGTCAGCGCAAACGCCTGGTTGCGCTGCCGCGACTCGCGCGCCTGGGCCGTCTGCGCCGTGATGCAGGTGGCGCGGTGCATGGCCGCGATGGCGAGCCCCGCGTGCCAGATGGCCGGGTACACCTGCGTGGCGCGCATCACGTCGACGGTCCAGAACGACTGGCTGAACATGCCCGCCATGCGCAGGACACACTCCCGGTGCAGCATGGCAAAGGCGCTGCGCTCCGCGTCGCTGGCGGTGACACCGGCGGGGGCGTTGCTCTGCGCCGGCTGGTGATAGACGGTCATGACGCCGGGGGCGGCGGCGCTGCTGCTACTGCTGCGGGCAGCCGGGGTAGCGTCGCTCCGATCGTAACCCTCGCAGTCACGGCCCGTGGCGACACATCGTCTACAGAATGGCACGCCTTCGTCGCACTTGATTCGCCGTCGTCTGGCGGGGGAGAGAGTGAGCCAGGCGGTCTTGGGCTGGGTGGCGCTCCATCACGTACCTGCAGGTGCGGCACCCTGTCCTCGTCTTGGTGGCCCATTTTCTGCTTCTCTTGGAGCTACTGGAGTTGGTTTGATCCGCTTCCATGTTAGAGCATTCCGTGACGCCTCTTTATGCATGTGGTTGTGTGTTTCTTCGGAGACTTTACGAATTGAACGAGGTGGTCCGGCCCAGTTAAACAGGGATTCTCTCGCATCAATGTGGCGGTCGATCATTTTAGCGTGAGGCAGCTCGGCAGTCGCTAACAATGGGTGAGCTGTTGAGGTAGCAGAGTCAAAAATGTGATTTAAATCGAATAAAGTCGAGCGGATGAATTGCGCTTGACCTAAAGCATCCATTTTACTGCCAATTGTGCTTGCTGGTTAGGAATCAGTCGCACGAATGGCTGATTGAGCTTCTTAAAGATTTGCTCAAGCTCGCGCCATCCTCAAAACTTTAAATTATACTCCGCAAATATCGTGCTAGTAAGGCTAAGCACGGCGCCAGGCCGTTTCTTTATTTCTTTCTCCTTGTCTACCAAGTATCGTAGAAAATTTATCCATTGGCATCGCAGGAGTTGCGCAAACGCGTTTTTCGCAACACTGAGACCTTGCGGCTGCCGCCACGACCGTCTTCACCATGTCGCATACGCCCACGCACCGGCTTCGGCCGCAAGAGTTCACGCTCCCGTCCGGCAGGAAAATCATTGCCAGCCTGCCGGTCGACATTCCCGGGCTGCGCAAGCGGCACACCGATACCGACACCGACGTCGTCGAGCACGGCTCCGAAGAGCACATCAACTACCTGCGCCAGGTGCACTCGCACCACGAAGGGCGGCGCGACCAGATGCGCGCGCGCCTCGGCGACGCGGCGTCCGAGTGGGAGGAGACGCACCGCCAGCTCAGCTCCGTCAGCCAGGAGCTCGAGAAGCTGTCGCGGCGCAACACGGCGCTGGGCCACAACTTTGACAAGTTTGGCTACAACAGCAACCTGCGCACCTACGACGGCGTCCTGGGCGACGGGGGCGGGGGCGGCAGCGGCGCCGCGACGCCGGGGGACGATCTCGAATCGGCGCCCGGTGAGGAGAGACACCACAGAGGAGACAGCACGAAGCTCTTTAAACGACCTGTAGTGAGACAGTGGTTTCACAAGAACGTCATTTGGCGTGCGGCTGGGCAGACGGAGATTATGGCCATTGAGCTGTTCTTTGATCTTCTCTATGGTACGTTGCGCGTGCTATCGCGTGTTTAATGGTATTGGCTGACATATTCTGCAGTTGGAATTATTCATTCGAATGGCGAGCACATGGCGGAAGAGCCCACCGGCCACGAGCTGTTACGGTTTGCCATTACATTCATCATGTCCTGGAAGATTTGGACCGAAATCACCTACGCCCTGAGCTGGTTCGAGTCCGATGACGTCCTGACCAAATGCGAAGTCCTTTTCCAGCTCGCCTGTCTCCTCGGGTATGACTTGCCAAGCATCTCCCCATCCGCACGTACTCATGCTAACCGGCTCGCAGCTTCACCACCAACATGATTAGCAGCTTCAACGAGGACCCCGCGCACAACACCTACGTCCAGCTCGTCGGCTTCTACCTCGCCGCGCGCTACGTCGTCGCCCTGCACTTTGCCATCAACTACTTCCTGCTGCCGATGGTGCGCGGCTTCATGCTCGCTTCCTGCGTGCAGGTCGTCGTCCCCACCGCGCTCTGGATCGGCAGCATCTACGTCGAGATGCCGAACCGCCTGGCCCTCATCTGGATCGCCATCGTGCTCGACATGTGGGGGCAAATCTTCTACATGGCGCCCGTCCAGTACACGCTGCGTCAGAAGGCGGACACGGACACGCCGTTCACGCGCGCGGTGCGCGGCCTATTTGACTACATGCCGGCCGTCAACATTGAGCACCGCGTCGAGCGCACCAACGCCTTTGTGTCGCTGGTGCTCGGCTACTCGGTCGTCGGCATCCTGTTCCAGAGCAACGGCGGCTACAACATCAACGCGTTTCTGGGCAAAGCCATCCTGGGTCTGTGCCAGGCCTTCTTCTTCAACTGGATCTATTTCGACGTCGACAGCAACGGCATTGATTTGCATGCCATTCGCCGGTCTGCGCCAGCAAGTATGTATTTCTTTTCTGGGTCACGTCTGCGAAATATGCATTGACTAACTCGTTTCTGCAGTGGCGGTTTGGAACAACGCGCACCTGCCCTTCATCATGGGTTACATCATCGCAACGTCGGCCTTGTCGCGGCTGGTTCTGGCTTCCGACATGTCTAACACGCATCCAGAGCAGCTCACCGAGAAATACCACGCTCTGGCAGAAGAGGAGCTGGAAACTGGCGTGCGCTACTTCTACTGCCACGGACTGGCCATCGCTCTGCTGTCCATGACGGCCATTGCCATCAGCCACCGGCACCAGTCGAATGGCACACCCCGCCTAGCCAAGAAGTGGCGTCTTGTCAACCGCGTAGCCATAGCCTTCATCATGTTTTTCCTGCCGCTGGCGACGGAGCTCAAGTCCCTTCACCTCATCTCGATTACGTTTGGCTTGATTAGCTGGGTGCTGATAGTCGAACTCTGGGGCGTCTCGCTGAAGGGTCATTCATTTATTGGAGAGGTCGACTGCAAGCGCAAAGCCATCAAAGGAACCAAGGAAGAGGGCGATGCAAATTTGCCTCCTGTTACGTGATGGCTCAACCATTTTGCGAAGTCTACTTTCGGTGAGAGACAGATCTAAAGCAATTGATGTATAATGTATGTAATATTTGACAGTTTATTAAATATTCTGCCTGTATACAGCCCCTGATTTAAATATTTCTCTTCTTATTCGTCCGACTTCGTCTCCTCCACGACGGCACGGAAAACCTCGGCGGCGGCGAGCTGCTCCGCCGCGGCGGCCTGCAGGCCACGCAATTCGGCCAGCGCCCTGCGCTAGGTGGCGACCAGCTCCTCCAGTCTGGCGTTGGTCGATGCGACCTTGGTCGCGAGCTCGGTCATGACCTCGGCCTCGCGGCACGGGGGCGCGCCAGCCAACTTCATCTGGCACCACCTGATCACCAGCTGACCGCACGCGAATCCCAACGCAGTCCACCCCAAGGTGGCCCAGAATCCTAAAGGGGGGGAGGGGCAGGGGCAGAAGGCCATTGTTGCTGCTGCTGCTGTTGATGACGATGATGGTGGTGGTGGTGCTGTTGTTGCTGCTACTGCTGCTGCTGCTGCTACTGCTGCTGCTGCTGTTGCTGCTGTTGCTGCTGTTGCTGCTGTTGCTGCTGTTGCTGCTGTTGCTGCTGTTGCTGCTGTTGCTGCTGTTGCTGCTGTTGCTGCTGTTGCT
>PHFE01000093.1:2600025-2667012 GCA_002796755.1 Paracorniculantispora psalliotae
CGCTGCTGTTGCTGCTGTCGCTGCTGTTGCTGCTGCTTCTCATCTGGTATTTGTTGGTGATGGAATATTTTGGAAAAGCAAGGGACTGTGATATTCGTCTATTCTTTTAATTGGCAGAAGCGATTCGACACTGAGGTTGGAAAGAAAAGACTTCAGTTCCGTGGCGAATACGGTCGGTGTGCCTGCCTTGCCCGTTTTCGGAAGCAATTAAACCGATACATGCTTGAAAAAGCAAGGGAACTATTAACTGTATTTGAAAAATCTCTTGCCCCGGTGTTTCTAGGCACAGCACGGAGTCACAACACAGAGTCACAGCACAGACTCACATCACGCAACAACTATCGCACATACAGGCCTACAAGAGGTTTAATTCAAAGATTGCATGCAAGTATATTGGAAATGATTTTCAAAATACGTTATTGAAGCCATTGTTTGCTAGTTATATGCCTCCAAGTCCAAAGATCGAGAGCTGCGATTCAAACGGCGACGCCTCAAGCTTGCGAATAGGCAACACCAACTCACTACGGATGGAGCGGAGTTTCGAAGTTCACCGATGAAATAATCCGAAAATAAACGACCATGGAGGCGCCGTAAAGAGATGCTGCAAAGCACGGCGCTTCTGTCGAGTGTCGGGACCTCTGGTACTAGGTAGCTAGCGACTCGGAAGATCGATGGCAAGTGCATTGACGGCCGCCCGCCAAAAAAATAGCCGCTCTGCTGTCGCAAAATTCAAGCCAAGACCTGATGAGCGTTCGGTCACCGCGTCATCACAACACAGTGCTGTGCAGACTTTCACTTCTTCCCTTTTCTTGCGCGCCCGCCGCTACGAATGCGCCGTTTCATCGCACACCCACCGCCACCGACGAACCTTTTGTCTCTCTTTGTTGCTGGAGCGAACCTGACAGAACCAGCTATGAAGCTGGCGCAGGCACCGTGTGGACGAAACAATTCGTACGAGGTTAGATTTGCTTCACGTATCCAAGATTTCCGCCCTGTGGTATCGCGACTTCGCTACCAATCCGCTACTTCTCTGCCCTCCAACCTCGCCGTGGCACTGGCCGTGGCTGGCACTGCTTCTCAGCACAATTTTGGCCCAGACCGCGAGTTTATCAAACAACCTCTATGCGCCACCTCGGAGCTTAATAGGCGCCCACTCAAACTCTAGCGGCGAGTACACTGGCTCGCAAATATAAAAACCCAAAGGATTCCCTCCTGTTCTCGGAACAGAAAATTGCGACGCCACCCTCAAAGCATCCAGTTCCAAGACCTGACTTGTTGCGCCCCAACGCTGTCTCTGACCAGGACGACAGTAGCTGCACAACCCTTCATTTGCTTCTTCCACCGCCCTGGCACAATTCAGCGACATCTCCTCCGTCCTTAGGTACCGGACAACCTTGCTCTACTCGCCTATATCAGCCAAGCAAACAAAATACTCGAATATTGTTCCTCCGCAATATGACATTCGAGCCCTTTTCGGGGGCTCTGTCCTCGAACAGGCCGCCGCCCTCTTATGATGCGGTAAGCAGCAAGCTCGCTCCTCTCGTGAATTTCCTGTACAAAGACCAAAGGCTAATGAATATAGTGCGTACATGAAGATAAAAGACTGGACTTACTTGTCAGACCAGCGTACTACAACCGATTACAAAGTCGACTTCTACGGTTACCAGACAAACCGCTTGTCAATGTCATGTTACATTTGGACCTCGATAGCGTCTTACGACTTCGCCATGTGTCGAGAGTATTTATGCGACTATTTTCTAAGAAAGAATATTTCGAACAATACCATCTGAACTCCATTGCCAGCCACAAAAGATGTCCGAGAGCGATATGGGCGATTCCCAGCAGTTTCTTCCCACAACAGAAAAGTAGCTGGCTCGGCCAGTTGTGTTCTTCGTGCTCAGACCGAAGAAATGGGGATATTTTTGGGAAGCAACTATTCTCTGATATGCCATTAATGCACTGTTCACAGTGTAATGCTGACCACAAGCAAATATTTTTCTCGGCAGGAGAACGACAAGAAGCTGACGACACGGAAAGAATATGTCTGGGACATGAGTACTCGCTTCCAATATGCATTCACCTTGGGTTAACTCTATTGCAAGTCCAAAAAATTGCGAAGCACCAGACCAATCTTCGGCTAAATTGTGGAAAACTCCATCCACCAGCACCAGGACGCACAAAGTGCTTGCGATGTGTAGAGGACAACCAGCCCTACGTGTCATGTCATAACGATGACTCTGACAAGCTGCGACTAAAGCTCGAGTTCGCAACACATATACGTTGCAGTCGTCTGGCGTCAACCAAGATATGTCCCGAGACTCTGCGACAAGAACTTAGCTCCGTTTGGAATATTTCGGCTACTGGCAGGTGGAAAGATAATTTCGGCTTCGCAGTGGCGGATCCATTACGAGCATTTGACCCGAATATCTGCGACTGCGTTGAATGGTTGTCACCCTCTGCACAGCACGTGCAATGGGAGCTCCGACAAGATGAACGATCTTGGTGGAGAGAGCCAGCACCAACAGACGGGTTCACCAGCTTAACCGGTCGCTGTGCCTTCACACGCCATGGCTTTACCACCCAGTATGAGGGTATCACTGTCGACACCGACTTTCTTAAATGCCCCGCGGATGAAAACATGTTGATCTTCAAACAGGCTGTCAGCTGTGCTGTGGATCTCAAATTTGCAGCCGGGCCTGGCTGGGGCAATCTCGTGACGGTGCTATCATATGCTCTGTACTCAGATGAATTTTTCGAAGGTGCGACTATTTGTCCTCGCGCTCAATGTGCATTGCATAAGCTATCATGGCACTCTAGGAATGCTTCAATCTTCTGGGGCCAGAGCACAAGAGACGACTAGCACGGAGGAAGAATTCAAAAATTCGTGTCTGGATAGGGATTAGACTCCTGCTTTTGGTAGGAGAGGTCAGGGAGACACACTCACGATCGGAATTTTTTATGGCTTGCCACTGAGTTTGACGGATATTTTGTTTCCAACGAGTACCAACGTCGCTGACGATGACAGGGTATCCCCGAGGGTATAGAATCAGTAGTCAACAGGGTCAACAGGGCCAACAGAGTCTATAGTGTGTTGGGGATTAAGACGTTGCTTGCCACTGAATTTGACGGCTATTTTGTTTCCAACGAGTACCAACGTCGCTGAGGATGACAGGGTATCCCCGAGGGTACAGCATCAGTAGTCAACAGGGTCAACAGGGTCAACAGGGTCAACAGAGTCAACAGGGCCAACAGAGTCAATAGGGCCAACAGAGTCTATAGTGTGTTGGGGATTGAGACGTTGCTTGCTGCCTTACTCGTGGCCTCCTGTCGGCGCGGAAGCTGAAGGGCACTACAGGGCAGGCCAGAAAACTTCGCTGTATCATAGAGTATAAATACCGTAGCTAGCCTTTATGCTCAATTGAGCTGAAGGGTATCTTTTTTGCTCTTTATCATATCAATCAATTGATTCCTTTATTTTTTTTTTTTGGAAGCTTCCAGTGAGTGGCTGCCAATTGGCGCCCGGGCGTAGGCCCTCGGTCGCCTGCCGCTGCTGTCATTACCGTACAGAACAACACGTACAATCTTCGTCAATTACGCTGATAAAGGATGTTTGGTCTCTCATGGGTCAATAGATCGATCGCCGAAGAGTTTTTGATGAGCACACCACCTGCCACCGAGATAGCGTTGGCAGCCGGGATTGCGCCTGAATGGAGACGGTTGTCAGGAACTCAGCATCAAGGCCTATTATTAATAGGCCGAGAAAATATTACTTCTTAGTGACTTGGCGAGAAGATGCAAATGTGTTCTGGTTCTGGCGATAAAATTGATTCGCTTGTCTATACAAGCACGAGATGAAGCTTCTGGTGACTTGTGAAAACGGACTGCGAAGGAATCTCGAGAAGATGGAGATTTTTACGAATAAATATCGGGTGTCGAACAAAGGCACAAGGTGAAGCAAGAGATGAGTAAAAGAATAAAAAATCTGTATCAAGGACTTGGTACTGTATTATTGTGAGGAAGAAGAGAGGCTATCATACAGTGGGCACGGAGGTCGGGAGAGGGGAACGGTAGTAGGACATGTGGCCCAGCAGTCAAGCTATTCCAAGTTTTCTGCCACGTCATGGCGAGAGATTTTATGCCACCCGAGCGTGCTTTGTCCATTGACTCTCCATAGCTGTCATCCGAGGAGCGTGTGCACGGGAGGGTAAGCCACGAGCCCAAATATACACTTGAGGCAGGCTCGAGCACGCTGGCGGCACTGTTCAAGAGATTTTAGAGCACCTATGAAGGCATGAGGGCTACTGGCCAGGTTGTTTATGCCCCGACCTTTTAGTTGTTTCCGACCCGCGACTCAGTTGCTGTGTGGACGAAGCGGCAGAATGATCGGACATCGAGCGGAGACACATAGGGAAGCGACAGATGAGCACAATCAGCAACAATCTTTAAAATAAAATGATATAGTAATACCATGGTCTGTGTTGAATGATTTTTCAAGGTGTATTGCTATCAACAAACGGAGCTTGATGAGGAACTCGGTTCGGCAACCACGTATATCATCTTTTTTGCTGCGTTTGAGCTATCCATAATATTCCAGTAGCACCATTACCAGAAGCAGCAGCAGCAGCAGCAATGGCCTCCTGCCACTGCCCCTGCCCCTCGATGGGATATTGGGCCACCTTGGGGTGGACTGCGTTGGGATTCGCGTTCGGCCAGTTGCTGGTGGGAGGGAGGGGTACAAGCTAAGCAACCCAAGGTTGCAGGAGCCGCACACACAACGTTGCTTGTCGACAAAGCAGGCCAGGAGCAAGAAAATAAATTAGATCGTGCTCACTGAGGATCGGCCGATTCCGAGGGCCCGCTAACCAGGCAAAGAGCATCAGAAGAGGCAAGGGTTCACGAGGCAGATGACGACCTGTGTGATCCGCCCTTGTCTTGCCCCTACCCGGTGTCCGTTGCTACTGTGGGATGATCTGACAAGCTTACGACGGGTGAGCACGGGGAATTTAGGTAAGAAATGTACGGCTTTGAACAAAATGTGATATCTGTCGATGACGCCCTATCAGGCCATCGCGTTTCACAATGCCAGTGGCCTTTTCTTTCTACTTTGTGCTGGGCAAGGATGTCAAATGGTGGCTCGCGAGACGGTGTGATGCGCAGATGGCGCCACCAGCCCGCACCATCAAGCCGGTTGCATTCCACGCAATAGCGAATCACACAGCCAAAGGGCGGGCGGGATGGAGGTTTGACTGCATTCAGACCCCAGCAGTGCAGAAAGTGGGTGGACTGGTAAAACATAAAACCTGGCCAATTGGCGAGGTGGTGGGTGTTGAGGGTGTCATCGGCAGCGGCGAAAAATTAAGACAGGGCGACCAAAGGGAGGGTGACGGGGGCGACAGAGGAGGATCGAGGGATTTTTTTAATGGGCTTGTCTTTGATTCTACACAGTCTACCGATTTTGGTTCTGTACTGGGGCCAAATTTTTAATTGATTTTCTATCCCCGGGTAGCAACGACACAAGGGAGGAATTCGTTGGATGACGTCCTTGGACAACAGGGCCAGGTAAGCCGGCCACTGACAAACTATCCTGTCTCCCTCGAATAGAGGCGTTTGTCACGAGCATGGGCAAGGCTTGAATATTGGTAACTAATTTTAAAATCAATTGAACAGACCGCTTGTTCTTTGTTGCTTGCGCAAAGAAATATTGTTTGCGTAAAATTGCGCTAGGAAATTGAGAATGACGGTGAGCGCAAGGCAATCAACGCACAGGGAAGCAAAAAAAGCGCCGAATGTCTTGCTTGGCTCATGCTCGGTGAAGGCGAAAGAAAAAAGAGCAAGATGCGGCTGCAAGGTAAGCTCACCGTGCTGTGCATGGTGTAAGCAAACAGCGCGAAGCCCGGAGCGATCTGAAGGAATATCACAAGCAGGGTTATTAAAAAGCAGCTAGACAACGGATCAATTGCTCTCTTGGACCATGGAAACGATGCACGCATAGTAAGGTACCGACAGCCCGGACCAGGCTTCGGCGAGAACGGGATACCAGGGAGCAGGTTCCGCCGAGAACAAATCTGCAGGGGGTCGCCGCCATGCTTCAGGCGCTTGGCTCTCACTAGAAAAGAAAAAGAAAAAAACTAGCGACCGAGATCAGATTTAAAATGGACAAGGCTCATATGCGAGGCTATTCATGCAGCGCAAAGCCAGCCCGGAAGGATGCATAGGCCCGAAAGAGGAGAAATACGAAGCGGAGGGTCCATGCCAGCACATCAAGCAGTAGTAGTAAAAAGACTGCAGCTGCCTATTTTGTTTGGTCGCTTGGCTTTGATATTTTACTTGCTTCTTATTCTAGGGGTTCAATGCCGCTGGCGTTTCGTTGTCATATGCAGGCACGGGGGGATCGGCCATGTATACCAAAAAAGCAAGCAGGGTATTGACTGCGGCTTGGATGGTTGCGTTCCTGCATATTTGCTCTTTGATATTGCTAGATAGATTGTAGATGCAGCGCCCATTCTCTAGCCATGAAAATCTACAATGGGGAAGAATACCGTGCTCTGCAGCATAAGCAGCTGAACGCTGCGGGCAGGGGGAGTGCGCGGCGCGTCCGGCATAAGTAAGCGAGCACGCTGGTGTCCGTATCGAGAACGATGCGATGTCACAGATGTGGAGGGAAGGAAAGATACATCTGCTGAAAGTACCTGGCTTTTTCTCAAGGGGGCGTGTGAACAAGAAGAATGGCAGATTTGACAAGGAGAATGGATCGCCTTGTAATTGAATAGCTATAACCAAGTGCGGATGTTCTGGCTGGAATGCACATTTCAGGAACCACCGTGTTGCCACCGTGTAACGACCCGCGTAAAGTGGTCTCTCTTTAATGACGAGCATCTAGAACTGCTCGGCTAACCAGATATGCCCGTTACAATAAGGTTGAGCCGCTCATTTCTCGCCTTCTTCGGCGCGCGGCTTCCAAAATTGACGAGAAGCGGCCAGTGATGCATGCACGATCAAGGAATCCGTCCTCCCCCCTACCCTCTGGCGAACCGCACATCGAGAACTCACCAGAACGGTGAAAAGATGGCCACGGGCTTGGCTTGGCTGGAATGCGGGGGAGAGCCTATTTGGCCACAGCGCCAGGGGTTCCTTTTTTTAGGGTTGCTTCAGAGACATGGGCGCGAACAATTCAAGTTCGCTCGGAGAAAAAAGAAAGAGAGTGTGGGCGAGGCCGGCGTGGCTGGGCGCCGAGGTGCGCCGCATTCCAGTGCACAGCTGGGCTGGTCCAAGGATTTTTCAAGTGCGCAGCTAGCTGGAGGAGGCGTTGTAGGAGAGAATGGAGACTGGAACATTGTGACGCCTTTGGTGGTAGTATTTGGGAGGGATTTTCATACAGGCCGAAATGCGGTAAGCAAGGTTTACGGGCAAGACAAGCATACGGTCTTGCTGCTCTTTCTCTCGTTTATTCCGTGATGAACCTGCTGGGCGCAGCAAGGGGAGAGCAGCCGAATATTTCTGAATGGGGACGAACAGGTCGGCCCAACGCAGGAGCAGCTGCGGCACCCCGTCTGGGGGCCAGTTTCATGTCAAAAGCAAAAAGGGCCAGTCTGAGGCTTCTGGATGGCCCTGCGACGGTGGAGGTGGCGCTGTTCAGGACGGAGCTATAATAACATGGCAGAGCGCCAGCCAGCGAGTGGAAGTTGGCGGCGCACAAAGAAGGAAAACGGCCCAAATTGGAGGCCCAAAGGCCGTGCATTGCAGGGGTCTTTTCTTTTTTTGGTCCCAAGATGCAGTTGATCGACGGACGACGAGCTAGTCAGGTCCAGACGATTGGGCGAGGTGTGTTGATTCGATGCATAACTGCAAGTCCCTACTTGCGTTTCTTCTTTTTGACATTGATTAAAAAATTACAGGGTAACTGACATTCAATGGCTTGAAATTGTCGACTTGCGTAGAATATCTGCATGAACAGCGGACCTGGCATTGCCGGCGCGGCAGGGGGCTTGACAGCGCATCGAACAACGGGCGGTGCATGAGCATCTTACATGGCTACCCTATGCTGCCTTTCACGCGTCGAACCAAATTAGCAAGGACCGTTGCCACACGAGGTTGATTGGATCTAGGCAAACTCCAGCAAATGATTTTTAAGTAAAGGGATGGAAAGACAATATATATATCGGTAACACATGTTAAGAGTAAATTAGGCTGTGGCCAGGTCCCGAATCGTGAACCGCCGTGGACAGCAGTCGGTATGTCAATTGGTAAAATCTCTTCTTGTCGATTTCCAAAGTCGAGCGGGTCGGAACGGCAACCAAGAAGAAGGACTCTTCGGACAAGTAGAGAACTTTTTCTTGTGTTCCATCAAACCAGCGGAACCACGGATCAGAAACCACTCACGGTCCCGGGCCAAATCGCCCGTGAACCAGCGCAGCAAGTCCTGGCCACACGATCGCCAGCCGTGCAATATAACTTGATACAGGACCACACAGACGCTAGCGCATCAGCGAGCGCCAGAACACGAATTAGCTTGCTGCGCCGTTCGCGCCTTGTCTTATTGGGCCATGTTCAGTCCAACTTCCTGGCCGCTATATTTGCGGTCTATAATAATCGATTGGTTTTTGCTTGGTTTGCGTGTCAGGGCCCATGCATCATTACGGCGGAATAACGCCGCCAAAAAGCAATATGCTCGCATTGGAAGGAAAAAAGGCTTGGATGAGGCCCCCGTACAAATCTTGGACCCCATTTGTCATGTTTGCCTCTTGCATGAGCCAATCTCTGTAATTCACCCTACGTGAAAGATAATCCCTTCCCTTGGCGGAGGCCAAGTAAAGTTTGTGTGCTTGGCTTTTTCTGACGCAGCCCATTGGCCTGGGGCGTGGTCGCTCATTGACCGCATCTTAGGGCTGGCGTGGACGACCCAAGAATAACATCCACTAGAAGGGCAACTATGGCGCCAGGAACATTCGAAGCGGATTCTTTTCTTTCGTATTATTACGATTTGCTCTTCTTATTTGCTATTATTATGGATTTGGCCCCAGGGTTGATGAACGCAAAGCGTATACAAGCGGACCTTTAGGCAAAAACCCACAGGCAAACAAAAAAAGTAAATGAACAGGTTACCTGCGCCATGGCCACATTTGATCATTGATGGTGTCACGGCGCGTACTGAAGCAAGCAAAGCCGGCCGTAAGCCTGATCTGGCGGAGAAGGATTTTCTCTTCCGTGCTAGCGTTTCGTATCCTTCTTCCTTTGGAAGGTAAAAAAAGTCCGAGCAATTGATTGGCCGGGATGGTATTACGAGAAAAGGGAAACGCGCGAAAAACAGAATAAAAAAAAGCTCCGACGAGAAAGAAAACACAACGCACGCCGAAAGTTGTCCTCTTACGGTAAAGGCTGAGAGGCAAAACGATGGCCCCCTGGGCCACGCCAGCAGCGCCCGTGTTTCAAGATGGGCTGCATGCAAGAGAGCAGGGGGCGCGGACCAATCATGAACGGGGCAGCGTTCAGATCGAGGCTAGTGAAGCGGACGCTCGAGAGCCAGTCAAGATGCAGCTGCTGCCGCTCTCTGAGAAAATGGGCTGCTGCTCAACTAGTGCCAGGCTGACCCGGTCTCAGAAAAAAGGCGGGCGGGCGGCGATGCTACTTTGGGATGGATGTTGTTTTGAGAGAGGAAGACGTGATTGAGTCGGGACTATGTTTTAACTTGAGAGTGTATTCATTTCATTGCTGTCGTTGAGAAGAGAGTTGCTTCAAGTCGTAGTCAAGAGAGGAATGCAGAAGTCTCGCCTGCCCAACCCCGGCTGCTCTCTCCGTGCAACGTATGGGAAACGCCCCGGCCTCCCCGGGGCGCGGCCGCCCCTCCCGACCCGACCCCTGGTTTTGGGCAACGGTCTTGTAACGAGAAGGCCAGGCGAGCCAAACGGGTTTGGGTTGGGCTGGGTGTATTCTTTGCACTGGCTGGGCAAGGTGTGCCAGCCAGAGAGAGAGAGAGAGTCCACCTTGGCGAATCTGTAACAAAGATGATTGGCATTCAGACAATGACATTGTGCGTTTCTAGTTAGTTAACGACCAAGGCCCGTAGACAGCTCACCAGTGTCCACAACGGGGCCATTGTATGGAGGACGCAGCGCCACAGGGCGGTTGAATGGCCAGGAAGGCGTCCTGCTCAGTTGGGCTCACTGTGAGAAGCTTGGAGCTTACTATTTTGGTAGGCAGCGCGACCGGGGGCCGGAGGAGGCGGAGAGGCGGTGCCACGAGATTTACGCGCCGGGCTGGGACTGGCTGGCTGCGGTGGCATCCTTTTTCTTGTCATGTCACCTTGTTTACTACGCGCGAGGATGGAGCTTGCCCGGTAAAAATCTATTTTGGTCGTACTCTGCGGGTGTACTACTGCCGTTTTCCTGGGCTACAATGCAATTTTTGTCGATATCTTGTTGAATATATCTGGGTAGATAGTCCACCCACCCATTGTCTCTTCTTTTTCTTCCCATCCCTTTTGGACGTTGTACCTTTTTCTTCAACTATTGTTTCTCCCTTCCGTCATTGTCCGGTGTGGTTTCTTTTCCTTTTTTCGCTTATTACTTTTCGACCCCTCCTCCCTCTCTCCCTTGCCGCCTGGTGTGGAATTTTTGGATTGCCTGGTAGCAACCACCGGACATTGCATTCCGTTTTTACGACCTTTTTGATTTCCGGAGATTTTGTAACGGAGAAAAAGAAGAAACGATTGAAACACGACATCTACGCAAACGCACCTGTGCGCAAACGACTCATCTGAATCACCGCCTTTTTTGCTCCGCGTGGTATATACAAGAAGTTGCTGGCCAATTTCCAACCTGCATATCAGATTTTCTTCTGCCTCTTTACAAAAGTCTCCACTACATTCGATTAATCCTCCGTTCTGCATTGTTCCTGGTGGACAAGAAGCAAAAAAAAAAAGTGTGAGTACGTGGTGGTGCATTCCAGAGGCGGGCCAGCCGGCCATTGGCAATTGTTGCATTCCAGCGCTCAGTCCGCTAACCAAGGAGCTTGAACAGGGGATTTGACACGCTAGCGAGGTCGATCTCCCGCTAAAAACGTTCCCATTAGGTTGTGCCTACTGTGTCCAGGTACCTGTGGGTTTACCTTCAATTTATCGCCCAATATATTCCTCCGCGCCAGTCGCCGGCTGCCCACCAGCCAACCAACCTCCCTCGTCGTCCATCTGCATTATTGGCCGTGGCCTGTCGTCTTGCTCGCAGCCGCATCGCAGATTATATATATCACGACTTGAACTCTTCTTCTGGGTTTGAAGTTTTCATCATCATCATCCAAAAGGAATAATTTGACAATCTCAGTCATTTTTCCTTGCTTGGACCCAAAAAGCAAACGGCGCCAGTTTGGACAGCTCAGACCCGTTCACGGCCATTCTTTCTTTTGAGCAGAACCGAATTGCCTCTCAGCCATTAAGCTACCGAGCTCGCCAAAAGCAATACATCATCCTCCAAAAGCAAATTCACGCCCGACCCTGACTAGCGAGCAACCGTTTTCCCGCTGGCTTGGTAGAGGGACCCCACTATTCATTCGCAGCCACAGATCTCGAGATTGCGACGAGCCCAATCAACCGTGTTTGCATCGATTTGGAAGCAAGCAAAAAGGACAAATAAATTGCTGCATCATCTTTCCAAGACACTGGGAGTTGCTACAGTGATTTTTCTCTAGTCTCGAATCTCTTACGATACCGGAAGAAAGGAGTCTGCCGCCCGCAGGACCCTCGGATCGTCCTCCCTTTTGCTTTTTCGCCCTTGCACTACGGAACACCACCACCGCTATTCTCGCCTGAGCAAAAGGTGCGCCCTTGTTTGCTTTTGCGATTCGACTATTTGACAGTCGAGGCGAAATCTCCGGATACCGAGCATCCCATTCTCGGCCTCCACGACACCTTGTCGGCATTGCCTTGCTCTACTCTGCGCTGCCAACAAGCACGATACAGTACATCCCAGTCTCATCCATCGATTGAGCTGCGATAGACTCTGGCCGAATCCCGCGAGCCGTTCATCTCCATCACTGCTGCGACAATCCGCATACGCCCTCCTGTCCGTCCGAACCCCCGTCGGCCAGCCCGGTAGGCATTGTCCCCCATAGAGCCCAGCGTGACTTTTATTTGGGAGAGGAGCCAAGCAAACTAACGCGTATCTTTTTGAACCAGGTACAGCTTTTTCGCCCTGCAGACGGAACTGACACCATTACTCCCAGTACCTAGTCTACTGCTGCTGTCACGCTGACGCCACACCACACGCCCCTCCACAGAGCGCCCACCCGTCCCGCACCCCCTTCAGCGATCCACCCCCCTGGAAACTGCCCCCAGCAGCTACCTCGACCGCCTGTACCTCATCCACAGCACCAGCTGCGCCCGCTACAGGCAACATCCACTCCCCCAAAAGTAAAAAAGGCCCTGGTCGATTGTCTGTGTCTGGTCTCGAGTCCGTGGCCACATGCTCCTTTGAACTGGTTCCCGCTTCAATTCTTGTCTTGCTTTTTGAGCGGCCTGAGATCACATTCTCTCCCTTTTTTTACTTCTTTCGACATTGAGTCTTTCTCTGCTTTTTAATTCCCCTCTCCCCCCAGAGTCTCACTCCATCGACTCTTCCCTTCCCCTCCCCCCTCTCAACCCTCGACCCTTCTTCAATACTCCTTCCTTTGCTCATATACTTGATACGGCCCTTGTTTCTGCAAGCCCGTATTACTTATATCACCGCTCGGGGCCGCCTTTTCCCCTCCAGAGTTCCGCCGCATCCTATCCTTTTTTTATATCGCTAATAGGCTGCTATCTGGGTATCTACTCATTCACTCTCTTTAATCGCCGCTCACACAAGGGGACCCGCCTCCACCCGCCATATCGGTCTCGCTCGTCCGTTGTTGCATATTATATATATACATCTACTACTTCACAACCCGACACATCATGACTTCCTCGTCGAGAATGCTCGCCATGGATGAGCTCAACAAGCTCGCCCTCGAGCAGTTTGTCTACCAGCCCGTCAGCCGCGAAATGATCGCCTACCTCGCCGACGCCGCCCACAACGTCATCAGCTGCGACTCCTCCCTCATGCCTACGCAACAGGACGCCGCCGCTCAGCAGGAACTTCCTCCCACACCTCCCGAGAGCCCCGAGTCCCGGCCCATCAAGCCCGCCGACGGCAGCCTCCCCACTGTCGAAGAGTTCATCACTCAGCTCGTCGTCTCCTCCAACGTCCAGGTCCCTACTCTCATGTCGACCCTCGTCTACCTCACCCGACTCAAGTCCAAGCTTCAGCCCATGGCTCGCGGTCTCCGATGCACCACCCACCGCATCTTCCTGGCTTCGCTCATCCTCGCTGCCAAGTACCTCAACGATTCGTCTCCCAAGAACAAGCACTGGGCCAACTACACTCACATCACCACCGAGATGTACGCTTTCGGCTTCAACCGCACCGAGGTCAACCTCATGGAGAAGCAGCTCCTCTTCCTTCTCGAATGGGACCTCCGCATTGTCGAGCAGGATCTCTACCGCGAGCTCGACTCGTTCCTTGAGCCCATCCGCCACAAGGTCGCCCACGCCCACGCCAAGCGCATGCGTCACCGCGAGGAGAAGCGTCGCCAGCAGGAGCTGTACGCCGCCGCCGCCGCCTCTTCCAACGTCCGCTACCCCAGCCCTCCTGCGTCCCGTGGCCAGTCTCGCTCTCGCCATGCCAGCCCCGACAACCGCCTGGCTGCTGCTCGCGCCGGTTCCATCACCCCTCCCGGCCTCACTTACAGCAGCTCCGCCAGCTCCTACGCTTCGTCGGTCGCTTCTGCCTCGAGCCGACAACACTCGCGCTCGACTACGCCCCTCGAGTCTGAGCCCGAGCCTTTTGTCTACCAGGCGCCTCTCCACGACAGCCTCTACGATTCACCCGTCGAACTGTCCATGGAGAAGGACGTCACCGCCTCAACCCGCACCCTCAAGCACACGCCCAGCAGACTGCACCTCCACGAGCTCGCTGATTACCAGCAAATTCAGGACGGTGCTGGCAAGAAGCGTCACCGCCGAGGCATGTGGAGCCGTCTGCTCGGTGGTGCGGTGACCGTGCGATGAAACAAATAAGAAGGTGGCTAGCTCAAGCCCTGAGTTAGAACCACACTGCCCACCCGACAACAACAAACAAAGCATGGCGTTTTTCTTTTCGGATTTTCTTCTTCTTCACAGCGAGCTCTTGGACTGGTTCTCATTGCCTCTGCTTTTTTTCAACACTCAACGACTCGAGACACTTCTTCTTCGATTCACTTAATGCGCCCATGCACAGGCGCCTGCATACCTTATATATCCACTCGTGCATAATTACACCTTTGCGACACGAAAAAGAAAAATCTCGGACCGTTTTTTTACTCATTTCCTATTTTTTTTTACGAGCATACGAAATCAAACAACGAGGTTGGATTTCATCAACATTTTATTTTTGGAAAGGGACACACCACTTTTACAGGAGGAGTTTGGCGAAACCATAGCATTATCATTTTTCGATTCTTTTCATCAAAGCCGAATCCTTGCCTCGGCGTTCTGAAAGACGGGGTAAAAGCCTAGATGGCACACCTGTCGGAAGGAAAAAACATGGCGGGAACAATCACTTTTTTTCCTTGTGTCTTGGGGGAAAGGGAATGATACCTTTTGGGAGGAATTCAGGTAGATTTTTCATAGCTTTCCTGGTCTCATTCGTGAGATTTTAAATAAATGGCTTCTGCCAAATTTTTAACATTTTTTTTAACATTTCTCCCTGTGATTTCGAGCCTTTTGAAAATAATTTGAATGGAGTTGTCTGCCTTTGCGAATAACTCAGCGATGGCTTTGAAGCATGCTGTGAGAGCGCGGAGACGTTGCACTTCCAGTAGTCTAGTAGTATAATACAACGGTTGCATCACCCCCGCCTTGGCCGTTCCCCTCTGTCGGTATGGTATTCTTCTCTACTAATTTTTGACCCCTTTACCGTCAACGTTGCAAATATTGCACATGCAAATACTGATCAAGAGGTCTACTCACATTCAACCTTCCCACCGGGCGCGCGCGAGACATGCCCCGTCACATCGCCTCAACCCCCCACCACGCTCTGGGCTGTGTAAGTTGTGGTGGTTGTGTGGGGTAACTGCATGACACCAGCTGGGTGCGCGACGACATGTGAAGCAGCGGTACTGAGAAAGGATGAGTTGTAAAGAGGTATTTGGAAATGGGAATAGATGTGCATCATGAGGAGGAATTATCTCATGTGGCCGCCTTGGATAAAACATGGCGGAAATACCCATGAGCAATAAACTGGGTGGTGTTGATGGACATGTTGGCGAGGCATGATCATTGCACGTGCAAAGCGCGCATTCCTGGGGAATGCGCCGACCTTACCCTGATGCGACGTAAATCCATCGACTTGCCTAATTTAGCTCTTCCCGTTAGGCTGAAGCCGCAAGGGCCGGGTTGTTCTTGTTAGTGTGCATGAATATGCCGGCTCAAGGAGGGGAGGGGGAAAGGTGGTGCACCGCAAGGCGGCACGTGGCGCAGCAGGTTGCGCCTAGGCAGCTGATGCCGCTATTGCGGGCACATGCTTTTTTTTTTGGTACTACTCCCCGGAGCGTATCTCTCTTCTATTCACTTTCTAGTGAAAACTGCGCTGTTAAAATGGTAGTTTATTGTTATTTAATTATCCCGGCTGGAAATGCAGCACAAGTCGTGGAGGGGGGCGTGTAGCCAAGGTACTTGAGCGGCAAGTACAGCAAGTACAGCAAGTACTGTGTCAACGGGCGCACTGCATTATATCATAATAGTAAAATACATCAGACGATAACACACATCGTATCGTTATTGACGGGGCCGAACAAGGCTACGAGTTTTGCAACATCAGGCACGGGCATGCATTTCGTGTTTCAACACTTCATCATTTACGAGGCACAGTCACATCGGATTGTCAAGTCCAGTCTCATCACATCACGTTCATGCCATGGATCGTTTTAATCGTAAAACTCTGAATCATTCATTCATAAACCGGGTATAGACTATGCAAACGCTAATCATGCCCAGCACAATTATAAAAAGAAACACCTTTACTATACACCCCATGTCGTGTGCTCTCATTCACGAAAGCTCAGCCTGCAGCTTCTTCGCCCGGAATCCCAGCAGTGGAATGCCGCTGCGCAGGCTCAAACTGCTCAACACAACGGAAAAGCTGGACAGCGCCATGGCCAGGCTCGCCCAGACGGGATCGAGCTTGACGTGCGCGCCGCCTGGGCTCACGCGGAGCGCGTACAGCGCGCCCGCCGCGACTGGCAGCGCAATCATGTTGTAGACAACAGCCCAGCCGAAATTGATCTTGATGCGGCGGAAGACGACCTTGCTCAGGTCGAGCAGCGTCAGAACAGCGGTGAGCTGCGAGCTCGCGAGGACGAAATCCGCGCTGGCAATCGCGACGTCGCTGCCGGAGCCAATGGCGATGCCAATGTCGGCCGTCGCCAGCGCGGGCGCGTCGTTGATGCCGTCGCCGACCATGGCGACCATGCTGCGGCCGCTGCGTGGCGAAGCGCGGCTGCCTGCGCTGGCTTGGAGGTAGCGCACCTTGTCGGCCTTTTCGGAGGGCAGTACCTCGGCGAGGACGTGGCCAGCGGGGATGCCGACGCGGTGCGCGACGGCGCGCGCCGTGAGGACGTTGTCGCCGGAGAGCATGTAGACTTGCGTGCCGCGCTGCTGGAGGGCGCGGATGACTGGCGCCGTCTCCTCGCGGATGGGGTCGGAGATGGCGAGGATGGCGGCGAGATGCCAGGCGGACGACGACGCGGTGTGGACGGCGACGAGCGCGACGGACTTGGCCTCCGTCTTCCAGGTGGTGAGCGTGGCGCTCGTTTCGTCGGACATGACAACGTGCAGATCCTTCATGAGCGCTTCGTTGCCGACGGCAATTTTCAGCGGGGAGGATCTAAAGTCGGCCTTCATCCCTCGTCCCGGAACTTCCTCAATGGCGTCGAGGCTGGCGGAAGAGCGATCAGCGCCGCAGAAGGCGACGATAGCCTTGGCGATTGGATGGGTGCTGTTTTGTTCAAGGGCCTTGAGACCAGAGAGGATGGTGGCTTCGGGGACGTCGATAGAGCCTTGAGGCAGCATTGCGGAATCGGTAATCTGAGGCTCGCCTCCAACTGTAAGCGTACCAGTCTTGTCAAAGACAACGCAGTCAATCCGGCTCGCCTTCTCAAACGCCTCGCCTCCGCCTTTGACGAGGATGCCGTGGTTAGCGGCGATGCCTCCGCCCACAAAGATGGCCGTCGGGGCCGCGAGGCCCAGACCGCAAGGGCAGGCGACGACGAAGACGGCAATGGCGAATTGAAAGGCAAACGCAATACGTCCGCTCGAGCTGTCCGTTTCCTCGTCGGCCACCCTGCCCGTCTGCACCAGGATCATCCACACAATCCACGTCAAAATAGCGATGAGCGTGACGACGGGAACAAAGTACGCTGTCAAGAGATCGGCCACTTGTTCGACAGGGGCTCGCTTCGTCTGGCCTTCGCGGACGACCTCGACGATTTGATCGAGCATGGACTTGCCAGATGTGCCTGTAGCGCAGATTGTGACCGCGGATCCCTTGTTGACTGTACCGGCAAAGACTTCATCGCCTCGCTTCTTCTTGATCGGGCGCGATTCACCAGTGAGGCTGGACTCGTCAAAGTTGCTTTCGCCGGTGAGGATAGTGCCATCCGCAGCCGGCGACGAACCGTGCGGAACGCGGATGATGTCGCCGTGTTCGAGTTGATCCAGAGGAATAGTCGTAGTGGTGACATCGCCCGCCTTGTCCTCCTCGACGAGGAGCGCAGTCGTCGGGCGCAGCTTGGCCAGAGCCTCGACGGCACTGCCAGTCTTTGATTTACTGTACGCCTCAATAAGCCGACCAGCGAGCAAAAAGAGCGTCAGAAAAACGACAGAGTCAAAGTAGAATCGGTCAGCCGGGACATCGTCGTCGCGGTTGACGGCGGCGGCCAGCATCTGAGCAATGGAGGAAAAGTAGGCAATGGTGGTACCGAGAGAGATGAGAAGATTCATGCTCCCAAACTTGTAGAAGCGCTGGCCGAGCGATGTGCGGCTGCCGGTCTTCCACATGGTCCATACTTCTTTCATGGCGCGAGAGTGGAAAATATCGGCACCGAAGAAATACACAGGCGTGGCGAGAGCAAAGAGGATGATTTCCAGGCGACTCAAACCAGAGACCCAGGGCTTCATCAAAAAGTGCTTGGTGGGGTTCGAGTCGGGAACCAAGCTCATGTAGACAATACCAAAGACAAGAGTCGGCACGGCGAGAACGAGAGCCAGTATCATGCGCCAGAGTAGTGCACGCTGATGCTTTGCGCGGATGGCTCTGGATCTCTCCTCCAGAGTGGGAGGGTGGTAGATGGACGCATGGAGTGAAGGGTCCGTGGCTTCAATAGCTTTGAGGATGTGCCTGATGGTAAAGTGCGGAGCCGCCGGCGTGTAGACAACCTTTAGAAACGGTCGAGTGAGAGTAGGCTTCTTAAGAATCTCAACATTCTTGGTACCAAAGTTCTTCATCGTGGCGTAGATTCTGTCAGGGCATCGCGGACAAAAGATGCCTTCAATCTTGATTTCCACCTCGCGGGCGTCTGTCTTTTTGCTCTGCTGACCAAGGTCCTGCACTTTATCCAACGTAGCATCGTAGCCCAGGTCTTCAATGCCATCCACCACGTCTTGCGCGGTGCCGGGCTCGACAAAGTCCACAACGGCACTGTTGGCGACAAGGTTGACAACCACCTTGGAAACCCAGGGGAGCTTCTCCATCTCGTTGGTGATGGTGTTGGTGCAGACGGCGCACGTCATGCCGCCGACGGAGAGAGTGGCCCGCCATGGGCCGGCCGAGGCTATATCCGCGGAAATAATGCCATCGAGAGCGGCAGGAATAGTAGGCGCGCGACTCGACGAGACCGAATCAGGCCTCGAGGGATAGTTGTGCTCTTCGCCGTTGCGGCAGGATTCGCAGTTTTCGAGATGGGCTGCGCGCGCAGCCTCCAGAGACGTGGAAGCCTTCGATCGCCACAGCCAGGAAAAGACATCAAAGGCACTTCCCTGCTGCGGCGCAATAAGCTCCCCCTCGCCGTGATCGACGACAGTGACGCTATCATTGATGCTGGCGCCGGACGAGTCCACGGCGCACACTTCAAAACCGACGTCCTCGAGCGTTTTAGCCATGCTTTGCACAATGCCGGGTATGGTGGTTTGATGCTCGACGGTAACGACGGAGGTGACCAGGTTCGGTGACACCCATTTTATCTGGTCGCCGTAGGTCTCTGCCAGCAAGCTGCGAATGGCGGCGACGCAGGACGGGCAATGCAGATTGCCTAGCAGGTAAGACGTCAGGGCGGTTTGAGACGACGCCATGTTTGATCTTCCCCACGTTTGCTATGTGTGTAATGTTTGCTGGAGGCACAGCGGCCCTTAAACTGGATCGTACGGCCGGGATGCAGTGTAGCGCTGCTGTGGTTGGAATGCAGCTGTTAAAACAGAGAGGCGGGTTGCGAGACTCTGGGGTTGGAATGGTTGAAAAGTCGGCAGAAGGCAGAGGTTGGATGAGACACCAAAAAACGTATTAATGATATCAAAGGGATGGTCAGACACAAGAATGCGCAGCTGCCATGCCGGAGCTTTATATTCATTGCATATGGGCTTGTTAACACGGTAGTGGTGCGTTAATATGGCGGCGGCGATGACAAACGACGCTAAAATCCGCACAAATCTCGCAAGTACAGACGGCACCCAGCCGTCGGCGCTGCAAGCCAAAGTGACGTGGCGGAAATCCTGCATGGCAGATGCAGCGATATATTGGATGATTTATAATGCCGGACTTTGGGAAGATTTTGGACGAAAGTGTCTTTCCATGGTCGCAGTTTACTACCTAGACGGCATGGCACGGGCGGCACACGCATCTGCAGATCTGGTGGCGAGCCGCTGCCAGATCCGGCACTGCCTGTCACTAACAAAAATTTCTTGCAGCAAAAGGTGCCTGACTAGGCAGTAGGAGCGCAAGCTAAAATAGCGGGCAATGCTACGTAATTCCACTACACAAACGGCTGGTGGAGCTGGGTGCGAGATTTGTGCGGGAAAAGATATTGTTAGTGTGCATGCGATAATAAAATGATTTGCCAAGGGAGAGAGGGATTATCGCGTGGTTCTGGTCTATTCCAGCTGCATCCTTGGCACAAATCTGCAGAGCTTCCCCGCGCACGTGACTTGAAAGCTGGTTGTAGCGTATTGCGCACATGACCACCTTGGCTTCATCTCATCATTTCAATTTACATGACACCACCATTAACAGCGACCTGGAATCAAAGCGCTGCTACGGGAGCATGCAAGGTGGCGACATACGGGTGACTGGTTTCTTTACTACTTTTCAACGTTCACTCGCGAGCCTTGATCATGGTCGCCCGCAACGGTTGCGACCGACTGACTCGATCGATACGACATTGACGTGGAGGACTCTCACACCAGTCTATCGACTACGAGCAAATTAGCCCCAACTTGTACCAAGATGCCGAATACCGATGTGATAGTATTATTCCCACGGTCACCGAACACAGGGATGACCCTGGCAGCTCGTCACGTTTTCAGGCTGTCACCCATTCACCAAGCAGTCCTCACTCTAACAATAAACGGCCCGCCAACCCTGTCAAACAAGCTGCTAGCGCCTTTACCGTCCAGATAAACTCTGCGCCAAGATGCTTCCACCTCGTCTTCTAGACGACAGCGCACCGCCAATGACTGGTGGTCTGCGACTCCACATCTGCGCCACTGCCCAGCATCGTCCAATATCCGTGGCCTGGCGACACCGGGCGCTGCAACAAACACCTTGCCATTTCGTGGCGCTCTTATGCCCAGATATCCGCCCCGAGTCAGCTCGCTAGCGTGGAGCCGTAGCCCGCCTACCGACGGCTTTTCTAATGAAATGAAAAGTCTATTGTCGGTGGTGACATGCATGGGTGCGAGTGGCACCAGTCGTTCTGGACAAGGATTGACGAGGCTGCTTCTGGATAAGGAGCCCGCAGGACTACCAATAGCATCTGCTGATATTGCGATGCGAGATTAGGAGGCTGCGGGTCGAGCAGATGTAGCCCTCACGTAATGCATACCGCGGCGGGCTCACCGCACCAACAACCGTAAAATAGGACAGGCCAGCGGTGAAAATGCAAGATAACAGCATTAGAAAGCGCGGGAAGATAGCAACTCTGTTATTCGAAAACGATAGTACGCCCAGCTATGACCGTCCTCATTGGCAAGCCACCCGCCAAGCATTGCCGCGCTGTCTCCAACGCCTCTCTGCGCCTCTTGCCCTCCAACTGAGCAACTCCCGTGAGCCCTAACAATACCAACCCAAGTCGTTGCAGCAAAAGCCGTCCGCCACTTGTCCAACTTCATGCTTCTCCGGGCAATCAGTGCGCCTGGGGCATACCAAGACCTGGCTACGTACCCTGTCGTCCGCCCACCCTCGCGCCTTGGCATGACGAGGAAGTTGTGGGTGAACGAAGAGTCTTGCCAACTAACTGAATAGCCATTTCCCCATGTCAGAGCATCCAGCAAAGGGGGGTTCAGCCAGTCTCATCTCCACAGATAAACACCAGCTTTCACAAGCGACCCATCGTCGAACCCCAATATGCTCCTTACCCAGGGCGACCCCGCGGGGTCCAGGCCTCGTGGGCCAAGGTCTTGGCCTGTTTCTTGGGTACATAAACCCTATCCCCCATTTTGAAAACTGTTCTCACACGGTTTGTACTCTGTTTCTTGAAGAAATTCAGTTTTGGCAGAATTCTCTTTCGACACCCTATTAGAAAGTCCAAGCCAGGAGTAGCATATCAACTGCGTGTAAGCCATGGCCGAAAAGACGGCCCTCGACTTCAACGGCGTTGAGCCTGTCGTGTCCGAAAGCGAAAACACGCCGGGCACGCCTCGTGAGTTTTCCACGGTCCAAGAGGAAAAGACCAAGAAACCATGGTGGCACACATTTCTCGTCATGGGCTCCGCGCCGCAGATTATCCTCGCCGCGCTGCTCGCCCTTTCCATCGGCCTGCCCGTGTCCATGACCGTCGAGAATGTCCCGAAAGAAGCGCCCGTCTACCTCAACATTGTCGGTGATTTATGGCTGCGCTCCCTCAAAGCCATCGGTATGTCCTCTCCACCCCTCCGACTTTGGCCGTTTCACAGCCAGCTAACGTTCGCAGTCATCCCTCTCATTGTCTCTGCCATGATTCTCGCCGTGTACAAGCTGCGCGTCATGTCCCGCGGCGGCCGCTCGCTCGCCTCCTGGACCATTGGCTACTACGTCCTCACGACGCTCATGGCCATCGTCATCTCCTGCATCATGACCGCGCTCGTCTGGAGCCCAATGTTCACCGAGGCACCCGAGGACGACCGCGTCTACAAGCCCGACAGCACCTACGCCAAGTCGGAACAGGCCACCCCGCCGCTCGAAGGCGTCGTCCAGCAAATGTTCCAGTCCTTCATCCCGGACAATGTCGCCTACGCCGCCGCCAACAACCAGCTGCTGTCGGTGCTCGTCGTCGCCATCGTCGTCGGCTACCTCATCGAGGACGAGGACTCGTCCATCCTGCGCGCCGCGCGCGAGGTCGAGCGCATGGTCACCATTGTCGTCACCTTCATCATAAAGTGCTCCGCCTTTGGTGTCTTTTCGCTCATTCTGAGCAACATCCTCAAGCTCGACCCGGCCGCCATGGGCAAGAACCTGGGCGTGCTCATCGCCAGCACGTTGTCGAGCATGGCCATTCACCTCTTCATCGCCGTGCCCCTCGTCTTCTTCCTGCTGACACGCATGAACCCGTACCTGTACTGGTTCAAGAACTCGCGCGCGTGGATCACCGCCTGGGGTTCGGCCTCGTCGGCCGCCACGCTGTCCATCTCGCTCGACTGCGCGCGCGATCGCGGCATCTCCAAGACTGTGCGCTCCTTTAGCGTGCCTCTCGGCTGCCTCATTAACATGGATGGGTAAATATCTCCTCAAACACTTTGAATAAAAAAGCACCACGCTAACCATTTCAGAACCGCCATTTACTTCCCCATCGTCGTCGTCTTCCTTGCCCGTACACAAGGCATCACGCTGCGCGCCGTCGACTACATCATCATCACGGCCGCGGCGACGCTGTCCTCGATTGGTACGACGCCCATTCCGTCGTCGTCGCTCGCGCTGTCCATCATGATTGCCGGTCTCGTCGGCGTCCCCGTCACGGGCATGATGGGCGTCGTCTTTGCCATTGACTGGTTGCTGGACCGCTTCCGCACCGCGCTCAACGTCTCAGGTGACTTGTTTGGCGCCATGGTCGTGTACAAGAAGACGGGCATCGAAGATGAGGCCGAGGAGGATCTGGTTATGGAGGGCCAGCCGGTGCGGGAGGACATGCGCTACAACCAGTCCATGGCGTAGATGGGACTGCCTGTATATAATCGATTAGTTATTTGCGAAGCGAACAATCAAAAGTTAAATTCAAGTAATAGTTGCAAATCGTTGAATGCGTAGTCTTATTCGTCATGTATGTCAGCTATAATATGTGCTGTATATATTACCGTCTTGTGTACCGGCTAATGCCTCAAAGATGAAAATGTACATATATATATACAAAGTTTGTACAAATCCTGTTTCTCAAACATGGTCCAAAATATAGCCCCGTGCAGATAAACCTCCATATATGTAGATGCATGCCTATATCCAATCAATGACAGGTAGCAGCGCCGCTCCAAGGAGCATGGTAATGTGGAACGCCAATGGCGGGCTTGCTCTGGTGGCCGGGTTATCGGGCGTTGAAGTGGCCGTGTATGCGCCGGTAAGTGTTGCACTCGACGTCTTGGTGGCAGTCTTGGTGGGCTCCGCGGTCTTGGTCATCAGTGGCCAGTCTCCGGATGAACTATAAAGCACACCGTTGATGACGACGCCGTCTCCGTTGGCCGCAAGCTTCTGGGCATCCTTGTCACACGAATCGCGGAATGCGCGAATGTAGCACACAGTATCCGGCATCGCCGGTAACTTGGCCGTGGTGGTCGAGTTGAGCGGCCCTGAGGTGCTGTACGTGTCCAGGTCGATGACCTTGCCCGTTGAGACGGAGGTGCCGGTCATGAGACGAGAAAAGATTTGAAATGCCGTTTCAGGCTGGTACGAAGCCACCGAGTGCCCGGCTTGGTAGACCCGACTAAAAGACAGATTTCCAAATTGGCGAACCTCGCCACCAACGTAGGAGCTGTTGACAATGATGGGTGAATACCCCGCTGCTGGGAACTGGGTGGCGTATTGACCACCAGCCTGCTTCGCGACCTCCAGGGAAACGGCTTCGCCACCAAACCAGTGGCAGATGTAGTCTCTGTCGCCATACATGAAGCCAACCCGGACTCCCTTGTTGAGAAGATCTACCAGACGTGGTATGGTGCGTCCCCTAGAGAGGTCTCCCGTTGCATAAAAATCAGAAAAGACAGTGTCGCTGCTCATAGTGTAGTTGACGGGAGAGCCAATGGCAGAGAGTACAGAGCCTTGATTCAGGTAGTCAACAAACCGATATGGAGGAAAGGGGTCGGTGCTTGGCGAAGCTAGATCGTAGGCACTTCGTCCGGCAGCGTAGTAGTTGGCGTCGACATCGTTGCAAACGGAATTGGCCCTTTGGCAAGCGAGGTTGACCGCATCCACAGTGCCAGTGCCGTTGGCGTCATATGTAGCGGACATCTTGGCGCAGTTTCGCAGCCTCTCGCCGCAACCGCCGGCGGAGTTGAATTTGTCAGTGTAAAACTTGGCGGATTCATCGCTGTAGGCTTTGTAGCCATACGTGTTGGATGTGGCAAATTTGGGAGACAGAGCCTGCTGGATCTCCTGATCAACACATCCATTGACGATGCCAAGCGCCGAAAGATGAACTTGACGCGTCGAGTTGGAGCCTGCTGGTGTGGCTTGACGAATCTGATTCTGTTCCTCCCAGATGTTGGCGAAAATGGGGCCGTAGCGGCCACCATAGCTTTCCGCGAACAGATTGATGGACACAGGCTGGGGTGCTGGCGGCAGATACTGAGGAAAAGCGCCAAGAAAGCCCTGCAGCATGTGCCAGACAGCAAAAGCAGCCTTTTCCGTTGTGTTGACAGTAGACCCCTCGTCCTGGGAGGGAAAGGTGCCATTGGCGATGGACCACGGATTTTTTGTGCTTTCATCAGCCTGCGGAGGAACCGTGATGGTGCCTTCTGGAAAGTAGACGGTGCCGTCGGAGGGAATGTCGTATGAGAAGCCGACTTGGTTGGGCTGGTCAATGAAGATCATATTGGAGCCACGGTCCCAACCCCAATCGCGGGCAACAGTTTCATACTTGTCGAGACCCTTTTCAACAACGGCGCAGGGGCCGTTGCCTGTGAAGAAACCATACAGGGAGCTGGAGCCCGGACCACCATTGAGCCAGATGGTGAGCTTATCTGTCTTTTGACGAGCTTCGACGAACCAGAAGAAGAGGTTGGTGGGATAGTCACCAGGCACGCTGACCCAGCCTGTGTACTGCTTTTGAGAGGAAAACGCGGTCTTGCATGCGCCGAGAGGTTCCTTGTAGGCAACGGTGATGTTGCCGTTGCCGGGGGACTTGACAACAGTGAAGTTTCGGCTATGGTACTCTTGGTCGACAAACTGCGTGCTGGCGCCCGCAGCCGCTGCGAGGAGCAGCAGCCGTGAAAGCAGCGCCACCATGGCGAGGGGAGGCTCAAACGGCTTGAGCGAGGCCTGAATAGGATTGCAGAGTCGACAACTGGTGATGAGGCTCAAAGAAAGAGGCGCGCACCGACGCAGGCAATGAGCAAGAACCCGTGCGCGGGAGAGTCAACGCTGGCAAACACAGCCTCACTCTGCATATGACGTGCAATCAACGGAGCAGCATTCGCATCAGGAGCAGGGACGCTTTAAAAAAACTCGGAATCGAAGAGAACGAATAGAAAAGAAACGAAAGAAGCGAAAGAAGCGCGAATTGAAGCGAGAGACAAGTTATATCAGCGAAGAAGCAAGCTGGAAGGAAAACAGGACGAGGCAGGCAGACTGCTGGGGCTGACGAAGCTGGGCACGGGCGCTGAGCTGCAAGCCCTTGCTTGGCTGTGCCACGAGGGAGCGGCGCCGGCCCAGCCCCAGGCAGCGTCCCATTGTTTGGTGTCTGTCGCTGGAGCCTCGAGCAACGGCGCGCATCAGCTGCTGCGGGGGTACGGCGAGCCTCTCTTTTAGCGGGCTTTGTTCGTTTTAGCGCATCAACAAGGCCAATCGCTTCAGCGCAGCATCACTGTCAAGCCTCGCTGCTGCAGCATTGGCGTGCAAGCATGAACGCCTCGCGCACAGCCTCCGCCGATCCGCTCGCACCATTTATGCGATGATTTGACATTTGGATAAGATAAAATGATATATACCTTTGACATGTTGTATTTTGACAAAGAAAACAGGGTACAACTAACAATGATAATTGTGCCAGCCACACACCTTTGCGATTTGCGACCAGTCTCAGCTTGGCCGCCCTTCACTCATCACACTGGGCAAGGGATCGCCTCGCCATCTTACTGATGAGCAAGACATGGGTTTCATGTTCTGGCCGTGCTTGGCAAATGCCGTCATGCAAATAATTCGCTCACAATTGACCTACCAGATACATAAAACACATAGACAACTCTGATCATGGACGCCACAATTTGAATAGCCCCGCGGGGTAGGAAAATTGACTTTGCCTATGCAGATGTGGCTGTCATTGCCATCACTGACATCCGCAAACCGGAGGATCGACATGATCCCGTCTCCGTCTATCATGTTGTTGTTGTCGCTGGTCAAGTATCTAACATCATCACGATGAGCACACAGGGAGGAATAATAACCAATTTCTATAATCTATGTGCGCCGTGCTTCTCCAAGCAATAGTATACATGTTTGTAGTTGATACAGCAGAGATGCGGCCGCTGCTCTCCGCCCTCTCGTCCCATTCCAACGCATCTTACACTCGTCCACCTCATTGCTCGTCTCTCCTCACCGCGAAAAAGTAATTCCCAACCTTTTCACTGCCGCGGACCTCCTTCCAGCCCAGGCCCGGCACGTAGACGACGCCCATCACCTTGGGGCTGTTCCAGCCTTTGCCCGCGAAGAAGCCGCGCAGCTCGTCCTCGTTGATGTACTTGTTCCAGTCGTGCGTGCCCGGCGGCACGATGCGCAGGATATCCTCCGCGACGAGGTTCGTCGTGAACCAGCTCGTCCAGGTGCGCGCAATCGTGCTCATCACCAGCCACCCGCCCGGCCGGACAAACGGGCGCACGCGGTCCAGGAACGCCCCCGGGTCGTCAATGTGCTCAATCACCTCAAACAGCGACACAATGTCGTACGGCGTCGCGGGCACCGCCAGCTTCTCAATCGACGTCAGCTGGTAGTCGAGCTTGCCGCGCAGCGCCGGGTCGCGCTTCGCGTGCGCCTTGGCCACGGCGAGCACCGACGGCGTCGGGTCAATGGCCGTGACGTGCGCCGTGGTCGCCAGCCGCGCCGCGCTCTCGGCAAAGATGCCGCCGCCGCAGCCGATATCGAGGTACCGCAGCTTCTTGGGCTCTTCATCTGATTCGAGGGGTGTGGTGGTCGGTTCGGAGGTCGCCAGGCAGGCGCGGATAAAGTCGTGACGGAGCGGGTTCATGAGGTGCAGCAGCCGCGAGGAGCCGTGCGGCGACCACCAGTCGGCGGCGAGGGCGTTGAAGTGCTCGACCTCGTTGGGGTTGACTGAGGAGAATTCGCTGTGCCACCGGCGCTGCGTCGTCGAGGTCGTGCGGAGCGGTTGTCGGGATGCGGCTGGTATTTGCGTCGCGGCGCGCAGGGGCTGTGACGGGGTGCTGGCGAACAGGCATCGCCCGAGGCGCGCGGCCGGTTGTCGCAGGCGTGTGGGCGCCATGGCGCTGTGATGTGCACGGAGATGCGGAAGAGATGGGACGGGCAGAGCAGGTGCGTCGCTGAGAGCTGCGGATGCGAGATCGTTGTCGTGATTGAGGTGCGAATCGGGACAGCTTTTTTCGGCCGCGTCTCCACAATGCGGAAGAGCTCCGAACCCATGCCGTTGACCCTGCGCAGCAAACAACAGTCACTAATAATACTGCAATGGCGTCGTATTATTTAAAATAACAAATAAAAAATAACGACGTGGCTAATTTTTATCGAAATACCCATTTCATTGGTAGAATGACTGCCGAGAGCAAGGGCTGCCCGAGCCGTCTGCATTTACAACAACGACAAGATGGAGCTAAAAAGCTACATGTCATTCAAATGCAGCTCTTAACGGAGTCATAGATAGAATAGACGTATATGAATGCT
Organism: Paracorniculantispora psalliotae; assembly: GCA_002796755.1. Taxonomy (NCBI): domain Eukaryota; kingdom Fungi; phylum Ascomycota; class Sordariomycetes; order Hypocreales; family Cordycipitaceae; genus Paracorniculantispora; species Paracorniculantispora psalliotae. The sequence continues at coordinate 2,628,366 of PHFE01000093.1, forward strand.
CCTATCATTCGTGCGTCGCATATTTATGGAGGTGTCTTCTCATAAATAGGGATCCTTGCCAATGTCCGCAAACCAGTTTCGACGGTTGGTTGCAGCGGCGCTCTGGGAGTTTACAAGATTGCAAAAGCTCGGCGTATTACAAGAAGATAGAGACATAGAAAGCTCTTTTGTTTGTCACGGCAAGCAGCGATGGTGGTAAATTGAAGCCGGACCTGAGGTTGCCGAGTAGAACTATGAGCCCGCGGCCACCTCTCATCACAGCCACATTGTCCAGTACCAGTCGTGGTTCAGAAGCCGTCTCGATGCAACCTGTCAGTAAAAGAAAACGGAACCCGAAAGAGAAGCTGCACCCCGAGCCAAGGAATCCTTTGCGCCGAGCAAGATTGCGTAGCAGCCGGCAGTGTGCTTGCTTTGTTCCAGATGCAGCCTTTTACTCCGCATCGTCTTCTTTATTCCATGCTATCGCGAAATATAAAAAGCCAAAAGTAAATACTTAAAGACGTCTGAATCGCGGCGCATAGCCGAGCCGGTCGCGGCGATGAGACGAGCAAAGAGCAAAGGCGCGGGCCGCGGCAACTTTTCTGGGGGAAGAGGGTCCGCCTCGGCTGGGGGCAAGTTGAGCCGGCCGTTTGGTACGAGGCAGAAGTACCCTGCTCTGCTGACAATTCCTGACCAAGACGGAGGGGGGCCGGGTATTAGCAATGCTGCGTCAACATTGAGGAAATTGACAAATGCAATCATGATGTTAAAGTCTTTAGTCAAATTACTGCGTATATTTTTATCGCTGTAATTAAAATAGGCAGCGCAGAGTTGTGGTTGGGGTCGGCTATACACCAGCCTGCCAACCACATGAGGTATACATACAGGTGCATGGTACAACACAGAAGCTGGGGGCCATAACACTGCCGATTTACGCTCACAACGAGTTCATTATTTACTATATTTCATTCAATTTATTGTGCCACTTCGCCCGGATAACCATCGCCGTCCGTGGGCTGACACGTGCCAAACTTCCATTCGCTTCTAGCGTGCGGGCGCCCGGTTTTGCGCACCGCGTTCAGTATCGGTACGCAACCACTCAGAGCGCCGCCGCCTCCGGAGGGGCCGAGTCGAGTCACTCACCCACCCAAAGCCGAGCAGCGCCTGGTCCAGTACTCCGATCCGGGGGAGGAGGCTATAAGCTTTTTGGACCCCGTTTTGCACTTGACTTTGTCCTTTCTTCTTTTTTCTTTTCAAATATTGATACCCTGTGCTCTCGCCTCCATACCCGAACTCTTAGCTCTCTTTGCCGCCGCCTGTTGCGCAAATACCGAACAACCACCGAGAATAATACACCTTTGCGAAAGCCGACTACCGTGATTTTGAAAACCCTTTGGGAAAGTGGGGGAATTTGACGGCAAATTCTCCAATTGCGACGAGCACAACTGCATTGAACAACTGCGGAACCGATAAAAAAAGTCCACCCGCAAACCACCACCGAAAAGTCCGAAGCCGCGCCCAAAACGGGGTCCCGTCCTGGAACTTTGCCTCATTACCCCAACCAAGCTCGGCTGGCGCAACCTTTTTCTCTTCTTCCTGTTGCTCTCTCTGTCCAACTTTCCCACCTCCAGCCCTCCGACACATAATCGCCCATCATGCCGTCCTCTACCATTTCGGCCGATCAATTCGACAGCATCCCCTCATGCATTGAGGCTTTCCGTACGTCGCACCCGCAAAACCGCGCTGCCCCCCACCAAGCATGTGAATCACCTCGTCCCAGCTAACCCTTCAACCCTCAACCAGGCAATGGCGAGTTCCTCCTCGTCCTCGACGACCCCGGCCGCGAAAACGAAGGCGACCTCATCATCGCCGCCCAGGACGTCACCACCGAGCAGATGGGCTGGATGATCCGCCACTCGTCCGGCTACGTGTGCGTGCCCATGCCCGCCGACCGCGCGACCGCCCTCGGCCTGCCGCCCATGGTCGTCAACACCCAGGACCCGCGCGGCACCGCCTACACCGTCTCCGTCGACGCCGAGCACCCCCTCACCACGACGGGCATCAGCGCGCACGACCGCGCCCTCGCCTGCCGCACCCTCGCCGACCCCAAGTCTACCGCCGCCAACCTCCGCCGGCCGGGCCACGTCCTCCCGCTGCGCTCCGTCGCCGGCGGCGTCCGCGCCCGCAACGGCCACACCGAGGCCGCGACCGAGCTGTGCCGCCTCGCCGGCAAGGAGCCCGTCGCCGCCATCTGCGAAATCGTCGACGACACCCCCGACGTCCCCGGCCAGGCCGTCCTGCCCGGCGCCAAGATGATGACGGGCGAGGGCTGCATCCGCTTCGCCCGCCGCTGGAACATCAAGGTCTGCACCATTGCCGACCTCATCACCTACGTGGAAAAGACCGAGGGCAAGCTGCCCGCCAACGGCTCTGCTTAGGCGAGTGGCTTGTCGAATTTGACACAAAGAGGGGGGATAGAAGGAAAGAGAAACTAGAGAAAATGAGAAAACGACGCATACGTCTCGGGACGATACCAAAAACAACAAAAACTAAAGAAAAACCCGGCGTCTTCCTTTTCCCACGAAAGAGCCACCAAAGAAACAAACACGCTTCACATATTGTTTTATCAGCATTGCCTTGTACGGAAAATCGGAATTTGGTTCTTGTTACAGGCACGGGCACACGCACCTCTACGAAACATGATTTACTTTACTCTGCGTTGGTTATAATCTCTTCAACTGTTTAGAGCCTTGAATTTATTTTTAAAATCATTATCCTGTTCCTTACGCCATGACTATGCTACGTGCCACACTATTTGTATAAGCAATATTCTGGACGACGGCTTCAGCCCACTTGTAAAATGTTAACTCGTTCGTATAAGGGTATCTTTCGTTCCGCTTCCTGCCAACAGCCATCTTGTCTTCCAACACGTCAAACTGCGCACCTACATGAAATTATCTTCAATGCTGGTAGGACCGGGCATCGCGTCGCTCTGCTCAACGCTCGCCTCCTGCTCGCCGCCCACAATCTCTTCCGTCTCCTCCACCACGCGCGGCCGGTTCGAGCGCACCTTGACCCTGACCTCACCCTCCACGCCATCGATTCGCATCGTTTGCACCATTGCGCTATCAGGCATTGGATTGAGCGGCTTGAGATATGGGTTGGGTGGGACGCGGTTCAGCTGCCGGATGAAATCCCTGGCCTCTTCGGAGCCGTCCAGCAGCCATTTCAGACAGATGGTCACGCGCTCCTTGAGGTACGGGTTGTGGTCGTCGTACGCGGTGCTGCTCAGAAGCGGCGCGATGCCGTTGTACTTGACCATCTGCATCTGCACCTCCGGGTTGCCGGGGCTGTGTCGGTCCGGCAGAGGCTGCAGGAGCGTGGCAAGGATGATGAAGACTTGGCTCTTGATGCCTGCCCACGGGAACTTGTGCGCGGGTTCCTGCAGAGGCGGCGAAGGTGTGGCAGCCGGAACTGCGTCGGCGCCCATCGCATAGGGTCGCTCTACATGGGCGCTTCCGTCTCGCTTGGCATTGACGAGCGGCTTCTTCGGAACAGCAGCTTCCAGTCCGTTGAGAATAGTAACGAGGTCATATACGGCCTCCCACTCAATGAGCTTAGCTCGCATGTCCGGCATCTCAGCAACAGTCTTCAGGAATTCCAGATACTGGACCAGGCCATCCTTGGCGCGCTCCATGTCCCACGTGTCAACAGGAAATTCGGAAGCGTCGCATTTGTTTTCGCGAATCTGCGCTTGAAGATGCATCAGTGCCGCACACTCGGGCACAATGCGGCTTCGAAAAGAGCTGAAGAAGAAATGAACGAGCTTTAGATCTCGCAGGTTGTCTCTGCCTTCGCCAGTGGCGCTATCACGAGCAAGCGCGCCGCCGAGAGCCCGTCCGCTCAGCATGTCATTTACGAGACGGAGAAGCACCGTTTGGGCGGGCGAGATGATGTCCTTGGAAATCCTGAGCGAGTTCCAAGCATATGGAATAAGCGCATTTCGGTGGATAGCATCGACAATTTGGGTGGTGACTTGATAGATGAGACTTTCCTCATCCTTGTCCCAGACGGCAATAAAGACCAATAGCTCTCGCAGTAGACTCTTGCCGCAATCCAGCGCTAAAAACATCCTGCAGCGCGTTCTCTGCAAGTTTTCGCCCGCACGTGTCGAGCCAGACCCAGAGTTGTCAAAAATACAAGCTTTGACAATCATGTGCAAGGCTTCAATCTGCTTCGGGTCCAGAATGTTGGGAATCTCTGTGAGCAAACCAGTCAACGGGCCATCTCCATACGACTCATCATCGTCTGCCTCGTCATCTTCCAGCATGTCATCCACATAGTCATGAGCGTAATCATGGTCATGATGGTGGCAGTGTCGATGATGCTCGCACTCTTGTTCGTATTCTTGGTCGTGGCTATGGTCGTGATCGTGTTGATGATCATGATCGTGACCATGATAACAGGCATGATCATGTTCATGGCTGTGTTCATGGTCATGCTGGTGGTCGTGGCTGTGGTCATGGCCGTGATCGTGATCGTGTTCATGGTCATGGTCATGCTCTTCTGATTCATAGTCGTCATGGTGACACTGATGGCAATTAGGGCAATGGTCATGCTCTGATAGGTCGTCCTCCACCCCTTCTGGCGGCAGAGAATTGTCGTCGCGATATGAATGCGAGTACCTGTGGATCAAGTTTGTCTTGCAGTGCTCGGTCCTCGATTGTGCCGACTCGACTGTAGGCATGCCGACGATCCATTCCTCATAGTTGGGATCTCTTGACTTGAGCCACCAAGTATCAATCTCGCGCGATACTCGTCCGTAAGCACGATCCTGCTCGAATCTGTCCGTCTCATCTAATCTCCACACAGAACTGACCCTCTCGTCCGTAGTCTCATCAGGAGGAATATAAACGGAGCCCTCGGGAAGCCAATTCCAGGCAAGAGGTCGAATTGGAGCTAAGTTGCCAGGCGGCTTGCCGGCGCTGTTCGCAGCGTAGTTGCTTAGCAGCTCGCGCGCCGTATCGCACATTCTGGAGTTGCGGTCCAGCCAGTGCTGAACTTGCTGCTTGGCTACTTCTGGGCGAAAGCCAGAGCAGTCTGCTACAGAGTCATCGTGGCCGGTCAAAGCACCGTCGTCGTCAAAGAGAACATCGAACCAGAACGACATTTTATTGCGATCATGCTTTGCGGTCCAGTTGTGAGCTTGCTGCAACGATGTGACAAGTAGCTTCTTATCTTGAAAAAGTTAGCGATAGTATTGTAAATGCAGGACAAACAGCATGCTCACATAGTTCGGTGATTTCGGCAAGCTTCAGTCGGTGTGCCTCGTCCAGAATCTCCCCATCATAGCCTTTGCTGGTGACGTTGACGCACAAAATGATGGCCTGATACACCATTTGATCAAAATGAACAGCGGCGCATATATCTTGAGGTACTTGGGGTTCGGCGTTAACGAGTAAGTTTCTCGAAATGTGCATGAGCTTGGTAAGAACCATCAGGTCACTCTTTATGCTGTCATAATTCATGACAATCAAGGCCGTACTCTCATGCGGACTGACACCTTTCTCAGGATCGTTGAGGCTAGACAAAGGACCAACAGAACGGGCTGTCAGAGTCGGGATAGAGGCAGCGAGGATGCGAGTGAGCCAGATCCAAATCTCCACGTTGCGTGACAGCGTCTCCCTGGGCAATGCGTCAGTACCGGCCCGAAACAGCGTTTCGTCGCACATGCACTCACCTCACTCTCCTCAGCGTATGTGTCTTTTCCAGCGTCTTCGAAATCATGACAGCAACCCGGGCTGCCGTCATGTGGCCCATGGGCGGCGACTGTGTAAAGTGACCTTCGAGACATATCAAGGCGGCCGAGAAGACGCGCTCCTCGATGGTCTCTCCACTGCCCTCGGCGGCCATGTCGAGCATAGGCTCCGTAGTTTCGTTTTCGCTTGCCATGTCTAACAACCCGCGTGGCATTTGACAGCGTACAGCAATAGGCGCTCAAGCGAGGCGGGAGTCCAGATCAAGGTCGGTGTGTTGGCAAGGTCGCCCAAATTTTTTGATGGACCCCGCAAAAAGCGTGTGGCGAGCCGTTGGGCGGGTGGTTTGTAAGCTGGTTCGCCAGGTAGGACAATGGGTATTCGCCTGTCAAGGCATATCGCAAAATAATCGCATTTTGAGATCATACATTGCGCAAGTCTAGTATTCTTGAGATAAAGTCGCATATAAGTGCGCTGCGTTGATGATTGCCTGCTACAGTGACAAACACTGCGCACGTGTAGTTACTAAGGTATCGCCAGATCGCGAGACAACAAGGGCCATGGTACTCCCCAGCCTTACCAAGGCAAATAACAGATACGACCTTAAAATAATGACCATGCACCAGCCTCCAATCATTTAAACACGAGTGCGCCGTTAGAGCTGCCTAGCTGGGTATGACGTGCTGGGTACCGCCTTTCGCCGCTAGATTGCGGCGTGCCCCTCCATAGCCGTGGTGGGGTTAAGATTTTTCGGGAGCTTCGTCCAAGACGAAAGTCGCGCTTCCAAATTGCCGTCATTCTTCAATCACAAGGTACGAGCCGAAACCAACACTCGAATGATGCAACAGCTAACACTCTGATCTCCCAGTCGTTTAGTTACCACCCACACAATGGCCAGCCTTCCTACCACCTTCGACAGTGAGTCCCACGATGACCTCGAACCCCACCATCACCAGTCTCCTCTACCGCCTCGCGGAGCATGATAATAACCCAATCTTCCTTCGCAGAGCCCGTCCATATTGCTGTCATCGGCGGCACTGGCCTTAGCCAGCTCGAGGGCTACACACCCATCGCGGCCCTCAACCCCGACACGCCCTGGGGCAAACCCGCCTCGCCGATCCATATCCTCTCGCACGGCGACATCAACGTCGCCTTCCTCGCCCGCCATGGTCTGCACCACCAGTTTGCGCCGCACGAGGTACCTAACCGTGCCAATATTGCCGCCCTGCGCAGCATTGGTGTGCGCAGCATCGTGGCCTTCTCCGCCGTCGGCTCCCTGCAGGAGGAGATCAAGCCCATGGACTTTGTCCTCCCCGACCAGGTCATCGACCGTACCAAGGGCATTCGCCCCTTTACGTTCTACGAGGGTGGTGTCGTGGGCCACGTCGGCTTTGCTGATCCTTTCGACTCGAAGCTGGCTGATGTCGTCAAGACCTGCGCTGCGGCAATGGAGGGAGATGGCGTCGTTTTGCACGACAAGGGAACTCTGATCTGCATGGGTAAGTGAATCATGCGCATTTGCCCCCTTTCCGCTGTTTGCTTAAAGAAAAGGACGCTGACTGTCTTGTTATGCAGAGGGCCCTCAGTTCTCTACTCGCGCCGAGTCGCACATGTACCGCTCTTGGGGCGGCTCCGTCATCAACATGTCGACCCTCCCCGAAGCCAAGCTCGCGCGCGAAGCTGAGCTCTCCTACCAGGTTATCTGCATGGCTACCGACTACGACTGCTGGCGTTCGATGGAGGACGTCAACGTCGAGATGGTTATCAAGTATATGAAGGCCAACAGCAAGAACGCCAAGCATCTAGTGGGTGCTGTTCTGGACCAGCTGTCGAAGCCTGAGCACAACGAGCTCGCTACTGCCGCTCACTGGAAGGGCTCTGTTGAAGGTGCCATCAAATTCATGACCAAGCCCGAGGGTCGCAGCGAGGAGGGTACGAAGAACGTCGAGTACCTGTTCCCCGGTTTCTGGGCCTAAGTGCGACAAACGATATAACACAGCTTGCGCGTGGTCTCAAGCTGCGCCAGCTCAAAGTTGGCATTCCTAGAAGGATTTTGAATATAGCCCACTATAGATTAATGATAAATGCTTTCTGCTGGAAGTACAATACAACGGTACACAATGTTTCTGAATCAGAACAACATTCACATGTTCCAGACAGACTGATCATATTCTCATATGCAGGGAATCTATCACATCATGCAACATTTACTCTGCAGCTGGACACGTCAACAATATGAGTACAAGGTTACGGTCGCAGCCACAGTTACACAGCATCAGGGTTACACAACAGAGACCGAGGCCGCGGTTGGAGAGGGGTGGGAATACAAAGCCACGGCCGTTTCCAGCTTGCAGATTGTACCTCGATCCAAACCCTCGACTTCCGAGGCTACACAAAGTCTACAAACAGAACACGCGATGAGATATACGGCATCGGCGCGAGTTTTTCTCGGAATGCTTGGCTACAGAACCGGATCAGAACTTCCGCAGCCGACTATGCGTAGCCAGTGGTAGGTTTATGAGCTAATAAGTAAACAGAATAGGAATATATGGATCGAACAGAGAGAGCTGATGAAGCAAAGCCAAGTTTCGACCCGACAATCTGGAACCGCCATTAAAGTGGCTGCCTGCATGGAGTGCAGGTTGACCAACCAACTCATCTGGCGGCACGACCTTTACATGCGCAACTATGGCGCGCTTTGTGCGGCGCGCCATAGAAGCTGTATCTTATATCTGCGAGTTATGTTTGTACGCCGACAATTCATCAGCTTCATTTCTGAATGGACAATTCCTCGACAGGATCCAGACGCAGCCCTCGAGCTTGTCCCATGATACAACCGGCTTCGGCGGTGGCTCAGCGTCCGCACTCACAGCCAATTACGTCCTCTATGCCAGATGAACGCAGAAGATTTACAGACACGCCTCCTCGACACCCTTCATTCTTACAGCCCCCTCAATCTGGTCGCCACGCAAGTGGAGATCTTCAACACTGAGGCGTTACGTGGCTCCCTTGGCCTCGAATAGCGAGAGCAAGGCAACCTGCCGGGGTTCGAGATTTTGGCGAGAGAGCTGCCAGATTATGCCGGCACAGCACGTGGCGCCCGCCAAGTTGAAGCTAGACTGAAAAGCGTTTTATTATTTGCTTTTTTTGGTCCCATCCGGCGTCGATGATCCAACGGTTAGTGCGAGCAGAGTGTGGTACACGAGGACACTTTTTAGAGACTTGGTGAGTTGGCGATGCGACATTGAGGAGAAGAATGCAAGGGTCGCTCGCAGGACGCTAGCATTCGGCGATGTCTGATGCAGTTGCCCATTGTGCAACTCGATTCACGATGCCGCCTTAAGTTGGGCCATTTTCTGTAGTTGGGTACTTGCTGGTGCGATTGAACACGCAAGCAAGTTGCATGTATACATCAGCAGTGCTAGCCTCGTTGCGTCCTGGCGCACCGGGCTGCATGCTCTGCCACATCGGCCACAATATGCAGGTCGCCTCGTGGAAACTGACAAGTCAAAATATACGCCGACGGCTGTTGTTGTCATTCCCGAGCAGGGTACACAAGAGGCTATAATTACGATGCAAAACAACAAACTCCGTGGTATCATGAACCGCCCTTCCTGAATTAATTAGACTCGGGTTGGTACGATTGGATACGGAGGTAGACCCTCCGACGATCTCGCATCTGCGTGTCAACATATGTGGCTCTTCAGCTTTGTCTCTGGCTGAACAGGGGAGCTACCGCAGGTACATTGCATCAGAGCAATTGTGCAGCATCGCACGCATACTCCTTTGACCAGGCGGAGGCCTTGTACCGGTACCTGGGCTCGTCTAATGCAAGCCAGTCTCAAACAAAATGCGGCTTGTTGCCTGCATGAAAAGCGAATGCCCCAGCATTTTGTCTTTAATAAACCTGAGCGGATCCAAGAAGCCCCCCTGTACAAGGCCGGGGCGGGGGCTTTTTACGCACGCTGTCATCACCACTACATGACCTGTCATATTCACGGTGCGGCGCGCACATCGAAATCAAGAACAAAGAACGAGGCCAGTCTGTTATTACTCCTTTAATTATTTGTTCTTCTCCTTTTATAATCCGTCAATGTACGACCCCCCGCTCAAGCAAGGATCTGTTAATTTTCTTCATGCACATGCGCTACGCAGTGGAGAGAGTCAGGGCGAGAGAGAGCGAGACGGTAGCGGCCATCCAGACGGATATTGGCCCAGCCAGACGAGATCCGAGGCCTCTTACAAGTTCCGCCTGCGCGGCGCGAGCTTAATTATCGGCGTACTCTGCCCGCTTTCAGCATCGTAATAGTCATTCTCCTCCAGCACATGTATTAAGCGTCTGGCATGCGTGCCGCACAGACGCCCGGCAGCAGCGCAGACCCAGGTCTGCTATGCGCTGCGACCCTTTTGCCCGTGGCCAAGAAAGGAAATGGAAGGAATTGATTTGTAGCCAGCCGCGTCTCATTGGAGGAGTTGGACGCCAGCTTTTACCAGCTTTGGGATCCGATCTTGAGCAACATCTCCGGTGCATGCGTCGCTCTCTGGCTCTCCCCCCAGTTTTTTTGTGTAAAAAATGCAAGTCTCAGACTGTGCACATGCACCTGTACGAGGGTTTTGTCGCATGGTGGAAGCAAGCCTGGGCATGCACGCCTGCAGCGGCGCACCCGAGCAGAATGCAAGAAGGTTATCGATGCCTCTAGAAGGCCTACAGGGCCATGATGCAATAACTAACATGTAGACATTCAAGGCTGCTAATCTCACTAACAAGCCCTCAGATGGTCAACGGTCGTAGTCGGATGAACGGCTCGCCGGATTGACATGAACGCATGCCTGACATCCGAAATTCTCGTACTCGCCGTTGAGTAAACCAGCCATGGCAAGCCATCTCAATTTCGGTGACCTCTGACCAGCCCACGCCCCCTGGTGCCTATCGAAGTACATGGACTTTGCGCTCCGCCACCACCGCGAAACCGCTTCCAGCGATAGCGCTAATGGCAATTGAGCATTGACGAGAAGGCGTTGGAAGCAAGATAGTGCTTGTCCCTATTGCAGTTTAAGGGCTTTGCCTGCTCTTGGCAGGCGCAGCGCACCACACCTCGCCTTCTGGCTGATCGCTCCACTGGAGCCCGGCGGCGTCGCGCTACAGCTGAAACATGCGCTGGACTGAGACAGACAGCGTAGGTTGGCAACGGGCAGGCTCTCTTTTGGCAGTGCAAGTCCGCTTTGTCCCATTGCTGTCTTTCTGTTTCTCCTCCAGTGGCAGCGCCGTCGAACTTGGCCGCTGGGGGGTTCCCTCCACTCTCTGGTGTACATCCAGTATGGACCTTGGCTTTTTAATGGGGACGACGACGGGACGGATTGGAGAGAAAGGAACGTCACAGAGACATTTTGGTGCCGTTGCGCATGTGCGCGTGGCAATGTTGGCCCCCGAGAGCCAAGACCTGCGAACGAAGAGGCTATTAGTTGGTTTATCAGTGGAACTATTGAAATTCAACCCAGCAAAAGAACGGCAGAAGCCGCATGAACACCAGCACTACGCTTTTCGTGTTTGGCAAGTGCTAGCTCTTTGACAGTCACCAGACGATCGCCATCTCCCGTTCTTTTCCATTGGACCTCTGCCATGGTCGAATCTGGCCGCCGACACCCTGGATAACGTCCGTGAGAGCTCTGTCTACGCATCCCTGCACCGATTCCGGGCTGCAAGAAACCGCCGCCCGCGCAACCCATGCCCATGTCATTGTGCATGGGTCTAGAAGATACCAACTTGCTCTGTGCTTGCCCGGCCGCTTTCCAGCTCCAGTTGTGATCCTTGTACGCCGTCGTCGACGCCGCCCGCCGCGTCCGACGCCCGCCTCATCACACAGCCCCAGCAGCCCCAGCTCCAGCACAAGGACCCCGGTTCACAGCACGGCATTCCTCCGCGTCCCTTGCCCAGTGGTCTGATGAACGGCGGCGCCCGCACCCGCACACGGCGCCCAGCTTGGTTTGATGAACGACATGTCAGTTTTTTACATTTTCCTTCGTAGAAAGAAGCCACGGAGCCCAGAACTGGAGACGTTTCTTCTCCATCTCATTCGGTAGTTGCTCTGCATCTCCCCCTTGCCGAGCCAAGCTCAATTTCAACAGCTATTCCAAGCTGCTAATTTCCGGTAGGTGGACAGCGCGTTGGAAGAGCCCCGGTAACTGTATGGTCGTCCCACTTGAATCTTCAACACCCACACCCACGTTTACGTATCCTTGCATCATTTTCAACCAGATGGAATACGATGCCTCGTGCGCAGTCTAGCTCGAGACCTGCAATGTACATGTCTCGCACATTGCGGAAACGTGTCGGGCCAAGGCTACCGTACAGGGCAATGATACACCCCGACAGGCTAAGCTGACCGAGAACAGTCATTGGTCTTGCCTACAGTATCGAAAGCCACTGTGCCATTGCATCGCGAGGCGGTTGAAGATGCCGCTGGGGAGAGCTAACGCGGCCGTCGGGAGCTCATGATTCACAGTTACACAAGCTTCCAAGACATAACAACCGTATGAAAGAGCGCCCACCCACCGCTCGGAGACTTCTGTGCGACGACGGTCAGCGAGTCGCCAGCGAGTCGAACCTTTGCGGTTGCACGGCACGTTGTAAATCCGAATCGCTCTCGTGTGCCTCGTCCAAATGGGGGGTTTTCTGACAGGTCCCATTTCGCCGTCATACAATCCCGCTGCTACCGGCTGGTTGCAGGTGATCATGCCTTTGTACAGGCAGAACATGTCTCGAACTGGGCAGCATGGTTCAGGCGAGGCTGAACGACATAATTGGCCAGCAGGCCGTCCTAGCTCATTCTTTCTCGACCGAGCCACCGAGCTAGCTCTTCTAGCTCCAGTGTCACTGTGTCACCCGCAAGCTTGATCGCCCTGCGCCACTGCTACAACGCGAGGCATGCATTGCCACTGTGCAGCTACCCCCAAAATTTGCGTAGCCTTCTTTCTTCGTTCCTCACTGCCTGCCCTCTGTTGTGCAAGGCCAGTCGTTTCTGCTCCAATGAGCTTATCAAGGAGTCAGCAGATGAGCTAAGAAATAGAGGCGCCGCCACGCCCAGCGCCTCGGGTAGCTGCCTAGCACGAATACTCGTAAGGGGGGTGTGTGTTGAGCTTGAGTTGCCCTGAAACCTTTTATGGTGTATTTTTCAACATATGCAGCTAGTAAATTTTTCATTATATCCCGGCGATAAAACCTCTTTCTTCTCGCACTGTCCATGTTTCGCCCACCTCCGTCTTGGACGAAGCGTATAAGTGGCGTAGAGGTCGGACACGCATGTCTCGGAGGAAAGCAATCCGTGGCGGGCCAAGTCAGCGCTTATCGTCCCAACGGCGAGCATATGCTTGTCATTTCTTACTAGCAGAGACAGGGAAGCTCCATCGTCTCATTAGTTTGCCTTTTTTCCGCATGCCCGTTGCTTGTTGAGGTGGCGAGCCAGAACTGATTCAAGGATGCTTGACAGGCCAGTCCGGCTAGTTCCTGCTAACGACTTTTCTGGGGTTGCAGCGCCAGCTGGGCTGGGCTCATAGTTGCGTCTTACTCGTGCTCGCTGCAGCAGGCCAAATAGTTTTGCGTTAATTGGGCTTTCTCGTTTCGGCCTCTTTCCACTATTACATGTCGTCGCAATGTTGCTTCTCCACTCCCGCTGCAGCCTTGAACCGTTGCAGCACGCAGGCAGCCAAGCTGCATCCAGCTGACGATGGCAGCGAGCAACTGTGTCTTCGATCACAGCAGTTCGATCTAATTGGCGGCCAAACGCAAATCGCAATGAAGACGCGACCACCAGAGACCTTGGTTTCATACAGGGTCCTTTCGCTCTAGATCTGCCGCGGATAGCAACCGATTAGCGCGCGAATCAAGGGCGCCCACGAGTCAAGGCAGAGAAGCATTGAGCTTCTACTGATAGCCGTTTGCTCATTTTCATTAATTAAAAACGCGGCGTTTTAGGCAACCCGGCCGGGCCGAGTCGAGTGCAGCCGGGGGCGAAGGGGCATCCCTGGCGAAGAACCATGAAGCGGAGCAAACAGGGTCGGACAAGGACGTCCGGGATGGAGTGCAAGGAAAGAAGCGGCGCAGAAGCAGAAAAAGAAGCAGGAGAAGACTCTTCAACCTGACATTGGTTTTGGCCTCTGACCGACATTCGAAATTATGCGCGGACGACGTACGATCCTTGCCAGCTACAGGCAGCATGACTCCTGGTGCATGTACCACGACCTGGCCGCAGGCCGCCTATTTTGGAAGGAGACACAAATGACGACCTGGTGTCGCCGCCTGGCTGCAGAATGCATCAAGATGGACATTCGGCAGACGCAGACTCTAATACCCAATGCCTTGGATACGGACGCATGCGCGAACCTTGCGAGGCGGAACCTGCCGTTCCATTGCACAATTGCATTGTTTCCGGGACTACGCACACGAACTCTCTGTCGATTGATGGATCCCAAAAGAGGAAAAGCCATGTTCTTATTATGAGAGGCCACAACCCACGCAACCTTGGTGGTGCACGACACCACACCCAGCTCGCTTAATTAATATAGAGCTCAGGTGAAGGCCACATGGCTACAGGGCGTGCGGGGAGTTCCCGTCCACTCGCAGCAGATTAGCTGGCCAGCAAGGTGAACGCACAGCATCTTTGTCTCCCCCACCTCCCGCATGCCTATAGAGTTGACAAGTCCATCACGCCCCCCCAATTTAAGCTGATGACTACGAACCGTCACATTGCGCAATCTCGCTCACACTACACACAACTAACTAGTCGGCCTGGTTTCTTCGTCCGCCCAATCGTTTCGTGCGGAGAGGGCCCAAGGCGTGCAACCCATCTTTCTAGCGGCTCGGCCCTCGCTCTAAAACTGGCCTTTCACGGGCACGACTAGTAGGGGGGCCCTAGTTCAATCGTTAGCCCCAACGGGCGCGCGGGCGCTGGGAAAGCAAAGTAGAAAAATAAAATAGGTCCCGCAGGTTAAGTGCCAGGATGAACGCCCGCTTTGTGCTTGCGAAGAAAAATAAGCTGCCGCAGGTGCCGATTGACTATCTGCATAGTCGGACCAAATATGACCAGCCAGAGAAAATACGAATTGCTATGGAGAGATTGGAATCATGACAGAATCCGCTCCAGATGTGTTCAAGCCGAGAAAGAAGAAAAACGCCTCTTACCTGTACCTGCTTCCAAGAGGCAACCCCCCATCCGTCTCCAAGACATCCCAGCGTAGTGTCAGCCTGTCCAGCCTCGCGACATTTCTCCAGCGCCGCACGCTGACAAGCTCGCCGACCTTGACGCTAGCGAGCCAGTCCCGGCAGCCGTATGCGCAAGAGCCAGGCATGACAAGTTAGAGAGAGAGTCAGTAAGTGCAGCGTGTGAGAGAAAGAGGGAGAGTCCACCACCCATGCAGGTTGCGCCCGCCCGCGCCGCGCTGCAGGCTGCTGCAGGTTTCTGCATATCCAATCTAACGCTAAAACCCGGACTTGCATGTATTCCATTTGGTGCTAAACCGTTTGCGATGGTCTTGTTTTCTCATGGAGAATCATGACGAGACAACAAGAAAAAAAAGGAGCATCGTTTTGAATGTAGTATCGGCGCAACGGGCGGCCGTTTCTTTTTTTGTCTTTGTGTCTTGCATAAAACAGTTGTAGCATCTATTAGTGCTTTGATGACTTTAGCGTATACTATTCGTCTTGGAGCCGCTTGTGTAGTTGTCAGACCATTGGTAGAAAGAAGCAAATATAGAGACATCACACGGACGACGTGCGCGCGCGCGCGTGTGTGGGTGTTTCACGACGAGGCCATTCAACACGCAACCGGTTTATACTTTGACCATACAGCAACTTTTCCGCACAAATTATTCAGCGAATCCACAGCATGCAACTTGAAACACACAATGTACAACTCAATTTCTAGCTGGTCTACGGTTGGCCCTTTCTTTGTCGTTCAGCTTCTTTTCCGCGGCCTTGACCATGTGCCTGTACTGGTGCCATGCACTTTGTGCAGAAGGCACAGAAAAACAGGGTCCTTGTAACTTGTTTCCCTTTCTTGCCATCGTTTTTTCCCTCTTCTGTGCAAGGGTGGTCCGTTCCGTCCACACCCATCCACGCCCACCCACACCCTCCCCCCCCCGGTTGTTGCAAAGTACACATACATGGCTTTTTTTTGTGAGGACCGGACCAGCCCTCGGCGAAGGCAGCACAGAAAGAAACAAATCTCCATCTGTGTAGCTCTCTCGCCACGGGCGCCTGCTGGTCATTATTCGATCCCAGACACCACCACACCCCCCTCCCACAGCACCCTCCTCTGTCTCCCCCAGTCTTTGCCTGATGGCGTAGTATTGAAGAAGGCCATCGGAAGGACAGGAAGTATTTTATTTTACTTATTAAAATATAAAAAAGAGTAGCGCCAGCGACCGTTGTCCTTTTAGATAAATAAACATAACCCTGTCCATTTCTTTACATCTACCCAACTCGCATCATCCCTACTCCCTCTCTTTTTCCTTTTCCAGAAGAGCAATTCCCGAACATCGTGCGGTCTCAGGCAACGTCCCAATAAAGCTCGGACTCGTTTCTTTTGGCTCATATCGTCATCAACTCAAAAGAGCCCCTGAAGACGAAGAATAGAGCAAGGAACAGAACTACAGCTTGAAGAGGCGTGTGCTCAGACCCCATTTCTCTGTGTGCAGCGACCAAGCTTTCCACGTTGCCTTCCATACCGCCGCCGCCGCCGCCGCCGTCGTCGTTCTTCTTTACCAAATCCAGGCTTTTCCGTCCGTCTGGGAAGAAGACGAATCCAAAGCCCAATCTTATTAATATAGCTTTTTTCGCACTTCTTCACTCCTCTCCACTTCCTTCGATACGCCGTTCCTCTTCTCTCCTCTTGTTGCGTCCGCCACCGCAGCCACCAGCACCACCGACTCCGACTAAAACCCTCCTCCTCCGCCCCCCCGTCGTCACGCGCACCCGCCTGGGCTTGGGGACGTAATATCTCACACCCTCCTCCGCGACTCACGCAACAACTTCCTTTCTTCTTTTTCGCTTGCATTCATTTGCTTGGGAAACCGGGTCAAGGACGAAAAAGGGCAATCTTCCTTTAATACGCATATCTGTCTCGTCGCTCGCTGTTTCATTACGATGCTTATTGCACATCACTCACTTACTCACTGACGCTCGCTGAAACTTGGACACGCAATTGAGATTTTTATTCACACAAACAAAACACGGCAGATAACATAAAAGCCTGTCCAATTCCCTTCCTCGTCGACCCATCTACCCACCGAGCCAGGTCCTCAATCCTCTGCCGCGTTCCCTGTTGCAGATGCGATCCGCTCTCCCCGTTTTCAACGATCCACCTAGAGAGTAACCGCAACAACGACCCCCGGTGTCAGACCGACCGCCTCAACGGCCAGGAGAGAGAGAGGGAAAAAATTATAACACTTCTCCGTTTTCCTCTCGCTTCTCCCTCGTTCTGTCCTCTCCTCGGCCACCTGACAATTCGGTGTCGAAACCGCACACATCATGCCCTCACGCATACAGACCCAGGCTCTGCCGACGCCTCAGCGGAAAGCAAGCTTGTCCCAAGCAGCGACCCCGGAGCACGGCGGCATCCTCGATATCGGCGGCAGTTCCCTCAGAGATGTCTATGTCGACAAGCTGAGAGACACATTGGCGGCCATCACCGACTCGCGAGAGACACCGACCATCCCCGACGAGCTGTTGTATGACGACAAAGGTCTTCTCATCTGGAACCAAATAATATCCATCCCCCAATTCTACCAGACCCACGATGAGACTGCCCTGTTCGACCTCAACAGCGCCGAGATTATTCGTCACGTCCCTGAAAATGTAACCATAATTGACTTGGGTTCTGGGTGAGTGAACCATGACCCCCAACGCTTTCACATTAGCCGTTTCTATTTCTTTTTAATCATCCATTACCGTACATTTGCTAACATATAACCCTCGTTTCCTTCGTCCAGCGATACAAACAAAGTCGATCACCTTCTCGCCGCGTTCGAATCGAGTCGTGTCCCTGCCACCTATCTGGCCCTCGACATCTCAAAAACTTCGCTGGAGCAGAGCCTAGCGAGCTTGGTTAAGAACCACTCCGGCCCCGACGCCGTCGTCAAGTGTGGCAGTCTTTGGGGTACATTTGAGAATGGATTGGACCACATTGGCAAGATCCTGTCGCCTCGTCTGTTCCTGTCCCTCGGCTCGGTATTGTGCAATGATTCTTGGCCGACAGCTCTGGGTCACCTTAGAAGATGGGCCTCGAAACTGCGGCCAGAGGATCGCTTGCTGATTGGCATGGACGGCCATCTCGTTGCCGACCACAGAGATAAGATCTGGGACGCATATCATTCCTGTGACGAGCTGTTCCGCGAGTTCTTCGTCAACGGCCTGAAGAATGCCAACAGGCTGCTCAAATACAAGCTGTTTGACGAGCAAGACTGGGACTTCATGGCCGAATTGGAAGAAGAGCCCACGACAAGGCATCGATTCTTCATCCGGGCCAAGAAGGATATTCCCATGGACAACGGCGACGTCATTCCCAAGGGTCAAGAAATTGACTGGTTTGACTCTCACAAGTACAGCGAGAGAGACGTTCGCCTCATGTGCAGCAAGTGTGGCTTGACCGTTATCAAGTCGTGGGCAGCACCTGGTTCCGAGTTCCGTATGTTGTCCTCTCGAAAGCATCACAAACAAAATGCAAATGCTAACAATTGCTCGCAGGCCAGTACCTTGTCCGCCCTCGAGCCCAGCGGGACGAATTAGAAGATCACGACAGCGGCATTTCTGGCGTTAACTGAGCCCATGGATGAAAAAAATGAAGTGGCCAGTGGTGGCTTCTTCACTTTTGATTCCCTTGTTTGATTTTTTTGATGATGCATTTGTTGATGATAGACGGATAGACGCGAGGCATATTACCCTTAGACCTTTTTTTGAGCTACGCCGCATCGTATCGCGGCACTGGCATAGCTCCTCATGTCAGGCAGAGGACTTCGGGCTCTTTCTCCAGAACCTTAGACACCATCCGCTCCCACCAGGGTTGCCTCTCGGCAATGGCAACGGACAGTTCAATGTTTGGCGCAGGCACCGGGATTTCGGTGGCCATCCAGCTCTGGATACGCTCCAGAGCTTCATAAAGTGGCGGCACGCTCTGCCGAAGGAATTTAATTAGCAACTAGCATTCAATGAAACATTAATTCGCCTTGCTTGACAAGTTCACTTACACTCCGGACGGGCGTGCTGATGACCTGCTGGAACCAAGCATGCGCGACTTGCTCGTGGTCTTCGACTGTGGCGAGCAACCCGAGAAGGAAGACAGGCAGCAACGGGGCCTGAGCAGTGAACACAGCTCCTGACGTCGGCATGATGGAGATACTCTTGGCCAGATCAGCCAGGTTGGAAACAACATCGGGATGGTTGCGAGGAAGCCTAATAATTATTGGATCAGTCTCGTCACGGAGAGCAACTTGCACTTGATCACTCACCTGAAGAGGCGGCATTGTAGATAAGCCATGCCGGCCAGTCGCCAAGCCTCCGCCGTGACTTCCGTCATCTCTGCAGCTGTTTGCACAACGTAGCTTTCGCTCGTTTGACGAATCCATTCGATCGGCCGTGGCCTACTTTTTGCGGTTTCCCAGCTGCCATACTCACAGCTCCACTGATTGAGGTCTAGGAGCTGCTTGTAAAGTAAGGTTGCTGTTACGGGCACGATGGGCGTTTCGCCGTCTTGGAGCATGCGAGCAGAACAATAAGTCACCTGGCTGAATATGTGCAGCAGACGTTTGGAGAAGCCGCAACCGCCATGGATTTCAAACATGTCTCTCTCACTGCCGTATAAAAGGAAGCCGAACCTGGCCGCCTCGGCGATGGGGTCAAATGTCGCAAGGGGCGGAAGAGACATCATGGGCTGAGCCAGAATGACGGCTCTGCCAACAATAATCGACTGTGACAGACGCAAGGCATCAACTTGGACATTTGACTCCTTGTAGAAGCGATTGCCAGGGTCAGTGAGCTGTAGCATTTGTTCTCCTTGTCTGAAACCTGTCAACCAGCGGGGATGATATGGTCTCTTGAGTCGGCGTTCCGTGAGAACGATATCTTGCATGGACAGCAGAGATGCCAGGGTGACAAGCTCACTGGACTCTCGTGCGTCCAAATTGGCCGGGTCCTGAAGCAGCTGACTGAACCGAGCTTCGGCCATGGCGAACCTTTCGTTGACGCGGCGGCGGACGATTTCATCTGGCAAATAGTCATGGATATATATGCCAGCGAGGGACTGGATGGCAGAGAGCACGCCAACACTGTCGTGCATCTTGGCGAAATCCTTGAGCCAAAGGTTAGTGCCTTTTAGTACGCTTCGGCCAGGACACCAATTATTGCAGTCTGAGATGAGCAGGTTAGCAAAACTTTATGATTAGGTCATTTGTCAGAAGTTCGACTCACAGAACTTGAACAATTTTCTGTCCATGCTATCCATCTTAGTATAGTATCCAAAATGAGGTGGGACGAAGCGCGGATTCTCTGTTGCCTCAGAATCAAGATACTGTGTAAAGCTGCCTGTCGGTGACAGGAGTGTGTCATGATGGGAAAGGGCCAGCGTAGAGGCTGTGGAAAACGGCGAGTCACCCCCGCTCATTAGAGTAGCGGTGGACGTAGTAGGCGAAGCTGAAACTCGACGCTGAACAGAGAGGGCATAGCTGTGCTGTGATGCAACTGTCTCAAAGCCAGACGAATCGCCATCATGGTCAAGATCTGTCACCTCAATAACCGTAGCAGTCGGCTTCCCACCGTCTCCTTTTTGTGGCCAACTAAACTTGATGTAGCCATTCACCCTGCCATCTAATGGGCGAGAAAAGCGCTTGAGGGAGAAACTGCGGCCAAACGAGTCAATACAATCTGAAAACGGACTGGTAATTGCCTGTCTGGAGCGGGATTTCCTGCGGCGCTGTTCTTGCGGTGCCGGCTCTGATAAGAGGACCGGACTCCTCGACGGTTGCGTTTGGCGTGGTTGTGGAGGCTCTTGCACCTGAGGCGAAGATTGCGTTTGGCGCGGTGGTCGAGGCTCTTGCGCCCGAGGCGGAGGCCGCGTTTGGCTTGGTCGTTGAGGTTCTTGTACCTGAGGCGGTGGTTGTGGCTGCAGCGGAGGCTGGGATTGGAATTGAAGTGGCCGTTGGGGAGGTTGCGACGGCTGCAGTCGTTGTGTTTCCACAGTCAGAGGTGCGACCTGCTGAGGTTGTGGAGGCAACGTGGCGGAGACGGGGTTAGGGAGCATGTCTGCGGAAAACTCTTGTTAGCCTGGTGGTTGTGAATACTTTCCTCATGGCAGACGGTTGATTGCGGGTAGTGCGAAAAGGGAAGAGAGGCAAGGGTCGACGAAGAATGCCGGCTGCTTGAGAGAAAACACGGCATGCATGAAACAACGGCTAACCGTAGATCCCTCCTGCCCTGTTTGAAGCAAATAGCTTGCGAATTCAAGCAAAGAGATTTCAAGTAGAATGCGGAGGTAAGAGGCAAGTGGAAACTGTGCTAGACAACTCTGCCCGGGATTTGGATTACACCGAGCTATCTTAACAGGTACCAAGGCCGACGTGTGGTGACACAAGAATCTGCAGGCGACGGATATGCTGCTCTTTGAATACTTACAGAAATCAGTTTCCCAAGGACCCATAGGCATGCAGTTATCCATGGGAGACACCATGGGCGCGGCCATGGGCTCAGTCATGGGTGCAGTCATGGGCGCTGTCATGGGCGCAGTCATGGGCGCTGTCATGGGCATTGTGGAAATGGGGCTAGGCACAGTGTTGTCTGTCGAACCAGACATTGGCAGCGAGCCTTGTCCCATGAGTGACGCCTGGAAGAGCCATTCCGAGTCCGGGACTTGTGATGGGTCCCAGCCATCGGGGACGCCCTCCTGGCCAGCGGCCGGGTCAAGCCTGGCGCGCTTGGCCGGGCGCTGGTCGTCGTCTCCAAAGTCGCCCATGCAGTCGAAACGAGAAGGCGTAGAGTTGGAGCGGCTCATGGACGTTGGGCGGCGGAGGTGAGAGGTCGCCGCGAGAACTGATCGGAGCGGCCGCAGCTGGATCGGAAGCGAGCCAGGCGGTCGGCGGGGGCGGGCTGGACTCGGCAGTCGGTCAACGGGAGGGAACAGCGCCGGAAAATGGCGACGATGGACAAGGCCGGGGTGAGCCGTTCGTGAGTGACCCAGCAGAGAAGATCGCGGTGGCTACGGCGTTGTTGCGACCTGAGCGATCGTGAGAAGAGGAGCTGGCGCGGAGAGAGAAGAGTGATTTCGCTAGCGAGACCGTTTGTCTGGAACCAGCGGGTGCTTTATTAGCGTTGGCGCGACGCGGTGGGCAAGCTAGCTGGAGAGGCGAGATCCACTGCAAAGCCGGGCGCCGTTGGTGCAGGACAAGGAACAAGAAGAGTGTCGCTCGATTCGCAATCTGTCCCCGTGGAGGCGTAGACGTGGTGGGGGTGTTTGATGAGCCTGATCCGAAGGCAGCTTGAAGCTAGACTGGTGGAGTGACGGGCCGACAGCAGCTGTCAAGTAGAGAAGCTGAGTGCAGCTTGCGCCTGCGGACGGGTAGCCGAGAAAAAGCCAGGGAGTACGACTAAGGTTTCTCGGTCGGCAACCGACCTTTTCATAGAGTCGTAGCGTTTTGAAGTTTTCCAAAGTCTGCTCTGTGCAAACGTTTGCTGGACGCTGCGGCTGTGACAACGGGAACGGTGGGAGTGGTGGACCTGCGGTGGTGGTGGGCTGCGGGCGCGGAGCAGTAGCGGTGCGCTTGGACGTGCTTGCGAGCCTCTGCCCTATCCTTCGGTTCGCTTTCGCGTTGGGCTCCCAGCTTGGCAGGCCGGAGGATTGCGAGGCGGGCGAGTGCGCGTGACGGTTCACGAGTCACTGCAGCTGGGTTGGCGTCGGTCGATGGGACGGCTAATACCACCAGCGTGGACGACGACGCGGACGGGGAGGTGGGCGTTGGGCGGCGATGCGCGGGGCCAATAGTGGAAACGGGAAGCATATACCGGCGTTGGTGTTGGCGATGGGCTCCGAAGAGGGCGTATGGGTTTGGAGCCGCAAAACAAGGTCACGACGAAACAAAACGAGTATAAAGCACAGCAGTATTGAGAATAGAACAAGTTTGAATGATGTCGCTTTGCTGGTGAGAAAAGATGAAAGGGAAATGGGGAAAGAGAAGGAAAGTGTGGAGAGGGAAAGAGGCTAGGATATTTAGGGAGAGCGGGAACTAAAAAGGCGCCCGTCTGTGGAGGAACAACAGTGTAATACAGAATTTGGTACGAGTAGGTACTGTAGGTGTAATAGAGATGCACAGATGCACAGATGCACAGGGCAGATGGGAGTGAGTATTTGGACGAGCTTGTTTGCATTCGCATTCCTTTTCGGCGTGGCGGCCCACGAGATGAGCAAGACAGGGCCTGGCGCAGGTGACGGGCAGACGAAATAAGGAAAAAATGGCTGGCAAGCACAGAGTGACAATAGCCGGCTGTATACCAAACAAGCGACACAGCAGCATGCTCAGACGGGAAAGCTGGCGAGAGAATGTGCCCAGAGGATACTAACGATGTGCACCATGGGACCCAAGGCAATCTACCAATTGACAACTCATCTCCAGATTTGCTGTGGTGCTGCTGCCGACTTTTTTCGGGAGCCAGGGCCAGCGACAGGGGTTGGCTGGGACAACGGCAGGAGTGGGGCAGCTGCAGCTGGATTCACCGGGGTGGCGCACTAAAATCAACCACCGATGCGCGCAAGGTGACCAGGATCCTAAGGATCGCAAACCAAACACGCATCGCACACATCCAGCTCACCCCAAAATTATTCATGTTGACGCAAAGTGGCTGCAGCCGCTGACCGGGGGCCACCCACAGCAAGAGGGGGAGGGAGGGACGAAGGGACGAGGGGCCCGCTAGATCTGCGCGAGATTGATTGGATCCAAAAGCTGGACCGACCGCTTCCCGTGGTGGTGCAGGCGTCATCCCGAAAAGCTGGGACAGGGAGGTGCATGTGTCGCCCTGCGCATCATCACGGACGAATGAGGCTGCATGAATGAAGTGGCATGCGTACGGAAAATAGACAAGGGAGTGCAAGGATGCCATCGCGGGCCACCGGCTTGCCCACTCACACAAAGAAGAAGCCAGTCAGCCAGCCAGCAAGCAACACAGCATGAACTCGACAGCATATTAACAGCTGAACGAGCGACAATCCCATCTCCCCCTGGCGCGTTTCTCACTATATTTGCTTTACGATTGCCCCTCCGTCGCCAGCAATGGAAGGGGTGGAAGCGCTAGCCCGTGCTTCTTCGGCTTGATCCTCGATTCTCGTCTTGTTTCGATTACTGATTCGGATCCGCGGTGTGCATCCAAGAACGGGAGCAGCAGCGGATGCCGGCCATAACAAGCCACAGCGCAACAGATAGACAGGCTGCGTGTCGCGGCCGCGGCGGTATGCGGTATGCCTCACAGCCATTGTTTGACTGCAGCGGCTGCGTGACATGTTTTGCGTCGACATGTCTCTGTTTCTCTGTACGTGACCCCCTTGAAAGATGGCAAAATCGTGTTTGTGCGCTCCATATTATGTGGATGAAGCGGATAGACAGTCTCCGCCGTTTGTGATGCGTTGCCTGTCAGAAAAGGCCGCGGTCGCCGCGGCCAGCGTCTGAGCGCACGCATCTGGCGTAAGCAGCAGGCAAGGTATTGGATGCTGGTATTTGGTCCCGTTCGTCTGGTAACGTACCTGGCCTGTGCATGGCACGGTAATCTCTGCATGATTTCTATAATTAACATGGGAAAGTGCCAGAGCCAACCAGATCCCAAGCTGTCGGGTCGCACTACAGGGTCGCAAGACACATGCTAAATTAACGACACACACACGACTAATCGTTAATTCCCAGACTAGGATTGCAACACAGCTGAAGTAAAACTATAATCAAGCAATCAATTTATCCTTGACCACTCGCAATCCCCAGACGAATAAAACCGCGCCTAGCAGGGATGCAACGGGCACTTACTTGGTGGCGGATCCTCCGGTGCGAGCCTGCCGGGCCGCCTAGTCTTGTTTCCTCTTCCCTCTCGCGCATTGCAGCCAATCAGGGACTCTCATCGAGCGAGAGGGACGTTGCGCTAGCATCTGATCGGGACTAGCGGCCCGACCAGCTGGGGCGGCAGTTATGTGTGGCCAAAGCAGCCCTGGTCGGTATGCAGGACTCTGTGCCTGGCCCTGCATGCCCGCCAGATCCAAGTACCGTTGACTTGGGAGGATGCGCCCGCGCCACTCTTCTGTGGGCTGGAGAGACAAGGTCAGGACGAAAAAAAGAGATACATCACATCTGCTTCCCGCAGGCGACCTAACCCTAATTTTATTATTTACACAGCCGACTCGCTTCGGAGGGCCTGAGGCTTGACACTCTTTTTGCAACGGCGAGCTTGATGGTTCAAAGAGGCAAATAGACATTGCAGGATCAAGAAGAAGAAGAAAGACTGTTGGATAACTGGGGGCGTGGGTGAGAGAAACGAGATTCTCGACCTACCTAGTGCATTTCGTACAGCGCCCACTATCTCTACTACATCTACGCTCTCCTGCTTCGACCTACCCTGACACTGACTGGCACTGACTGGCACTGACCGGCACTGACTGGCACTGACTGGCACTGACTGGCTACTGATACCCCCGTCACTGCCAATTCTGTGCTTCCGCCTCCCGCTGCGGCCTGTCAGCCACCACACCGGACGCATCCCTTCCCGAGCAGCTGTTTACTAAACAACGAAAAAGAAATCACCACGTCCACACTTGCACCTTGGCCTGGCTTCACGTTACACATCCTTCCAACCACCACCGAACCACCCCCTCGGCCCAGTGACATCGCTTCCCTGGTCTTGCGCCCGCCCACCGGAATTCCGCACCAAAACCAATCACCACCCCCATACTTTATCCAGCAGGGACACCCCCAGCGACCAAGTGGGCTTTCCGCTGGGTCTTGCCGAGTAGTGTCTCGAGACCGTGGCCGCCCGTTGGCTGCCGTCGCACGCTCGGCTCGATTATTTGGCTCGGGGCTATTACCGGCCCTCCCTTTGGACCATCGCCGCCGACCTTGTTCCAGCTGCGCAGCCGTCGCGAGAATACGGTGCCTGGTGGCTCCTCTACACACCTTGACACTCCTAGCCGAAGCCCGAGCAGACCACCACCCCTCCCCTTCTCTCCGCCTGCTCATCAACGCGCGCGCCGCCCACGCACACTGATAGCGAGTCCATCTTGTCGCCAACCAAGTTCCTGGGTCCTTGTGTTGCCTCAACCGTCTCCTCGCTGCTAGTTCCCTTCCCCCCTGCCTACTACCTACCTAGGAAGCTAGGAAGCTCCTGTGGTGGAGGAGCCCCGCCACAGCACCAAGAACGTCACTTGCCCCTCGCTGCCCACGTTAGGTAGGGACAGGACAAGGCCGGGCTGCTCCAAGGCACAAGGCTGCACATCTACGTCAGTGAGAGAGCGAGAAAACTGACGCCGCACCAGTTGTCGTCTCGCGAGAACACAGTGCTGCACTGTCCGTATTGTTCTTGCATGTGGTTGCGCTGGCCCTGCGCTTAGTGGGACGAAACAAAGAGCCGCACCCCAGAAATCCCTTCCTACGTCCAGCCTAGCTATTTGCTGGCGCGAGCTCTAGGCTCGAGGATATAATGAAGATGGAAGGCACCTTTGCTACTGCGCCGAGGCCTGCTCGTGTCTTTGCCTCAAGCTTGCACAGCACCTCCCGCAACACTCCCTTTTTTGATGCCCTAATCAGACAACATCTGGACCAAATCGCCGTCGACTTCACCAGTATGGGTGCCGACTCACCTCCCACACCACCTGCAGGCCAGCTGCTCTCCGATGAGTCGGCTACGCTCCTCCGTGAGCTGGGCGACTACTTTACCCGCACTGCCCAGATGTGGTCAACGATGACCCATAACCTTGTTCAAGGGCCGCACATTGACCAGGTGTCCATAGACGTCAACACCCGCTCCGTAGATCATACGAGTATGGCTGACTTTTCAGCTATTTCTGCCGTTGATGTCGAACTTGGTCGTTTACGGTGAGTGCAATACTTGAGAATATATCTACGGCATCTGTCTGACATACTACACAGTAAAATCAGAGATCTAACTGCCAAGTTCTCGCAAGAGGTTCAGGCCGTATGGCGACCTGAAGGGGGCATCTTGGACCGTCCTTTGTCTGGCCAAGCTCCCCGTCCAGGCCAATTGCCACTCGCCAACTTTGTACCAACGGCACCAAGCCAGGATGCTCATTTTGTAGGACACAGCCATCCTGCCAATGATAACCTAAACACTTTGACCGGCGGAATGGCTGAGCAAATGGACCTTGGGCACGATGAAGACTCCGACTCTGAGTCTGACGGCGACGAAGAACTGTTCGCCGGCATTGATATGGACGCCCTCAAACAAAGAGGCAAGGGCACGTATGTGTGCCCGAAAGGAAAGAGATGCGATAAAGGCGGCGTGGACAAGGACGGCAACGTCATTGTCTTTGACCGCAACTCTTCATTCGCGTAAGTGTCCAATCTCATCAGGTTTTGACAGCGTGCAGTGTGCACGTCGTCAAGCCACCACCCACAACTGCCTTACTGATGTTTCTGCAGCCAGCATTGTAATAAACACCGCAAGCCTTGGGTATGCGACTTGGCAAACTGTCCCAACACACCCAAGAAGCGTCGGTTCGCCCGTCGCGACGGGTTGGAACGACACAAGCAAACGGTCAAGCATGAACCCAAAGGCGCAGAACCAGTTGGCATCCGATAGCATGCATGACTGCCAGGCGCACAACTTGACTGGTTGATGGGCTCAGCCATACATAATCTCGTGATGACCTGGCCCATGCAGCAAATGCTTCAAGGCCGTCATAGATCAGGCTGAGCTAGCCTATATGCCATGCGCCCAGCAAAGCACGTTGACGTGGTTTGGCCGCCATGCAGCCGCCGCTCTCTCACAGCGCAGCGTCGCCACTTGGCCAAGTCGGTGTAGGATAGAGAGCAGGTGCAAGCGACTTGGGCTGCTGTGGCGAGAATGCGGCCGTTGGATAAGTGAATCCACACATGAATTTGCCATGCACGCCGCTACCTTGGTTGTGATAAAAAAAAAAAACTCCCAAGGGGAAAAGAGGTGCTAGAGAAGGAGAGACGGGGGAAGAGGATGAAAGGAGGGGAAGAAGGGGTCGTGTAAACAAGTGGTCTCCATGGGGGTTACCGCCAGCCTGGGTTGAGTGAGATGACGGCATTAGTCTGTACACAGCAAAGTATTTTACTCCAGAATAGATCGAAAGGCTAGCGCAAGCTCTAGTGCAAACCACTTTGAATGAAACGCACGACATTATTAGTCGACGGCCCTTTTTTTTCAGCCCATTCTTGTCCAGGTTCAGATCCCTGCCTCTCTCGTCCTTCGCTGGCTCGCCCGTCGATCCCTGTTCCTTTTACATTTCCCGCTGTGCTTGTTGCACTTCGGGCTTTTATTAGCCAGGGGATGAGCAAGCGAGATGCCAGAAGAATCAATGGCGTGGCTTGGGTGTGGTGTGTGGTGTGTGTGCATCTCCGCTCATTGGGCTGCTGTGTTGTCCTGTAATGGGTTGATGTCTGAAAGCTGTGTGTTTTGTCTGCTCCAGCTCGTCGGGTCGCAGAAGCAAATACAAAAAACTAGTCTCAGGCCGAAAAGTCTCGGCAAGAAAGAATGTTCTGCAGCCCAACCACATCACACACACCACATTCTTCCTTCTTTCTTCCGCCTTTTCCCTTTTTCAGACGGTGATGTATTATTGTTGTTTAGGGGCATGGCATGCATGACTCGTCTTGGGGCGGGTTGAGTCTGGAGGACTGAATAAGAAAAGGAAGCAAAATGTCTAATTTCACTAATCATGGGCAGTGTCGCTCGGAAATTTTGACCGGGATCATCCATGTCAACAGCACGGCGCGGTGCTGAACATGGGCTCAAATACCAGGAACAAACAACACCAGCTCGCTTAACACCTCTGCAGCGCCATGGACGGCATTCACTCCACGACCGCCATCGTCCGATGTAGTCTCACTTGCCCATATATTCTTTCCTTTTCTTTTTGTTTAATTTGGTAATCATAGTTGTGATTTTATTATTGCGTTCTTCGTTTACGGATACTTTGATTGCACTGCATATGTTTCGCCCCCACGTCTGTGTTACTTTGGGCACTGATGACTTTCGCAAAATAGAGGCCATCCGAACAAGAAATTGCAAAAGAAGGCAGCCACATCCAGCTGTGGTGAAATGCAGGCGTAACTTGCATATTCGTACAGCCGGACATTACAGAAGCCGAAGCCATCGCCCATCGCAATACATGCCTGGGGCGGAGGAGGCGCACTCTGACGCAGCAGGTGTGTCTGTACATCTCAACGGCGGTGAGCGTGGTGGTGCGCGTATGAACCAGTCCTCTTTTTTTTCTCCCAAATCTTCTCGAAGGGGGGCGTACCATGAGAAAAGGGTCCAGGGCATTTCCCTATTTACCCCGTAGCGTAGTTGTCTAGTTTCTCCTGGGCGAAACGACAACCAGGTTCTTGGGACGCGGGGACTTTCTGGATGTCGGCATCAGTGCGGCGTAGCGGACCGAGCTCGTCGGCCGGTGGAGAACCTGGAGAGTTTTGGTTAATTTAGCGGGAGTCTGGAGACGCCTGCAGCTGCAGCTAGCGATGGACTGGAGAAAATTGGCCCAGAACAGGCAGTTGGGAGAGAAGCTCGGGGAGTGCGCAAAAAGTTGCAGTCAAACCCCCTCTCCCATTGCAGGACAACGCATTGTCTGCCTGGGATGCATGCATGAGATCCCAACAGCAGCAGCAGCAGCAGCAGCAGCCCTTTTTCGGGATCTCATGCATCCCTGGGCTTAATCTTGCTTGGAAGAGGAGGAGGAGGGGTTCGATGACCAGGGTTCGGGGTCGGTCATCTGAACAAAGGGACGGAGGCAATGCGTTGGCAGCTTGGGCTGCAGGATGAACATATCTGTGCATCAAATGGTTCGGAGTTTTTTCTTGGAGTAGACATCTTTTGATAGTGGCCTGATGCTTGTCTTGGACGATATTGATCAGGAGAGGGAACATTGCTGTGGAAAGAGCACAGAGACATGATATCTCGAGGCAACAAATTTGCGCGTTTGCGATATCATGTCATATCATGCGGTAGATGGCTACCGCAGAATCTTTGTGCCACCCGGATCTTGTCGGTCAATATTCATGCAACTGCCGACTGTCTACAGTGGGAGAACATGGCCGATTAGATTGGCATCTGCTGTGTCACCTCAAGCGCAATGCATCACAAATGCACTGTATCCAAAAATGAGGCTGTATGCTGAAAAAAAGTCGTCCGACATTTGGGGGACGTGCCAGTTGTGGCATCCCACCAATATTCCCGTTTAGGCAATGGCTTCCCCTGTGCTCGTACGACTGCACAATGTTCAGCCGACATGTCTCCTTTACTTTCTTGCCTCTTGACACTGCTGTAAAGAAGTCCTTGGCCCTGCGCCTTGTGCTGGACCCCCTGCCTCCCCAGAGGCCAGCCGGGACCCAAGCCGATGGGTCGTTGTCTCACGAACGCCTGAGGAAAAAGTTGTCGTTGCAAGCCCGCCCTCGCAGCTCCGAATTGCCGGGACAGCGCGGCGGGGGCTAACAGCAAACTAGTCCGACAACAGGCGGAGGGGGCGGGCAAGGCACAACAAGGGCAGGAGGAGGGAAAATGATATACGGAGTGGACTGTCGCCACCAGGGTGGGTGGACGTCGCGAACCGATCGGAATGCAGCGACCTCCCCTAACGGGCCCAATAAGGATGCAAGAAAAAGAGGCGTTTGACGAGGGATATGGATTCTTTTGCCCCCCTCCCTGGAGCGGGTTGGTTCTTCGTGAGAGCTGAGTGGCAGCCAAGGGAATGCTCTTCATACTGATTACCGTGTGTAGATGTTGTTCACTTGCTGATGCGACGCGGTAGTTACGCAGCCGTCTTGTACGACCAGCCTTGTCAGAAATGGAAAAGATGCATGTAATTACAAATACCGTACCAAGAATAGCGGACAAAACTAGCACGTGCTCTTTCTTTGGTGCGGGATCTAGATTGCGGTCGTGCCACGACAAAGACACAATGGGCTTCTTCCTTTCGTTTGTAAACTGGAGAAAATGGGTCGTGACGAGGTGAGAAAAGAGACAACAAGAAGATGGCCGTGAGAAGAAAAGATGTTATTACCAGTTCGCTAGCAGGGAGATTAGCGCCGAGCTTATTGTTAGTTTGAGGAGGATGGGCCTGGCTGGGGAGACGAAAAGAGGGCCGAAGAGGAGCAAATGAGAGGCGAAAAAAGAAACAAGATTGTGTAAGTGGAGGGCCTTTTTAGGCACGGGCGGAGGGGCTACAGTGGCTTCAGCGGACTCTCAGGCCCTAAAACTACAGTGGTTGTAGGGCATCATGTCCGCTAAAATTACAGCGGCTACAGGCCTCATGCACGCTAAAATTACAGTGGCTCCCAGCGACTTCCGGATCCTGGGACCTGAATGTGGCGGCGCGTTTTGCTTTTCCACACGCACTAAATTAATTACCGGGTGCAGCTATCCGCTGAGTGGCTGGCTGCTTGCCATTCGCTGATTCCCCTCGAGGCTCCTGAGCGCTTGCAACAGCGGGGGAAAGAGTCAACTAACTTATAAAGTACCTGGGTGTAATCACGCAGACCGGGGGGTACCTACATTGGTGGCGACAAATCGGCAACTTGCATCCGAAAAGAGAATTATAAGAGAAAGACGGAAAAAGGAATCCCGGGATGCAAAGTATCTTGTTCTCTGCATTTGTGGTAATTGCAGGGCGTTGCGGTCTTGTTCCCGGTTGCCCATCTTTGGTCTGGCGCCAACTGCTCACTGTAAGAGCGGCTGCCCGTCTTGTTGTCTCCCCCTCCCCGCCATTTTTTGGCTTCCCACCTATTCCGCATACGTCAAACAGCAAACTCCGTCTCGGCGGCAACGCACATGCCGGTTCTTCATTTGGTTCGGACCCGACGGGGGGTCAATCAAACAAACGAGCAGGCAATCAATCAATCCATGACGATGATGTGTGACGCCGAGATACAACGGGCAGCAATGACCTCAGTTTGACGCATGTAAACGGGGAGGAGCCCTCTTTGGGTTGGTCCGGCTCATGTCGCGCAATCACAGCTTGACACGAAACAGCGGATGGCTTCCTTTGGCATGCTTGCTGCCCAAGACTGATTGAAAAAGTAATCACGAGCCGCCACCCCTCCCGACAGCAGACGGACCGGTGTGAGTGTGTGTGTGTGTGTGTGTCGCCCGACGCTCGTCGCCGCCGCAGCGCAAACTAGAATCAGCAAACCGAACAAACTGACAAACTGACGGTGTGGGCAACAAGGCTGGACTGACACTGGCGGACTGGGTGTGGTGGTGGGTGGCTATGAGCCTCTGGCTCACTGGCTCGTGTCGTTGTGAGTGGTGGGCAGATCGGACATCGACCAGAAGAGCTTCTTCGCGCATGATTTGCTGACATACATAGGCGATACAGCCCCTATCCATACTGGCGGTAAAGACGACGCAACTCTTCAAGGGCCCTGCATCTGCTAGACATGAGACATGATGCTGCACTGCTGTGCGCCCACAAACAGCATCATCTCCCGGCCTCGCCCGGAGCCTCGGGGAGAAGATAGATGGGGGGACTCACCCTGCCCACAGCTCGCTGCACTGCTCACTGCGCTGCTCACTAAACACGTCGCATCATGCTGCAGCTCCCGATGCTGCCCTGTCCCCGCTTCATCGAGAGACCATCCCTACTTTCCAGGACTCTGGGACTCTGCGAGAGACGACTGCGCTAGTGTGGCTTGGGGACTGTGCGAGCACCACCGCTGCTCTGGGTTTTGGGAACCCGCCAATCTCGCCCTAACTCCTCCAAGCTAGCCTGGCGTGCCTGCTGTGACCGACTGGTAGCCTCGTCCGCCCAGCACCACAGGCCCCAGCCCAGCCATCATCCATCCTGCCCGCCGCTGCTGTGCCTGGCCGCTGGACCATCCATGTTTCCCCTTCCTTGGCGGAGCTGGCGCCGCCCACACCTTGCAACCAGGGGAGGGGTCACAACTGGGTCCCCCTCCAGGAGCCAGGCTAAGCTGAGCTCTTCTTGTCCCAATCGTCGCCCCCCCCCGCGAGAAAGAGACGAGTGCGCGAGACGAGAGGAGACGGGCGTGTGGGCATTGAGAAAAGAAGCATGCGAAGCCGCTTGCTTTTTTGCGCCTGCGAAACCAATGGGTGATGGGACACCCCCCAATTTGCGATCCGTAACCGTAACCACACGCCCACACGCCCCCCGGATACCGAATTTCCTCTGCTAATTCTTTCCTTCTGGGACTTGGTTGGAAAATCCGGTCTCAATCGCGGCTTCAATTATAAAGATCCATATCCTCCCACATCTGTCCAAGCCCTCCTTTGTTCCTACGCCAGACACCAATCTTACAACTTACTTTCCCCATTGATTTATCAGTACACTGCATTGGCACCGTATCACTGCTTTGACGCCGTGTTACTGGTCTTGTCTTTACTCTGTAATACAACACCAACATCTCTCCGACTACTCCAATTATTCGGACTTTTTGCTGGCACCTTGCGGCCACGGCAACACTTGCCTTCTACTATTTATAACATCACGACCGCAACAAAGTCGCAATGCTGCGCGAAATCAACACCATGTACACGCCGGACACATCCGCGCCGTCCTCATCTCCTTCTTCCAGTCCTCAATCGCCTTTGATACCCGCCACTCCCCTCTCTTCTTCCTCCTCTTCCATGTCTGCTCCGGATAATGAGGCGCCCGACTTCAACTCCGTCGTCATTGTTGGCGGCGGCAACTTTGGTGCTGGCACCGCCCTGGCGTTGGCCGAGCGTGGCGTCCGCGTCACGCTGCTGGACACGGCCGCGTTCCCCAACCCCAGAGCCGCCTCACACGACATCAACAAGATTGTCCGCGACGACTATCCGGATCTGCTCTACATGCGCATGATGGCCAAGGCCATGCCCAAGTGGCGAGGCCACGACCTCTACAAGTCCTTTTACCACGAAACTGGCATGCTTCGTGCCGACCCCTCCAACTTTGGCCAGGAAAGCATTGCCGCCTACGAGAAGCTCGGCATTGCCAACGAGTGCGAGATGCTCCCCGTTGACGAGGTCCGCCAGCGCTGGAACGGCCTCTTTGCCACTGCCGACTTTGACGGCCTCGATGAGATCCTTTACAACCCCAATGTTGGCTTCGCCGAAGCAGACAAGGCGCTAGCAGCCGTCGTGCAGGCCGGCATTGATCTGGGCGTCGAGTACCTTGTCGGAGAGATGGACACGCTCGCTTTTGGTCTTCAGGGCCAATGCATTGGAGTGACTCTCAAGAGTGGAGACACCATCCTTGCGGACAAGGTTCTCATGGCCACCGGAGCCCGCACCGAGCCCCTGCTCGCCCAGAGCGCCCCCATGAACAAGAAGCTGCACTGTGGCGATCGCGTCCTGGCCACCGGCGCCATCAGCTTCTACGCCAAGCTGCACGGCGAGAAGAAGGCCAAGTTCGCCCCCATTCCCGTCCTCAAGAACTGCCTCAAGCAGGTCAAGGGCGAGGGCATGTCCATCTTGGAGGACGGCACCATCAAGTTCAACTGCGACATGTGCTTCACCAACTACCAAGACTTCCCCGCCACGGGCGAGCGCATGTCGCTGCCCCCCAACGCCTCCAAGCACAACACTTGGACCGGATCCGATTTTCCCGAGTTCTTCAAGCAGCGCGCCCAGAAGACCTATGAGGGTCTGTATGGAGACGAGATCAAGGATGTTGAGATTGAGTCGTACCGTATTTGCTGGTAAGATTTGCACTCATATCACACTGTCTCACAGCATTCACTAACACCCACACAGGGACGCCTCCACACCCACTCATGACTTCCTCATCACATCGCATCCTCACTGCGACGGTCTGTTCATCGCGACGGGCGGGTCCTTCCACGGCTGGAAGTTTCTGCCAGTCATTGGCGAGTACATTGCCGATATGATGCAGGGCACGCTGGATCACGACTACACGGCACGCTGGGCGTGGGACAAGGAGGGTGGTGACGGCCACTCGGCCAACCCCACGTACCAGGTGGTGGGCGACTTGCAAGACTGGATCGTATGAGAGCGGCCCGTTTCAATTAAGCATGTTGCGGATGCATGAAAGTATGGAGATGAAAAAAAAAAGCATGAGAGAAGACGAAGACGAAAGGGGGGGGGGCAATAATACCCAGGAAGGCTTATTAGATCACACGGCACGTATACTAGAGGAAGCGCCCTGCGAGGGAAACTATACAGAAGGGCGCATATGCACGGAGACATGCACGGGTCGGCGTTTTTTACTGTATTATCATTTACTTGCTACTTTTTTCATTTTGTAATTATGCCAGTTATTCCAGGCAATAACCATACTATCAATTCATTTTTTTAAACAGTTCAAAGACAAAAGTTCAGTTCACTCGATATCTCTCAGTACTGCAGGGATGTCAATGTGGGTGGAGACGAACTATAACATGCACAGATAAAAGAGGGCTAAATTATAAAAACTACCTGATCAGCAGCTTTGACAGCTGTAATGCAGACGCAACATTAAACTCTGATTAAGAATCGGAGAATAATAAATCTTTGTCAGGAATTCGGCATAGGCGATGGCCTTTCAAACATACAAAGAATGGATACAAAGGGGGTAGAGGTTTCGGCTATGAAAAGAAGCTCCAGACTTTCCACTCCTGTGATGGGTTGGCTACGTTTTCTCCCATGTGGCAATCGTTTAACGACGAGCATAATTGGTTTATTTCTGATTTTGAAGTGTACACATCAGCCGAATTTGGTAACTCGGATAGAATAAGATAGAGGGCTGGGATGGGAATATTGTCGTGGCTGTCTCCCTTGACATATCACGCAATGGGAAACCTTGTACAGGGTGTGTACGGGTTACGGACTATCGTGACGACTTTTTGGGGTCACAAACTGGAATTCGATTTTTTTATCCCGCAATTTTAAAAAACTGCGGTTGTAAATGAAGTGGACACATCCAGGGTCAAAGACAGCAAAAAAAGCAATACGCGACGAACCAGGGGTATGCTGAGAAAAATTATTATGATGTCGGTTTGTTTTTTTGTGACAACTGACAGAGCAGAGGCCACGGCCCTATCATCCCCAGAAGATCGCGCTTCCGCGCCATAACCAGCTCGGCGGGGGAAAAGGTACAAGGGTGCGGTTTTAATTCCGGGGGGGAATGCGCAAAAACGCTGAGAGAAAATCATACAAAACCGCCACGCAGAAAAAAAAGCCCATACCGAAAAACAACGGACGGGTGGCGTACCGATGCGCTGGGACAGCTTGGGGGAGGGGAGGGGAGGACAGACAAGGATGCAGTGAGACAGGATGGAGGGGACTTCCGAAATAGTGGTGGGCTTTTGTTTCTCTGCAGAGGTCATGTGCGTCTGCTGTTGCTTTTTGATAGACATGCATCCCATTATGTTTCATCCCGCCAGGCCAGCAACGCCACCCCTTTCTCAGAGGCGGTGTCGCTCATCACTGAAGTACGTTTATTCCCAGGTTCCAGCCATGTCTCTATGTATCGTCATTTCACACATCTTCCGCCTTGTAAGTGAATATGCATTGTAAGTGACACCCCGTCTTATCCTGACCTTCATTACACAGCAGGCTCTGACATTGGCCGGTGAAACAACTTACAGTAGCCGTTGGGAAAGCAACTAGGTGTGTTGATACAAGCGACGGGTGTCGCCCCCCTCCCCCTGCAAGATATAGTGTGCTTTTGCAGCACAGCTGCAGCCACGGCACTTGTCATCACAATCTTGTGCAGCTCGACACGTCAACCGTGCATGCGCTCCATTTACCGATTACTCAAAGCGGTCTTTTGCCGCTTGCGTATTAATGCATCGCTGGCCACGAAGCATTTTTCTCTGATAGGCCTGAATTACGACTGCTTGTCACACCGCCATGGAGGAGCATCACCACTTGCTTTGGTAATCGTGATACAGGGTAGCCTCACGATGTTGGATGGGCAATGTCCATAGCCACTCGAAAACGCCATGTCTTGCGGTTATGCCGGGTAAAACAGACACGGTTAACCCCCTTTCTTTACCAGAATCTCATGAGACGTTTTAGCGTATATACTGCAGTTTCCAACGCTGGTGGAAATGGGCTGGTGTGAAGTTGTTATTTCCTACACCCACTCCCAGATCCAAGCCATGGCTGGAAGCCATCTACCGTAATTATGGATTGGCATATTATACGCAGGAAATTAGGAGGCATCCAAGGAGGCCATCACAGCGTGTCGCACCCCAAATGAGGCTTGCCCAACATGCAAGCCTCCTCACAGCTGATTGCGTGCGCGCCATCCAGTCAGAGGACGATGAGATGGGCTTGCAGAGTGGCTTTTTTGGCCCAACACCGTTATGGGGAAGCGATCGCCAGCGCCTCCGTGGCCCAGAACGTCAAGCACCAGTCCGATGGTGAAAACCGCAGCAGAGGTCGGGCATCGCGCACAGAGGAGGGCTGAAAAGACAATTCAGCGCTGCATGCGTGTGGCTTGCTGCAGGCGCCGCCAAGTACCAATCTCCACGAGTCAAAGCACCCCCCCAGGGTATGAGGGGAAAAAAAAAGGATGCAAGCCCGACCGCAAACCTTTGCTTTCTTTTGCACACCGTTTTTCGAAGCACTTGGGGAGCTGAATGGGCTTGCTTACTTGCTTTGCATGCAGGAACAGCAGATAGCCGTTGTGTCTTGATGGTAATATGAGCCAAGGGAAAGACCCCTGTCGTTTCATCACAGACATGATTCAATGGATATCCACGACACACTGTTGGAAATTAATGGTGGTAATTTACTAACACGATTCCCTATGGGCTCTATTGGACCTATGTCGTGAGTTACCCAATCTCCGACGGACGTAGGGAGATTGGGCAGCTCGTCCTCTGGTGTATGGCTGCGGCCCACCGTCCAGTAAGGAAAGCATGTAAAAAACACTGCATATCGTAGAATTATTGATTGGGCCTTTCTGCTTGATCTGGCCCGTCTGTGAGCAGCGAATTAGGATGTAAATATCACGGACCGTGTTATTGGAACAAGAAATGAGAGTCTTCTCACTTGCTTTTATAGCGTCGTCTTTGACCATGGTCTCAGTTCAGTCGGCGTTGGAACCACCACAATCTGAGCAGATATCCAGCCTACAGGGTAAAAAGACGATTTTATAGATTCAAGTAGAGTGACATCGCTCGATTCCCTTTTACGCTTGACTAGCACTCCAAGGCCTGCGGTCCCATGGACAAGCGTCCTAACCCTCTCCAACAACGACGAGTTTCAAAGAACGTTGGAATGGTCCTGTAGTTTGATATAGCCTCTATATCAATGTTCAAGTATTGGCTGAAGAGCAGGGAGCTATAGTGGGCTCATTATAGAGAGGTGAAGCTGGTCATGCTGATTCGTGTGATAGCGATGATCAAGTTCCCGAGCAATGTCGACAGTTGACGTGTCCCAAATACCGGCTGGGATATCGTCCAGAATAAGGGAAGATTCTAAGCCCGTACGAAGTTTGCACATAAGATGCATAGAAACCGACACGATTATTAGCGTGCGTGTACATGCGTTCTTTGACGAGCGATTCTCACCTCGCAACGGAAGCTGGGGGTGTTTAACTCTGTTCTGTTTTCTGAAGCTTATATTTCCAGAACGCCATGCCTTCTAGATTGTTTCCTCGTAGTGATCGATGGCAACAGTATCGAAATGGACGATACTGTCGTCTAGCTACTGTCGACGGCTCTTGTACTTATTCGTGAGTCCCCCCCCCCTCCCCCCC
>PHFE01000009.1:33916-44565 GCA_002796755.1 Paracorniculantispora psalliotae
GGGTTGGTTTAGCGGGTAGCGCGGACTACTCGGGCTGGATACTGTACAGAGCGCGCCAGGCTTGTACACCTACGTGGCGTTACATGCGCTTGTTGATCTTCGAATAGTAGAAGTCAGCGATGCGTCTGTACACCTTGTATGATCTACCGAGGAATTTTCCCTATTGCTGTCTCCGGGTCGGGTGCGAGGGATCTTTCTACAGTAGAAGAGATGGGTTGGCGACTTCTGGCGCCCGCAAGGGCATTCCAGTGTCGCCTGTCCGGGGTGGAATCTCTCGTGGTATTCGGCAAAGTCTCCGTGTTGTGATCGTGCTGTCAGCAGGTAGCCGAGCAAGCGGCGGGGGAGGCTGGGTTCTGGGAGTTTCTTTAGCTCGGCCTGGAGGCCAAGTTTGGAGTACTCCGTTCGCTCGACCGACGCCCGGGCAGAATGGCCTTTAAAGTGACGAAAAGTCGCCGATTAGGCGATACTGATCACATATTTGCCGCGGAGGTGATATTATGCGCAGCTGTGTAAAGGAAACGGTTAGATATGGTGCGTTTCATTTTGTTTGCTGTCTCGCAGTACTTACGGCTGTCCATCAAACGCGGCCCAGGAGGTAGCGTCCTAATCCAGGCGTTTCTGGTTGGTAGAAAGTCTGTCAGAGAGTCATACAAGGTACCAAGCCCCTCGCTGGCGAGCCGTTGCGCATAATGGTGTACAATTTTATGCCTGAGCACCCGGGTCTCGTGTGTGCTTGCACATGGCACCGTCTTCGTGTCGCAG
Organism: Paracorniculantispora psalliotae; assembly: GCA_002796755.1. Classification (NCBI taxonomy): domain Eukaryota; kingdom Fungi; phylum Ascomycota; class Sordariomycetes; order Hypocreales; family Cordycipitaceae; genus Paracorniculantispora; species Paracorniculantispora psalliotae. The sequence goes on from PHFE01000009.1 coordinate 34,679, forward strand.
TACGAGGCAGGGGGCTGGATACCTCCAGAAAATACATCGGCCGCGGCATCCCGGCTCCTGTCGAGCGCGTCGTGCCAGCTTTCCCGGAGCGAGATGACTGTGGCGCACCGTTACACGGGTCTCCTGTCGAGGTGGACGTGACCGGGGCTTCCCGTCGCATGGGGCGTGGCCGAGGACGCAACGTACTCGGGAGGTAGAATGGTAGCTTATGGCACAATCACAAAACGGCTTTTCTCCTTACTAATGTAATCTTGATGAGACGTTAAACTGATCATGGTAAAACAAAGCGACCAGCGGCCAAATCCTGGACTACGTGAACTCGATGCGAGCCGCAGCGCTGTACACTGCCCCGATGGCAAAGAGGATATACGTCAAGGTAAACTGCAAGTTCAGCTCAATTCAAGAAAGATAATTCATCGAGTATTTAAGAATATTGGCTCCTTACATGAAAGCTTGCCAGTAATGTTAGCGCGCAATCCCGCCCAAGTGTTTCTCTCGTCGTGCCCTCAAGCCAACCTGAAAAGCTGCAAAGTTGAGATATAGACCCTTGGTGTTGACAGAAACCATTCTGGCGTCCTTGCGGTCACAAGTTGGCCCAGCTTTGCTATCGAATAACTGTACCAGTGCCAAGGTGCACAATACAGGGCTTCTTGGACGTGTTTGACCCACTTGATTCAATTTTATTCAATCCTCGCCCGCTTTGGCCTTCCTACCACCAAGGGTCGCGGCGGGTTAGTCGTGGTGAACGGTTGCCTCGGAAACCGTATGGGATCCACCAGTCCCAACTCGTAGTTGAGTCCATGGCCCCGCATAGCGGTAACCCAATTTCATGCACTGGAGGCGCCCTAACTATATTGTTGAAGAGGCCGCGTCGCCGATACCGGTTGCGGCTAGGATCAAAAAATCTATGATTCCCGTAACTAGAATCGCGAGGCGTAGAGCGTAAAATGCAGTCTCAAGTTTCCAGACATTCTCAAGGTCTTTTTCGACGTGCGAAACGACTCGAATGCTCTGTTCCATCTGTACGGATTCTCGCTTGGCGGTGTACAAGACTTTCAGCTCATGGAACCTGCGGCGAACGTAAGCGTTTCAATACCAGCTGAACCTGTCTCTGGTCTGGCTCGCTGTGTCGAAAGAGACTTACCAATGGCCAACGAAGCAAAGACAAAATTTTCAAGTGCAAGAAAAAAGAAACACAGCTATTCGATCCAAACAAAACGGGAGCTATAAAATAGTTACCAAGCGACGTCTTGACCGAAGGATCGTTGTTTATAGTTCCTAAGACGTGGCAATTTTGCCTGCTCTCTGAGAAGGCTTCGCTGCTAATGTATGTAACCCGACTCGGTCCGGACGCTGGCAACATATGATTAGAGAGGCCTCAAATAAGCGTTGAAGATGTCATAGACGCCAGGATACGATAGCCAGGCGCCAGGCAAGATAGCAGGCCCGTGGAAACCCGTGATAGAGGAGTGGGATGCCGACACCTTCGTTTTTGGTGTTAATTGCGGAGACGCGCTCGAGGAATTAAGTTAAGAATTTTTCTTTGGCAATGACAGGATGATTCGGAGGCAGGAAGCTGGTGTCGGATTCCCGACAATCCGACACAGCACCACTATTGTACTGAACCTTCTGGTCCCTCAAAAAAAGAATACTGAGCGGGCAATGAAACGCGGTCTTTGGCCGCTAATTTTTCACAGCTGCAGATTACCTAAATACCCTGTCTCTCTCGGATCGGCGGGGTGCAATTTTAGGATTCGCACGGACTGCTCGGCAAGTCAGAGATGCTGATGTGGCCGCCTCATACCAGCATAGCAACGCGACGCCGGCTCATTGCAGAGACCTGGTAGCCTGAACGGTTCCGATTACGTCTCCACTGACGGCCAACCCAAGCGGTATTTCCAGATTCTTTCGTTCTCGATAGACTAAAGGGCCCAGTTTCTTTTATTATCAACCTCTACATCTGACCCTACATTAAAACCCATTCCCTCTTTCTTCTTCTCCTGGTCGGTATCAACGTTTTTGTGTGAGGATTTCAAAAGCAAGGCATCACACGTCCCATATCCTGGTCCACGACCTCGATCATTCCCGAAGCCGCGACGACATCTCCTGCAATGAGCTGTTCTAGTGACGTGTACACGACTGATTCGTAGACTTCTTGTGTGATGTCGCCACCTTCCCCTTCTTCGCTGATACTCGGGCCTGAATTCACTTCGAGAAGCTGCACTTGGCCCGATAAATCGACCAGGAAGTCCAGTGCAAAGAGTTCATAGCAATGAGCATGAAATGCAAACCGAGATGCCGTGTGCGCGACTGCTGCTGAGAAAATCACTTTCGTAATGTCACAAACCTGCTCAAACACTCGCGTCTTCCAGTTATCATCGGCAAAAAAGGTCGAAAAGCGACGTCTATTTGCGCATTGGTCCTTTGCGCTTTGTAAACTCGTGTTCGTTAAACCTGATTGTAGCGCGTTTGCCTCCCACGGCTGCGTATTTTTGCATGGCGCGATAATCACAAGCATCTCGCGATGCACAAATACACGAAGACGCCCCATAGCTAACACATAGGCCCTGATATGAAACTTTTGGCCATTTGGGAGCAGCTTGGAGTCGACATATCGTTGTGCAACAAAACGTCGAAGTCGTGATGACGGTAACTTACCCCCGGGCAGTTCCGTATCACTTGGTTTGAAGTCATCTGCGTCGTCTTCATTGCAGTCTTCAAACCATCCTCTTAATTCCTCAATCGAACTGAAGAAACGGATACCGTAGCCGCCATCCGTCAAGGCTGGCTTCAAAACCCACCACTCTCGCTCATGAACACCTTTGTCTTTGTTGGCTTCTAACGAGGCCTTTAACGTTTCGAGACCCGGTTCATAAAGAGTATCATCCAATAAGTGGGCATAAGCCAAGTCAAACCAAACAGTTTCCGGTATATTTTTCGTAAGTATTGTATCTGGGCACTTTCGCGTCCAGTAGTCTACCAACTGCGCAAGCCTATGTTTATGGACTAAGCAGTCGGCGTTCAGAAAAAATGATAATGTAAAAGTCGATGACAGTTGGTCGATAATAGTTTCATTAATGTCTTGTTCGCCACAGAAAAAATATGTCCGAACGCTCTTGCCAGATGTATAAGAAGTCGCTGTATCAAGTTTCTTCAGTACCAATTCGTTCTTCTTCTCGGTTATTCCGCCTATAAAGAGTTTAATATATGTTTCCACGTGGTCATCCAGCCAATCGCTTCCGGTTTCAATAAATATTTGTAACTCCATGAATCTCTAGCGGATGAGATAGCGGTCTTCTATATAGAGAATAAGCGTATTATTTTTAGTCTCCAAAATCGGCCCTCGCACTTGAAATAATAATGGTACCACCCTCCCCACCAAAATTTTGCAAACCGCTGGAAGGAACCATGGCGACACTTTCAACGCCTTTCTCTAATTGATATGACCAGATTATTGTTTTGTGCATAACCAGTTTCACCTCTCCTCTGTATTTCTCAAAACAGAGCTTAGTATGCACTGCAACTGAAAGAGGTGTTTGTTAGCGGCTGTTTCTACGCCAAGGATTGGCCTAAGACGGTTATTGCTTAGCGTGATGACCCCACACTATTATCGGCCGTTTTTAGCTGTTACAACACACGCTAAATTTAAAATAGAGACCGGGAGCGTAGGTATTAAATATCGCGATCATATCAATTTTTTGTAAATGTTGAATGCGCATTTCCCTTCTCTAGTTATAATAAGTATACTTTCTGGGGGCCGGAAAAACCATGCGACTGTGACTGTCCATGCCAGCGCCCGGGAGCGAAACTGGCGCCACACGGTGCGCAACGTACAGGGGCTCGAAGGTGGCGCGCCTGTTTGGGGGGTTAGATGACTCCTCGTTACAATGTCTCGCTCGGTCACGGTTAACTCGCACGCTCGCATTGCTCACTACGACACCTTTTCTCTAGCTAAAATCTTCCTACCGGTAGACATGCGTACACTGTGTACTTGGTATTTCAAATTCTGCTACAAAAGCGAATTTAATGGGTAACTTTTACATGTCCCTGCATTTAATTTGTTCGTTGACTTTCCGTACGAAAACAGACTTGGCGACTGCTACAACTGTTAAAATATCAAGCCACAAGCAGCAGTGAACCACCTTAAACATCCCATCGTAATCGGCACTTGAATAATAAAGTTGGCAGAAATAAAAAGTGAACGTGTTAATACGCGTCAGTCAGTGCTTGCAATTCAGAAGGCGCCTGAACCAATCGCCCGGTAACTCATGCGAACAGTACGGGGTAGCTCACTCGGCGCCCAGTTGCCTGACAAACACGGCGCCACGGCTGATCCACCATCAGGCTAGCATACCACCCGTGCTCACTATTAGCCGCTTCTGCTTCTCAGCGCAACCTGCTGCTCGCTTGCGGGCGGCTCACCGGTCTCTTTGGCGGTTTATTTAAACTTACACGTTACGTTCACCAATTGCTCGCTTTTCTTTCGTCTTTTGTGTTTTGACTGTGGTAGTTGGCATTGTGACGGTGAGGCAGATGCAAAGTAGCACAAACGGCAAAACGAAACAGTTTTTCGGGACCATGCATCAACATGCAATCATCCGCAGCAAACATTGAAATGCCTCCCGTCGGTGAGAAGGTCGTTCGATTTAATTTGCTTTAAAGTGTCCTGCAGTCTGCAAGTTCTGAAGGCGCAATTTTGACCGTCAATCACCCCGCAACCATTGCCATCACGTTGCAACTTGAAGCTGAAAGAATGGATGCCTCAACAATTACCGCTGTTGTATTCGGAGTTATTTCCGTCCTTTTCGGACTCATCAGCATTTTGATAGCGTTGAAGCAGCTGCGGCTCTCTGCTCTTCAGCTTCCACTTTGGTTCAAGGTACGTCCACCTGAAGGATAATCTTGACACTAGACTAACGAAGCATGCAGCCATCGACGAGGAGCCGTGCTATGGTTCCAGGGCAATAGAACAGCACCCCAGCGGTGACTTCGACGGAAGAGCGCCCCTAAGACGGAGGATGTTGAGATGAAGCTTTATCAAGAAATAATGATATAAATTAGATCCATTTCCCGAGTTTGTGAATGGTCCAAGGATTCTATTACGAACATTGCTATGACGCATGTGGTAGGTCACACGTCCTAGTCATATCACAACAAAATACCCATGCACGCGCCGTCTTTCTCCTATTGCAAACACTCTCTTGACCCGACGCGCGCCACGAGTCCTCGCGCGACCGATGCGTTTTCCAGAGATGTTCGCTCCATTGTCTTGTCCACTGAGGTGAAGTTGGTGTACTGGTAATGCACTCGCCTGCCCACACTGGCCGCCGCTGTCGCACGCACTCGTCCAGAATCATTTCCTGCCGCGTTTTGTGGTCACGCCCACCTGTTGCTATCTTGTCACAAAACGACTGGTCACTCTCGGTGCTGGGGCATCTAGTTCACCTCTCCTTGGCAGATACCGCCTACGTGTATTGCAGTGACCGAAGCAGCGTGCGGAGACTCAGCATGGCCATTGTTAACATGGTCAAACATCCATTCCATTTCCGACTGCGGGAGGGTTAAAGGTGTTGCCAACTTGACGTCGTCGCCAGTGCTGCCATCTGCGGTGCCACTCCGAGATAAAACAGCGACGCCGCGTTTATGAGCGTACTGTTTCAGCCGAACGCCCAACGCAAAGCCTGCTGCTAAGGGCTCATGCCGGCAGTATCTGCCGCCATGTCTTCAAAAAGGCTCCACCGCACCCACTACACTGCGTTGCTGGATCCCCTCCCAAGCGTAGTTACATCTAACGCCTAGGTGGAGATTTATTTAGTTAAATATGAAACAGCTTTTCGATCATAAATTAGACCACTTTTAAATCTGTCCGAAGAGACGATTCATAATTATCTAGATGTGGTATACTCCAAGTATCTCTTGTATCTTGCGCAGAGATAACAACGATGCCATATTTGTGTATGATAAAGGCTGCGCGCTAGCTGTGCCAGGAGAGCGCACAAGAGCGAAGCTAAAGTGGGCGGCTGTGTTGCTCAGCGCTTCCTGGTGGCCGTTTTGGGCAAGCTCTCCGAGGCCAGCTTATTTTCTTACAGATGTGACCCCTTTTCTACAGATGTGACATTGGAGATGCTGTCGTTGAAAATGCTTTGTCAAGCTGCGAAAGCTGGGAAATCCAATGCCACATGTTGGGCAGACATTGTTGCATTCATATGGCGTTGCCGGTCCGATATGCCAGCCTGCGCAATTACCACATTTGGCATGAATTAGTTTCTGAAAAAATTCTATACAGAATGATAAGTAGTAAAATCCACATTAGTCGCATTTACGAGCATCTTGTCTAGTCATGGTATGGAGATCCTTTCGAAGCTGAGATGACGTTGAAAAGAGACCTACGGTCGCTGAGCACCAACCACCTGCTAGGTTCCGCCAATCACTCCACCAATGCCCCGCTGAGCCGTCCACTGAGCCGTGCCAGTACCCCGCTGAGCTTCGCCAGTCCCCCGCTGAGCTTCGCCAGTCCCCCGCTGGAATTCCACAGTGCTCCCTCGCGATGTGGGGTGCGAGGCTGCCTAGCTGAACGTTTTGCTTTGATATTAGGTTAATCCCAGTGTTAAGACATATGATTGGTTATATAGAGACATTCCGCACGGCATCTTTAGTTTCACGAATTACCTTTCGAGGCATTGTCGCAAGCGGAGACCCTCGTCTCAACCTCGATGATAACCGCTGCTGTGGAGCTGCCCCAGAACAACCTTTGACCTTTGCCTTGCCCTATATCTACCGGGAACTTTTGCGCTCTTGCTATTGTGGTCTAATCTAATGAACAGTCGGAGCTGCGCCGGTTCGATATTGTATGACGCCCCTTGCTTGTGCAGCCTTCGTTTACCAGGTGCTTTTAGCCGTCTTCGTAAAATCAGACGCTCGCGATGCGTACCGCACCCGCTTTTCAGCTGCGCACGTTCTAACAGTTACTCTCCGTTCATCTCTTGTCTACAATTGACGTTTCTGTTTGTGTCTCTACCCGTACCAGGCTCGTGAACGAATTGATCGCCGTCCTCTCTGCGCAGTCACCATCTGCCCTGCTAGACTAAAATGCGCTCTGGCTCAGAAGACACAGCTGGCACTGAGAATAGGTTAATGGTCATACTAGATAGCCGCGGGTACTGGCGACGACGAAGAACCCTGTACTGGATAGGATCGTCCACTAGACAATCTCCCGGGTCGGTCATAGCCACCCACTCCGCATAGTCGTCACTTTTGCCAGAGTTTAGTGACGCAGGCTGCGTGCTGATCTTCCTCACCGAGGACGTAAAATTGTCTAACTCTGTTGGTCTCTTTGTCACGCTCGGCCGCTCGGGAATCGGCTCGACGGAGAGGTTCCTATACTCGTGCCATAAATTTTCCACAGCTGTCTTGTCTCTCGACAACCAATCAAGATGCCCCGCCCATTGAGACTCAACGTTAGACTAGCGCAACACCGGATGCTGCACAAGGGCTGCGAGGTAGGCAAGGCTATCATGTAGTATTGGTTCAGCTTCATCCAACCCAAGTTGTAGCCAACCCGTAAATACGGTTCCTCATCTCGCCTATGCCGTAAGTTAGACTCCTCCAGGTGTTGCAAAAGCCACTCCATTGTGAGAAGAACCTCCCGGGTTGCTCCAAATTGACTCTCTTTGGGGCGACCCTCGAGACGTTTGGGAACCATTTTAGTGTCCTTAGAATAGCTAAATATTCTGCAATCACAAACTAGTCATCAGAAGACATCTTGTCGTCAACTATCGGGGGCTTCTTCCGACTCTTGTCTGGCATCGGCCTGGTGCCGTTCTGCGTCCTTCGGCAAACGTACTGGTACCACTCCGTCACCTCCACCGGATCTAGTGCGTTTCGAAGTAGCAGTCTTCGCCCCATCATGGCTTCTGACGAATTCCAGCGAGTAGCATCACCTGTAACGACATCGTACGTTGTATGGTCGTCCAGGCTAAATGCAATGTTGTCCATAGGCTGCAGCCTGTGGAGCTTCGCAATACGCTGGCCTGATCGCTGCACTCAGTGGACAGTGTCGTGAAGTTTACCCATCGAGCCTTTTCCTCTACAGAGTCTGGCGTCGTTCTGGGTTTCCGTCTCGGCCTGGCAGCCTTCTTCGAACGTATCGGCGTCTGTTCCGAGCAGAATGAATTGAATGATAAGGTTGATGATATGACCATTGCTTCACTACATTCTATGACGCGTTTTCGCGTGCGAATTCATCGCGTAGAGAACGCGCTGGAAAAAGCAATGTGATCAGAGTGACCACAGCCGCGATTATATGCCAGCAAGGCTGCGCCTGCTATCCCACACGTTTTATCCAAGTTCGCAGATATCCAGATAAATAAAGCCGCTGAATTTGATTGAATCTAAGAGCACGTTTACACATTTGAGTTGATTGATTTGCGAAAATCGCAATTTGATTTGGATGTATTTGAAAATGATTCATTTGTTTGCAAGTCTGTCATGTATTCATGCCGTCATTATGACAGAGTAGAAGCGCTCAAAACGCATGATATTCAACGACACGGAATGGGAGAGAACAGAAGGAAATAAACCTGACATATTATATCCCGGGTTGGTTAGGGACAATCGAGTCAGCAGCTGGTCGTTGAGACGACGACGCTTCCACGGATTCTCCTCGGCCATACGGCGCGCTTGCTCGAGGATGGTCTGTATGTTGACCATTTTCTATGTTCGAGGCGCGCCCCTCGAGAGACCGTGGCCCTCCGAGGGAGGGTCTGTGAGATGCTTAGCCAGAGCAGGCGTCTCCCCGGAGTAAGAATACGTCTTTCTACAGCGACGGCAGCGCCATTCCTCTTTCTCTCTTCGCTGATTGTATAATAGTATCTGGTCTATCTGTCTGCGATTGGCATATGGCAGAAGACCCATGATGTCCTTAGTTTGGGGTAGGGCACAGGTGACAAACTAGAGCATGCTTCATCAACTAAATTTAGCCACTGCTGGCTTGTAATAGCGAAGACGTATGCGATTATACCGCCTGCTATGTACCCCTCGTATCTAGAGTTTCTCCAACTGACGACTTCGCCGCCCATTAGAGATAGTAGTGCTGCTGAGAGGCGCTGGCATGGACAGACGTATGAGATGAACCCTGTGACCCATCCTGTACGCCTGTTATGCCAACCTCTGGGCGACCTTTTCTTACGCGAGAACAGGATTGATCTAGCGAGCTTCTAGCAAGCAGCTTAAAAGCTCTATTTGCCAAGTGGGACTGGCCGAACGTCGAGGACGCAATGATACTGGACCTCTGCAATAAATAGCCAAATCATATACCTAAGTGTGACGACAATAAGTCTTTCACAGTGGTTGTTCCCGACAACGTGTACCAGTGGTGAAATGAGCCGTGTCGTTCAAAGTCAATGCTCCTATACACGAGGCTATTCCGCCAAGATGTAACCGGAAGTGCTATATAATTGAGCCCTGACATGACTTCGCGGTTAACAATCTTCAATTGAATCTGCCACCAGGCACGAACATCCCATGAGACTTATTACGGTGTCTAAGTAAGATGAAAGCTCGTTACTATAAAAGCAAATATCGGTGCTTGGCATAGATATGCAACCTTCGTTAATCTACTGAGAAGAGTTGGAACTATATTCGCTATTTTTGGCTTGCTGTGACTAGTTAGTGCCTTCTCGGTAAAGAAATATAAAAAGGCCAGTTCCGTACCAGTAAAAACCTCAGGGAGCAGCCATGTTCAGCTGGCAAAAGTGGGGCAAACTTTGGACGTTTGTCAAAAAGGACGCAGAAAAAATTCCGCAAGAGCGGGAGAGCGACTTCCAAAATGAAATGCTCGACATGGTTCGACGTTATGGAACTCACACAACCCAAGAATCTACAGCGAC
>PHFE01000009.1:52165-69466 GCA_002796755.1 Paracorniculantispora psalliotae
AACATATCCGGGAGGAACATACCCTGATTATGGAAATGTCGATTTTGGTGAAACACCTGCCGACTTAATTTCCGATGATGAGCCAGAAATCTCCAGGTTTGAATCTGCCGCAGAGCCTCCATTTCCGCAATCGTATGTAGAGGAGCAGACCGCCTCGCTTCGCGCTGATAGTCGGTCCGATACGGAGTATGCTACGAAAAGTTTCTCTAGCAGTTTCTGGTTGGAATTCACGGGCGTGGTGTTCAAAGACATGGACAGTTGCTCACTGAGCATATGGAAGCAGTAGGAACGAACAACCATTACGGGCTAACCCAGCTGTTCCCTCATGATATCCCACATACACTTGACAAACAGGACATACTCCCTTGCTCCAAAGGGGAACGGACAACGGCAATGACCATGGATCCGAGCCAACGGCAAGCCTTATTTTGTGGCTCTGCGAACGTTGCCACCGATCCGACGCCGAAACAAGCCTGCCTCCACGTCGAAAAGGCTCAACAGAGCCCACCAGTGTAACGGTCCAGGCTAAGTATATTGACAACCTAACTAGGCAACTACTACGAGTATCGTAAAGCTAAAGAAGTAGAAGAAAAAGGGGAAATGAGAGCTCAGGGAGCTCTGCTCATGAGACCCTAAGCCCATGAGCATCCTTATCCTTGGTGCCCACAACAGAGTAGCTGTTCCTTGTCAGTCAATGAGCTCGAATATGCTCGCTGAACTACTGCTCACCCATCATAGAGCCCATGGTTATGGAGTTTTTCTGCCTCTTTCGCCATCGTATCGCACATTTTATCAACCTTGCCTTGGTCCCAACCCAGGTCACGGCCACTTATGACCATTTGAAATCCAGCGTCTATCATCTGACCTTATGGTCTCCGGCGTATTCACTTTTCCCCGCGATTTCATCCACTTCTGGCGCTCTTGCTCAAAGCCATACCATCTTGGTGCCCGGTAATCCATTCCTTTCCGAAGAACATGTTCCCTGTGAATCAAATGACCCCCTGGCCTGAGAAGCGAATAAAGTAACTTGTAATAGGAGGAAATATCGCAAATGAAGCCAGCCACTGCCCGCACAGGAATAAAGTCGTATGTCTCATCTTTCACCTTATTTGGGGCAAGTTCAAACTTGTCCAAAACGGGCTTGAAGTTTCCAGGAAGATCATCAAGAAGCTGATTCAACTCATATATGTCGTGAATGTTGGCTGCTTTCTGATATCTGCAAACCACGTCACTGCAAGTTCGTTAGCTGTTGCACAACGAAAGGAAAAGACAACCAACTGACAAGGCCATGCTGCGTTGCCGGTTCCTGAATCAAGAGCATTCCAAAAGCCATGCATAGCCTCTCCATCTGCCTCGGGCTGTGGATACTTGTATCTGCGAGCTGTTAGTTCCGTTCTATCACACCCAGCGAGCCACTCACATTTCCTTGCCGGCCTGTATATATCTCATTTCCACAGGATGGGGGTCGCAGTCCGGTATCGATTCGAACGATTGCCAATAATATTCATTCAGAGAATGGAAGGGTTATCAAATAAACTTACACTACGGCCCCTCTTAAAGTTTATGCTACATAATAACGTCGTGGTTTTCATTATGGCCTTGGATCGTAGTAATATCGCGGGAACCGCGTCGCCAGAGTCCTGATCCTCATTGTGCAGGTACTTGGAGTCTATTACGACGGGTACTACCTTGTACTCGAGATTGAGCCGTCTGAGGACGGTGTAGACTACCATGTCGTGCCCTTGAGATTTGTGAGTTTATCCGTCGCGAGCGGCTCGGGTGATGGTTCGCGAGAGGACGAGGAATGCTCGTAACTTTTATCGAGATCGACCACTTTGGAGACCGTGGATGGGTACGCATGGGCGCAGTAGATGCCCAGAGTCTGGCCTATGCTCGACAAGGTTAGCAAAACCGGGCAACCAAGACTGGAACAGCCGGCCTGGGAAGCCATCTCCTCTTAGCTGTGGTTTATGGGGGCAGATTGCTGGACTGACCTGCCGTCCTTGACCCAATTCGGGTTCCTGAGCAACTCGCTCCTGATGGTGTACAGCGCCAGGCTGGTGACGTCGAAGGGCGTGGGTCTGCTGTCGAGCCATGGGGTTGGCTTTGATTTTGATTTTGATTTCACTATTACGTCCGTTTGCGCCCCAGGGCAGGCTTTTGGACGTGCTATCGAGTCTTCTACGAATAAATGTACAGTGGCACCCGCTAGATGGGCCCCAACCAGGCGCGTCGCGCCAAAGTTTCACTAGATGCCCCTGGAATACTCTTCCTGTCGTCATCCTCCAACTGGTAGCAGTTTCGCGTCCAACCGCATATCTCTGTCTGAATCGGTACCCGTCAGCGGGATCACGATGATGCTGGTGTTATACGCACGCAGCGGGGCTGCCGGCGCATTACACTAACCGCTCTTGTCACCTGGTCTTTCTACGGGGACCAGCGGGAGCCCTGCTATCAGTGGCGTGTGTCGAATGGACGTGGTTTACGAGCAGCGTCTACTGCTCGTGCTGGATACTGTACAGAGCGCGCCAGGCTTGTACACCCTACACAGCATTGTATGCACTCATTGATCTTCAAATAATAGAAGTCAGCAATACGCTCATACACTTTGTAGGATCTACGGAGAAGTTCCCATCGCCGTCTCTGGATCGGGTAACAGCCGAACCGGAGATAACTGGGGATCTTTCTACAGTAGGAAAGATGGGTGGGTGACTTTTGGCGCCTGCAAGGGGACTCCAGCGCCGTGTTGTGATCGTGCTGTCAGAAGATAGCGAAGCAGGCGGCGGGGGAGGCCGGGTGCCGGAAGTTTCTCCAGCTCGGCACCAAGTCCGAACTTGAGGTACTCTGTTCTCTCGGCCAATACCCACCAGGCTCGGTATTCAACAGCTATCGCTTTTCATCTGTCTTTCCTATACGAGACATATGATAGGTGTTCGCCTGTGGGGAGTGTGGCGCCATGCTTTGCAAGCTGGTCGGCCAAATCGGCACCGAAGATGCCGGTGTGGCCTGGTGGCCATTTGACTGAGATCAGGTACGGGTGTTTGTCCCGGCCATGGGGATTGGCTGAGCTGCGGCGCTCGTAGTATAGGTTGCAGGTGAGGGTTGATTGCCGGTCGTAACCTCATCCTCCTCGTGCTCGCAGTCGCAGTAGAAGGCAGCTCCTCTTCAGGACACTGCCAGCTGAGGCGGTGTCAAGCCAGTCGTGCACGACGAGCTCTAGTATGTCGGGTCCGACCGTTTGGTGCCCACCCTTGTGCGCGCTGGGTAGGCACAATACCAGCGAGCCGAACTGGCTTTCGGCGCGTGGCGTATCGACGTGTTTCTTAAAGCTGTGGCATCAAATATATCAAGTCTTATGCATTGGTTGAATCTGTGTATTGTCTCTGCACATAGTCGGAAAGAAAACGCCACGTCAGTAGGAGTCCTTCCTAGCGACTAGAGCTATGAGGCAGAGCTGTATTCTACACTATCAATATAGAGCACTTAACTCAGGATACCCATCAGTCAAAACCATTAACAGCATGCATAAAACAGACCTAACAATCAATGATGGTCGCAGGATTGTCAGCCGTGAATAGGTCTTCAAGACGACCCGCTATATGAAGCAATGTAATGTCTTCGCCACGTGGCGCCACTGCTGAGATTCCAATGGGCAGGCTCTCCTTGTTAACAAATCCGGCTATGTTCACCACAGGTCCGTGTAATGCTGACCACCATTTGCAGAGTTGGTAACTGCCGGTAGCATCCCCTTTAGGGGCCACATCAGGCACGCTCGGTGTGAGCACAACGGAATATGAAGAGAGGATGCTATCCATAGTAGATCGTAGTGCCGCAATGCGGTCGAGGGCCAGGCGGCCGTCTTTATCTGTGTAACCGGCGGTATTTTCGCAAAGCTCACGAAGTGAAGGGGCAAGATGCTCATAATTGGCCACGTACTCATGTTTGAATGAGGTCCTAGCCTCTACCGCAAGCACTGTATCAAAATCCTGGTCCAGTTCTTTAAATTTGTCAGGCAACTGAATGTGCTCGATAGCAGCGCCGGCGCCACGAAGCAAACTCTCTGCGCGGGCTAAAGCATTTCGTGTGCCCTCACCGGTGTGATCCCACATCATAGTACGGCAAATACCAACCTTCAAGTTTGCAAACGGCCTATTCTCGTCTAGATGTAGTGCCAAAGGGCTGGTAGCCAGATCAAGAGCGTTGAAAACGAAAGATAAGTCATCCGCACCCCTTGCAAAAAGCCCAACAGTATCAAAACTTTCTGCGAAGTGTTTGACCCCTTCCGTGGAAATAATACCATATGTCGGCTTCAAGGCAGATATGCCATTGAAGGCGGCCGGACGAACGACAGATCCACCTGTCTGTGTACCTATGGCCAGTGGAATCTGGAAATCTGCCACAGCAGCAGCGGAACCAGAAGATGAGCCGCCTGGTGTTCTTCTCGTGTCGTGGGGATTGCGGGTCCCTGGGCCGTCCGCGGTCGCGGCAAACTGGGTGGTCGTGGTTTTTCCAAAAATTATTGCACCGTGGAAGCGAAACAAAAAGACGATTGGTGCATCGAGTCCGGGCGAGTGCTCAGCATACGCTGGTGAGTTGAATGCCGTTGGCAAGTCTTCAGCAATGTCAGTCGAAATGTTGAGATTTAGTGCCTCAGTGGCCAACGGATTGTACCTTGAGTATTGATAACGTCTTTCACACCGCAGGGTATACCATGTAATGCGCCTCGCTTGTCTTCCGGGAGAGCATCCAGAGCCGCGGCCTCCCTCATGATGCGGTCACGGTCAAGAGGTTGTGCCCAAGCTCGTATATCCTCATTGCGCTTGTCATACCGTTCAAATAGAGATTCGACAAGCTCCGTGACGGTCAACTCGCCCTGTCGTATGGCGGAGTGTATTTCCTTCACGCTCAGTTTGTAGGCTGCGGTGGGAGTCACTGCGTTGGGGATCATGTTGTCGATTGCGATTGTCGTTTTACGGTGCCAAATACTGTCAACTGGAAGCTTGGGCCGGTTGGATTGTGCATTCGTCTTTCGCCTCATTGGGTAGTTTTGTGTGAGTAGGTGTGGCAGCCAACAAGATATATACCACTCGGAAAAAGCAAAAACGCATGGCAAAGTCCTGATTGCGCCACCAAAAGCAACGCGAGGGAAAGTGGCCGAACCCGCCTGTCTGCATTGAGACCTGCCCCTTCGAGGCAATGACAGAATAACTGCCGCCCCGTGTCCCATAGCACGACGCTGTTTGTTGCGCTCTCTCAAGCATTGCGGTGTAAGCTATCTTCCTGGGGGACTCAAAGCGCGATGAGCTTGCCGCACACGAGGCCAGCTGATGGCCCTCTATCTGAATTGTCCCTCCGTCGCTTAAGGCATCCTGCACAGAAGCCTAAGCCGTCACCATATGCCAGGTACGTTCGTTTTCTTGCGCTAGATTCTCTTTTCGAAGGATGAGACCGTGCGATGTATTTGATTGGTACTGTACCCAAGACAAGGCTCTTTCCTTTGGCTTCGGTAAAGCGGGTGGGGAAAGCGAAATGCTGTTGTAAGTCATGGACTCGATTATCGCGCACGAGAAGCTACCGCTGTCTCGGAGTCGACTGCTACACTGCTCAGATGATGTGGCGTTGCATGTTGCTTGAAAGATCTGCACGATGCAAGTTTTGAGTTGCCCAAGGACGGCATGGTGGTGGCAGGACCCAAACCGGAATTGGCGCTGGAAGTAGAAGCTAGAATCTCGAGTACGACGAGGAAACAATATTTCCTTTTGCCCTCGACGGCTTGTGGATCAATGTCTAACAGCATATAAATGCCTTGCACAGCCACCCGAAAGTCCCCTCGCCTGGCCTTGTATTCGACCACCCCACCGAAGCAGCTCGAGGGACAGCACCTCCACTCCGCAATAATCCCTGTAATGGAGCCGGATCCCAGCCCCAGGGTCTGGCGCAGTGGATATCAGCGCAGTTTGCCTTACGAAAGAGACAACGGCCGCTCCAGCTCCCGAGAGCCCAAAGAGACAAGGCCCATCCTCTCGCCTTTTCATGGTTATCCTTTCTCTGCCTATGCGCGATGCTGTCCACACACCCCCCTCACCCACATGGAGGAGGGACTAGTAATATTGCGCTCCCTGCGATGTCCCATACGGAGTGGAACACGCCACGGTACTGCTGCTCAACTTAATTTTAGGGGCAGCTTGGTTTTTCCCTGTGACTATTTAGTCTCTATGAGTCGCCGTTCGTTACGTTTGACTTCCTTTCTGTTCCGCAGAATCTACATACCAAGCCCATGTTCCGTCTCGAGGCTTCTCTGCCCCCCAGCTGCACGCTACGACGACAAATAGCAGAAATGGAATGCAACACCAACAACGTCGACCATGGATGTCTTGGACTAGAGACCCCCAGAAGCTTTATTCTTCCCTTTCCCCATTCAAGTAAGCTTTTTCCTGCCGTAACTGTAACCTTCTCCCGATGTGTCTTGCGTTTGGTTGCACCGCGCCTCTGACCACCGTCTGGTTTGACCAACTTCTGCAATTCTTGGAACTCGGCTATGTGCACAAGTTGGGAAGCTTTCAGAGGCACTTCCTTCTACACCACGACGTGACAGTCGGTCTCGAGATGAGATAGCCCTGAACACCCAGCTAACCATTTTCCCTCAATCTCAAGGAACCGCTAGCGGCCGCAGCCCAAGCTCCGCTACTGAATACAACGCCGCATCACAAGCCTTACGGCAACACTCCAGCATTGGCAGCGACAACTGCTCCTGGCCCAGCAATGGTCCTTATCAGCAGAGTAACCAGGCCTATCAGCAGCCGCAGCAACAACAGCAACAACCGCGGCAATTTGTCACCCCGCGGTTGCACTACAACGATCACCATCAACCCATGGACGACCATGCTAGCGACACGGCTTACGCTTACACCAATCCGCGAAGCTCCCAGGCGCATTTCACCCGTCGCGACAGCCAGACTCAGCAGCAATACCCTGTCCATTTGGCCGCTCCTGCTCACGCGATCGCCTACACCACTCCAACTCGCCCCAGCAGTAACTCTAGCTACAACACCTTCTACAACCCTTCACAACTCTCGTATTATATCTCGCCTACCCTATCTAGCGATCTATCCCGTGGCCCGAGCTCCGTCTACGACAGCATGGGCTACTGCAACGGCTCTAACAGCCAGAACCATGGCCGCTTCGATGATTTGTTCTACCGCCCAGTC
The DNA here is from genome assembly GCA_002796755.1 of Paracorniculantispora psalliotae. Classification (NCBI taxonomy): domain Eukaryota; kingdom Fungi; phylum Ascomycota; class Sordariomycetes; order Hypocreales; family Cordycipitaceae; genus Paracorniculantispora; species Paracorniculantispora psalliotae. The sequence goes on from PHFE01000009.1 coordinate 59,374, forward strand.
GCTCCTCCTCAATCTCAGCCTGAGAAACTATTCAAGTGTGATCAGTGTATTAAGTCCTTCAGCCGCAAACACGACCTCAAACGTCACAAGCATATACACCTTCTTTTGAAGCCTTTCTCCTGCAACAAGTGCCGCAAGAGCTTCACCCGTAAGGATGTCCTTAATGTATGTACCAAGTCGCGGCCATACGTGGCTTCCGCTCCCGTGGCCTCTCCCTCTTGCACCCAAGTCCTGAATGTATCAAGATCTGGACTCAAGAGATGAGAGCAAGCCAAAACATAAATCCAAAACGCATCATGACGCGCTAACATCTTATAGAGACACTGCGTCGGCAGGGGTTGTGAGACCAAGGCGTCCGATCAGCCCGAACGCGCCTCGTCGTGGTTGGACGTGACCAGCGCGGCTTAATGCGCCTTTGGTCTCCATTCAGACAAGCAAGCTTGGGCTCACTTCCACCAGCAGTTGGCATGCCTGATCATCGTTTGGTCATCTCTGAGGTTGAAGCGAGGTCAAGGTACCCGGTGGCGCGAGCACCATTTGTTCTTGGTAACTTGCTCTTCTGGTTTTGGTTTTATGTTTGGTGGAATTTGCCTCAAGTTTCATCTTTAATGTTTGGGTTTGTTCGGTTGAAGATAGGTAACTGGCTGTCGGAAGTAGTCTTCAATGCAATAGACAAAGGAAAGCGTCCCAGGGTAAACAGTCACTAAATTTGTACGTCAGGCGAGACTCGACTCAATATATCCTGGCACCTGACGGTATGTTTAGTATTATTTGAATCGTCGGAACAAATCTTATTATTTCCATTTTCGTTTACTATACTTCGCTCAGCGCTTTTCGCTGAACATCACGTGAATACAGCCATTCTCAGTACATATTGGCTTATTCTTTCCCCTCCGCCCCCATGAAGACATCGTATAATATTGCATTAGAAACTGTAACCCCTCCGCCTTGCAGGGTCGGGCCAAGCCGTGAGGAGCGACCAGCGCAGCTATCATCTTCCATCTGCGGTGATCGATGTGACTCACCAACCACTGGGAAGCTGCGAGTTCCGAGCGGCTGAGATGATGTCCGTGGCAGAGCAACGTTAGCGGGCGGTGGTTTCGGTCTTAGCGGTCGTGGTTTACGGCGTATTAGCGGCCTCCGCCCAGGTCTTCCTCGCGGTCTGCGCGACGTTTTGATGTCGGAACGCGGCGTTGGTGTAGGAGAGACTTGTGTTTTTCTTTTGGGAGATATCTTTTGATGTGTCGTCAAAGCTGTTTGATTTTCCTCGAGATGTTTGTCCGTAGAGAACTCTCTTTGCGCTAAGCTCAACTGTCTCGTGCCAATGGCTGGAACCCTCTGGCTTGGGAACCCGATTGGGGGAACCGGCCATGCGGCACTGCTCCATTTAAGCCTGTGAAATGCCCTTCCGTTTTGCATTAGGTCTGGGTTGGTATTCCCGGTCTGACAGTTCTTTTGAAAGATGTGGTAATAAGAGGATCATACGGAGCAGATTATAGTAAAAGAAATTGAAATTACACTGTATATACGCGAAGAAATGAAACGACCAGTCGCAATTCTGCCCCACGATCGGGTCGGGCTGCTGGGTGGGACAGGACTGAACCTCATCTGCGCAGTCTTGTGCCGCTGCCCTCAATCAACTTAGCCCTTGTGCGTCAGTCCTTGTGGAGATGCGTATATTAGCACGCCAATGGCGCTGATCATGTGGAGGGCAACAAAGCGCTAGTTTCAGCCGTAATTTTGGCATCCCGTATGCTATAGGAGGGACTGCTACGAGGTTTTTCTCCGTCGCTAATGCCATCCACCCTCCTTCACCCGGATCAGCAACGACGGCAGCCTCAACGAAATGTAGTCCAAAAGCGCGAGTTAGTAGAGTTGTTTCGGTCTTTTTCCTTCCCTCGGAGACTCCAATGTGTCCGAACTTGCCGGGATACAGCTGTTCGACAAGCTGGGCCTTGATCCTCAGTGGAGAAGGGTGCAGCAGTGTTGTGTACGTCGCCGAAGGAGAAGAGGCTAGGCAGAAGAAGTTGCAGACTTGTCATTAATTTCCAGTAAATGGCCCGGATGAGTTACATAAGAAAGGCTGATCATACAATTATACTCGCGGCTCGTCACCGACCAATTCCGCAGATGATGCCTACGTCGTCGGCATGGGGTAACTGGTAGCCCATTGCGGCCCTTGGTGGCGGTCGCCAACATAGCCCGGCTCTACTTGCCTACCTACACGTACTTGTTGGCTTTGAAGTGCGACCCAAAAAGATAACTCTAACTATGCCCTCTTGTTCCCTCACCAGAGCGAAGTGGCAATCACACTACAAGGGAGCAGGTGCCCAGAATCGCCTGGCATTTGCCCGAAGGTTTGCCGCGTGAGCTATCCAAGGCAGGGCAAGACACTTCTAGTGGACAACGACAGTTGCATTAATTCTCGAGGCTAGAGCTGAACGAATAGCGTAACTTACCTGGCATGGCTCTGGAGGCTAACGCCGCCTTTCGTGCCACTCCCTACCCTTCAGACGGTAGAACTGGGTCCGACCCCATTGACCTTTCCCATGCCGCACCTAGAGTCCAGCACACCTCCTTGTCCTGGCGGTAAATAGGTATGTGTCAGCTCTCCCGCCAGAGCCAAGAACCTCAACAACCTAGAGATGGCCACGGGATGCAAAAGCAGACATAAAGTCCTTTGGCATTCCCCGCTCTGCCTCCAGTGAACCTTGCGACTACCTGGCGCCTGGGGGCTGCCATGTGGCCCTAGGTACAAAGGACCCCAGAAGCTCAAGCGTGTGGTTGCGGAAGAAGTGCCAATTCGTGGTACGTACCCAAACCACGAAGGCTTATCGGTGGCGAAGCGGTAGATGATCCACTACCACCGTACTGGAAGCCACACAACGGAACAAATGCTGGTTGTTCCTCAGAATCTGGCAAGCTGCATCCGCACATCCACACTAGTCGGTCCGTACGAGGCAGTCTAGGACTCGAGAAGCGGGCAGCGGCGTCGTGCGCCGCGGTGCATTCATCCGACGCACACCAGGTTTCACGGCGCAGGGAACTCTTGCGGTTCTGCCTTGCACGTAATCGGTAGAACACATGTCACCAGCGTCTTCCTATCAACGTCCCGTGTCCATTCTTAGACACGCGAAGCTAGACAACACATCCGCATGCGCAGCGACAGCTTCCGTTCTCCACGCCTACTCTGTGCCATCGAGTCCGGCGAGGCCAGCCAGTAAAGGAGTGTCCGCGCCGCGTAGCCCTGAACCTCATTTTTGGAAGTATTTTTCGTCATACCGCACTCTCTTCAGCTTTCAGGCGCGATTCTAGAACCCCTTGGCAACAAAACGGTTCCATGGCCGCCACGTTCTGTCCTGTTCAGGCTGGAGACTCGTGGTGGGCTACGAAACACGCTTGGATGCACAAAACAGTCTGGAACGGATCAAAAATGGATCAATAGTGCCGTGGCGCTCCAATGATAGAGTCTCACTCTATTTGTCTTATACTGTGCCGCTCGCGCTGAGTTTTTCCGTATTCAGCCAAGGCCCTTCTGGAGAGTATACATTTAGAATCAATTGACGAGCTAGCAGAGAAATTAATCTAATCCTATCCAAGCTCGAACCGCAAGTGTAGTCAAAATCTCGATATGCCTGGTTTCAGCTACCCTTCGCCGCAGCCGAGGAGAGCCGAGCCGCGATAGGAAACCTGATAATATCTAATCAAAAATCATCATTCGCGCCAAAAACGTGTTTATGAATATTCATCGATACTTCCTGTGTGGTCCTACAGTATTTTCCGGAGTAGTGCTCCGAAAACTCGCCAGATCATTGTCGTGAACAGGCTGTCCGGTTATAGAGTTGGCGTCTCCTCCATAACGCGAGAGCTACGCTTGATAGGACCATGCCCAGCGGTCGTGCTTAATGCAGCTGTCGGGACAACCCATTCCGGAAAAGCGAAAGAGCTGGTTCTGGTGCAAGGCATATCGTTTATGCCGCCCCAGACAGGAGGTTTACCCGATGGATGAGCCCTACCGTATCGTCGAGCCTACCGTCCATCTGGCCCATGTCACCCTCGGGCATACCAACAGTCGTCTGAGGCGGTGGGTTCTGGACGTACGCTTCGGGATAGGATTGGGAAGCTCCGGTGGGGTTACCACGGCGGACGTAGCACTTTTGATAGTGGTGCTTCAAGATATCACTGCGAGAGAAGGCGTCCTTGCAGAGACTGCATTTGTAAGGACGTTCACCGGTGTCTAAGCCAACGGGTTAGCATATCGACGCGTCATGAAGATCGCATTGACGCGAGAGGGGGAGATTTACGGCGCAGGAGATGACGCTTCAAGTGCTTGGCATGCAGGTACCTATTGGTGCAGTGAGGGCAAGGAAACTTGTCATCTGTGTCCTTGACCGGAATGACAATCTTTTTCGCGTCCGAGGTACCAGCGGCGGGGGCGGCAGGACGGCCTGGAGAGCTGGGTAGGATGCCTCTGCGGCCCTGAGCCCCAACAACATGGGTAGGCTGCTGCTTCTCGCCGAGGACGCCGTTGGCGTGCATGGGAGAGCCAGGACTGTAGGGCGAGCCGTTCTGACCCATGAGACCACCAGGAGGCTTGGGACGCAGGATAGGAAGACTGCGGGTACCAGTAGGAGCGGGAGCACTGGGGTAAGTGTGCGAAGAAGCGTTGGCCGTGCCGGGTGTCATGGACTGAGAAGTACGCTGAGCTGTCAAGTACAAGCCGTCATGAACGCCAGCCTGGGTGTCCTGAGCGTAGGTAGGAGGCAAGTTGTGCGTATTGCTTGGCATGTTGGGCGTCCCGGTGTGCGGGATGGGTGGGTTGCTGCCGTACATAGGCTTCCGGCTGGTGATCGAGGGCAGCGGTGGAGGCAGAGTTGAGCCTGACTGACCGTGGTCAAACGGGAAAGAAGCTGGTGACGGATAACTTTGCGGTTTCGACGTTCCATCTATACCATCGACGGGATAAGGAGAGTTATCCATAGTCTTTCGCGTTAAAGAAACGCGTCACAAGAGGCTTTCCTCTGTGTGGTTGCTGAGGATGAGGGCAAGGGCTTGTGAGTGGCTGGCTGAATGTTCCCCAACAAAATTCGCAGAGTCGCGATGTTGTTGGGAAAGTAGGTGCAATGTGAATCAAGACCTGTCAGCGCCAACGAGACAAGATCAACCTTGACGATGATACGCGAGAAGTCGCGAGAAGTTGTGAGAAGTCGCGAGAAGTTGTGAGAAGTCGCGAGAAGAGCGGCTTCTTACACAGCGATGGGAAATGTGGAGATAACTAGAAGGTCAGCACAGGGAAAACCCAGACCGAGAGGAATACCGTTGTTCGTTTCAGCGGGCTGGAGGCGGCCAGGGAAGTCGCTTTCATCGGCTGTAGACTGACTAAGGAACTTCTCCGCCAGCCTGATTTGGCTGCCGTGGGTCATGTCACCTTTTAGAAACTCTGTTTTATGGCGGACCGCTAGTCGCCGTTCCCAATGATGGAAAAAACAACTCATCTGCTTCTGCTCTCTGCTAAGCACACACCTCTGTCTCAGTGGCAGCAGCATGGCAAGAGGGCCGACAGCAACCAGGGCAACCCAGGGTGACATGCAAATTGAAATAAACCCTAGTCCACTGATACGGATATGCAGCCTGCGGTTGTGTAAGACATGCGACGGCTGGCTGGGGCTTGGGTAGTGCACGCAGCAATCAGGGTCGGCCAGTGAGGCCCGTGCCGTGGCTGCTTTGCAACCTTCCGGCAACCGCATGTCTCTGCTGCACACCAGTCGTCCGCCCTTATCAAAGTCAGGAAGGCCTGTGCGAGAGTGCGCCTCTTCCCTGAGACCAGGCTGCGGCCGCCAGGGGTGCCCGGGCAAGGTAGCGCTCGGAGGAACCGACCATGCCGCCCGGAGCTGCCAGCACTTTCATCTTGTACCTTGACGTGGAGAACGCGTTCTGTACGCGCATGTAACACGGTGATGCCCCGTTTGTGCCCCAATGCAGAGGTGCACTGCATTTATGCAATACATGGAGGCTCTCGCCGTGCAGGCGAAGCACCAGCACTTCAATCCAGGGCGACTTAGTAGCTACGCATCCCATTTTCTGCGCATGCATGAGCGAGATCATTTCTCTACCAAGTGCATGCTGCCACTTTTCGAGTGCCTTGGCTGCCTCGGAATTTGTCTGACCTCAATTTTTGATCTATAACTACGGTGCTCTCCTCTTCCTGGGGCAGCTAGCCTTGGGTCTTTTTAGCGGCTGCCACTATACATCAGCTCAATACCAGGCGAAAGATACGTAGGAGGCAGTACCCATTGCCACATGCTCAGTTGCACGGTATAGCCTGTATTTCTCATGACGAATTCGCATGCTAATCACGCACCGGAACACCCAAAACACACGCTCGAGCATGCAGCCAAAGCTGGATCTGCGGGCTTCAGATGATATACTCGCCCCTGCGGCTGCTCAGTTGACTACGCGTATAGCGCAGCCCATCTGCACTACCACAATGCGGGCTGGTGCCTGCAGCAGATTCATGCCTCGCATGTCTCTTTCCTTCCACAGCCTTGACTTGATTCGCAAGTGCCACTTATATCGACAATGCCTGAGCTGAGACACACGTATGCGATTGTGTACTTCCCCCGAGTTTGCCTTTGCGTGACTGGCGCTCACGCATCAGGATCCGATCCTACAGTATGTGTCAGACATGGGTTCTCAATCGCAACATGTGGCCACTGCCTTCGTCATTTCAAGACCGTGGCGTTCTCAGCCCATGCCTCTCACAGCCCGGCCAGCGGCCCCCGTTGCAAAGAGCATTGGTAGGCAATTAATACCTGTAGAGCAGTCTCTATAGAGCCGAGGGACTGTAACCCGAAAAAGGGCGGAACCCAGCAGCGACTAGATTTGGACGATCTGGTGCTCTCTGTTCCGTGGGAATAGGTTGCGACGGAGGCACATTTTCTGCCGGAGGCCGCGGGAACAGTCACCGCTAGCTGACGGACTGAAACATGTCTCCTTCCCCAAACTCGGCGACATGTTTTCTTTTTCTTTTCTTTTCTTTTCTTTTCAGTTGAAGGTGTAGGGTCGGCAACATGCAGGTTGACAATAAGTGATACAAAGCAATTTCGGTTAATGAATGCTACACACCTAACGCTCGTTCAATAAACAGTCGGCCCCTTTGCGATGGCTAGCTCACACCATTCCGCGATGTCCCCTGTCCACCCCTCTTCCCCGGCTCCTATAACACTTGTTGATGGCCGTGGAAGCCAGCTCAGCCCCTGCTCGTCATCGCACCAGCAGCCAGGCACTAAGGAACTAATTATGCAAGACAGGAATGGGGCATGAATCTCAAATACACAAAGAGTAAGCTGCAGGACTAGAATATACGCTGGCGTCGCGACCTGTAGCTAGCGCTAGCAAGCTGCAGATGGCCGCTATGAAACTGCAGGCGCATCCAAATCTATCTCAAATTTACGTTCTGTTCCAAGACTTTCTGCCTTAAAAATTCACTATAATCTGACAGAATATATTGAAATAAATATGTACAGTATCAATTCGCTCTGTTACAGGACTGCAAACACCGCAAAGAACGTAAAAATAAAAATAAAAGCTGTTTATACAGCGATGCGACTTGTCGACAGCGTCAGGGATTGGTCGCCCAACTCAATCTTGGGATCGCCGTAGAGGTCGTAGATGACAGAGCCGTAACGAGGAAGCTGGAAAATAGTCGGCGCCCCTAAATAAGCCTGATTTAGGTACCACTGCTCAGTCTCGGCCGTGGGAGAAGCGCATTGCTCGTTAGAGACCTGGGCTGGCTGCGGCGGCCACTCAGTGTACAAGATCCAGGGCTGCTCCTCGACGGCGGCGTTATTGTGCGCAAAATAGGGTGCCAGGGGAGTGTAGCGGTCTTCGTGCAGATTCGGGCTCTGACCAACAGCGGGGGTAACTCTGGTGTCGCTGCTCCAGGGAGTCGTCAGGTCTTGAAAGCTGTATTCGATCTGGCTGCGAGGGATCTGGATGGACGGGTCGATGTTCGTGTTTATGGCGGTGACGCAGGAGATGTCATGCTCAACGACATATAAAGACTGCATGGGCCGGATTAATTGCGCCATCAAGGGGTCCTGGACGGAGTACTCGACGATATCCCGCAAATTGGGCTGCATCTGCTGTTGCAAAGCTTGGGGCACGCCCTGGCCAGGAATAGTGGAAGATACAGGCCAAGCCATGAACTGGTTGGGAGTAGCAGGCGCCTTGCCCATATCGCACTCAGAGGTACAGTCGTCCGTCGCCTTATTGAGGTTGACTCCGCGCTGGTGCTTGAGCATGGCGGTCTTGGGCTTGCGGCGCTTGCCGGTGTGAATGCGGCGATGGCGGCTGAGCGTAGAGGGCTGACCATAATATTAGTGATATCGCAGTAGCAGTGTGATAGAAAAGTGCCGTACATCAGAGAATCGCTCGCCGCAGCCGAGGTGCTGGCACTGGTGAGGCTTCTCGCCAGTGTGGGTTCGGGTGTGAACAGTCAGTGCATCCCGCTGGATGAAGCGCTTGTCACAACCGTGAACATCGCAAGTGTATGGACGCTCTTTGGTGTGAGTTCTGAAGTGACGCCGAAGGTCGCAGCTGCGTTGAAAGCTCTGTTAGTGACAAGATGGTTAGCGACGTACAAGGGTGGGATAGGAGAGATACTGTTAACTCACCTTGCGGCACTCGCTGCATAGGAAGAGACGAGTAGCAGGCCCGTACACGACAACTTCTTGAAGCTCCATTGGTTGATACGATTGAAGAGGGATAGAAGTGATGATGATGGTTGAGAGGTGGCGACGAGACCGATGCAAATATGAGGAGTTTACACTACAAGGGTTGAAAAGACAACCTCATGGCACTAGTCCACAGTCAGCGATTTAAAAAGGGGGCAGACCGAATCGGTAATTGACAGACCATACGAGCCTGCAAAGCGATGATGTCGACTTACTCCCGGCAAGTAGAGCCGGCCACAATGGCCGCATGGACATGGGCAAACAGGTACTAGAGCCCGGCAAGTGGAGAGGAGTTTGCATCTGAAAACAGGGGCCATCCGCAGCTAGCGCCACAATGAACAGTGGCTACTTCCATGAACATGGCTTGCGGAAGGGACTAGCCCAGCCTTGTACCATGCCGGGTTGCTGGCCGATGTACGAGACCAGTGACCCTGCGTGGCCTTCCAGGTGTCGGGAAATGCAAACGTTGGACAACGACCGGAGCGGGAACGTGGCCCGTGTGGGGATGACAACCAGGTACCGGAATCATTCAAAGGGGGGTGCGATTAAGAACCTGATGGTGGGGTCGCGATCAGCTCCACTGCAGACGCTAAATCAATACGGAGTACATCTGGAAGAATGACCTGCCAGGCCAAAAGGTTCTTAATTAAGCATGCTGGAAATCATTGTTTCTCATTCTATCTTACACACACGCCCAGCCAAAAAGCCAATGAGGGTGCGAGAGCGAACCCCAAGACAAGAATAGTCCAGGTAGCTTCTAAAATCTGTTTTGGAGCCTCGGTTAGTGCGAGGCAGTAAGACTCTGAATTGTCAGAATTAATAACAATAATTTGCCATCATGTTTCTGACAATATCGTAGAAGTAGATTGTGCTGCTTTGCCTAGAGATTTCTGCCTCGGCTAATCGCTGTTGGACTAGCGTGTATGTCAGGACACGGGAGCCCGTGCGCTGTTCTGCATGAATTCGAAGGGATCAGAGACAAGACGGCGAATAACGTCAGGCTCCAGCTCAAATCTTTTGCGAGCCTGGTTCAAGAGTCGAATCGGCCCGGGATGGCGGCTTTTTTTCCTTTTTGATGTTAAAAAGCTGGCTAGCCATTTTTGATTCTGCCCCAATTTTCTTCCACGTGATATTTCCCCACTTGTCGTCCGTGTCGTCCGTGTCGTCCGTGTCGTCTGTGTGTCCCTCGGCCCTCCCTTCTTCCCCCTTCATCCTCCTTCCACTCTTCTCCTTCCTATTTCCTCCCTGTCGTCTGTGTCGTCCCTGTCGTCCCTGTCGTCCCTGTCGTCCCTGTCGTCCCTGTCGTCCCTGTCGTCCCTGTCGTCCCTGTCGTCCCTGTCGTCCCTGTCGTCCCTGTC
>PHFE01000009.1:76671-104587 GCA_002796755.1 Paracorniculantispora psalliotae
GCGGATAACACCACGCAGCACTTCGGTACAGGGACCTCCGCCAGAGGTACCTGTTCTGATTTTGCTGGCAGCTGCAGCATGGCACGTCGCAAACAGGCAAGCCCCATTTGCGTGTCCCTGGTCAGCCCGTACCAGGCACTGCAGGGCACGAGAAGCGGACAGTCGCGCCGCACCTCTCCAGCGTACACCAGCGTTGCAATGTGGCCACGATTCACGGCGTAGCGTGCTCCTGCGTTTCTGCCTTGGACGTTCTCTGTTAGGCACATGCCGTAAGTCTTTTATATCTGTGTGTGTTCCTTCCTTTGTTCTTCTCTGCGATGCTCGACAGCACATTTTCATCCGCAGCCATGTGTTCCATTTATCACGGGCGCTGCTTCTTCATCGAGTCCGACGAGCCCAGCGATCAGAATTCGAATGCCCGCGCCGTCTCCGCACGGGACAGCCAAGAGTATCTTGGTAAAATCCGTGCGCACAGCGATGCCATGGAGGTACGACCATACTGCCCATCTCAGGTCGTTGATTGCTGATTGTGGCTAGGTAGAGACCCTTCCTGGTATGAACGACATCGGCGAGGAGTACATCCAGGTCTACACATCACCTCCCCCGTCCCCCGTCACACCAACATCTTTGCTAGCACTTGTTCCTGCCACGCAGTCAGGCCTAACACAGAGTTTGTCTTCCCATCTCCATCACCGTCAGAACAATGACTGCACCACGAACCATCCTCTGCCCACGATACTCTCATCGCTCGAGATTAAGATGTTCGAGCAACATTTGCGCGCCTTGATCGACCCTTGTTGTGAGGGTTGCGGTTGGAACGAGGGAACGAATATATGGAGTTGTCCTATGGATGTCGACCTGTACGCTGTCCGCACCGGGGTGGGTGACGATGATGTCGACTGGCTGTCCATGGAGGATTTCGAAAAGTTGAAGGAGCGCACGCAAACGCGACGAGGTCACCAGGCGGGCGGCCGAGGGCGCCGTGAACGACCGCGTGGCCAGTGTCTTTTACAAAAACTGAACCCGAAGGGGCGAGTTTATCGCGAGCGCGGCGGCCGGCGCCGGTGCCGGTCCAAGCAGCAGGGACTAGCCCATCCAACACTACGTAAGGCCAAGCCTTGGAGTATATAGGTCCATCTATGAAGTTGTATGTAGTAGAATGAAGTGTATGGAAAGGATTTTGCAAGATCTCTCATCACACATTTCCCCTTTCCGGCCGGACATGTAGGGTAGCTAGGTCAGTGAATGTGGACCGCCAAAGCTGATCAAGGTTCTGCCGCCGTCCACCGCTTACCCCTCGTATCGGTGCGTGGTGTGGCCCGCGTCGGACCTCGTCCACGGTGGAACAGCACAAGAATAGTGTGACGCAGGCACGCGTCACAGTCCAACTATCGGTGCCTCCCGCACAGGCGTATCTCCGCATGGCTTGTGGTTGAGGGGCATTCAAGGTCGACCGCCGAGGGTATATACGATTATGCAGGCGCCGTTCCATGAACCGAGTGGCAGCCAGGGGTGGCGCCCGCCCATCTCTCTCGACAATAATCAAATTTCGACAAAGGACACTTTTCCTGTCGCCATGCCTGTCCCCGAAATGCCGAACACGGAAACCGGAGAATCGAAAAGGGCCACGCTCGACATACCTCCGACCGAGGACCTCGCCCTCAAGACACAGACGAGCCAGCCGCCAGTACCATCATCGCCTGCCTTGAGTGACGACAGCTCCAATACGACCAGGCCGGTGTCGCAACCCCCGGCCAATCTGCTTGATAGCCAGTCACTTTTAACGCCAGGCGACTTTTCCATATCGCGTCCCCCTGGAAAACGGAAGACCGTCTCTGCAACGCCAAATTCAAGCATCAGAACACGCCAACGGAAGGAGTTTGTGTTGCCTACGATCGACGACGCCATCCTTGCGTCCGAGGTTTTCAAGGCTGTGACAACCCACAAGCCGATCTATGAGATTGACGGTACGTTTACAGAAAAGGATTTACTTGCTGCTCTGGCCGGGAATTTGCAGGATCTATTTCGCAATGTAGTCGGCAAAGGAGGAATACACGAAGCGAAAAAGGAAGTGAGAAATTATCTCCTTTTACTTGCGTTCTCTGCCATCAACGTGCTGTTTAAAGTCGGAAAGCTACCACTCGCCTCTGTGATGGAGTACTTCCATCCCTTCTTTCAAGAATACCCGTATCATGAAGATGACGCGATCAGCTGGGACCATATGAAGGCTGCTTTGAAGTACCTGCAAGTGATGTCACAATACACCGTGCACATAGGCAATAGTGCCTTCGCAATACCGTTGAAGAGTACGCAGACTTGGCTCCGGCAGGGTTGGCTGCTAACCGGGAGAAGATACCACCTGCCTCTACTGGTTCTCCAGAGCGTTGCCAGAATCCTATCTGCCCGAGCATGCGCCGTTTCTAGATCTGCCACACTTTGCATCGCTAAGTCCTGCCATGATCCTCTATCTATGGCTGGGCGGCGCAAAATCCCCGATTTCGTACGTGCTGCCAAGCACACTACTAGTTCCGGAGGCTAACATGCCGCAGATTCAAAAAAATCAAGAAAATTGTAGAGCCTGGGCCTTTGCAAGATATTTCCGGACGCCAGGCTTCGAGCCAACCCGAATTCCGGCATCAATTTCTCCCATTCCTCGGAGGGCCACGGAATGAATTTGATCAGCTCTACCAGGAGGCTATCGCCGAGACTGTGTACATTCATCAAGAGAACTACGATTATGAAAAGCTAGTTTGCCGGTCACTTCCTACAAAAGTGCACAGGATCTACGTACGTGACGTTTGAGCAAGATTGTTATATAGCTAATACCGTTGAAATAGGAAAGATACGTTGCCGCTTGGGCAAGTGCGATGGGCTTTTTCATACCCAACCTCAAAAACCCAGCTGATCGTTGCTTCATGTACTGCCCCGCGAATGCGTATCGGAAGCCTTCACCACTCGACGTTTTCTTCGTGATAGCATACTCTCTTGCGCCTCCGGATGTGATTCTCGGAACCCCCGACAGCAAACCTGTGGAGTGGCCGCCAGGCTGTGCTCTACTTTTGGTTGGCGGGACGTGGTCGGTTACGAAAGACGTTTGGATGCACGCAACAGTCTGGAACCGGAAAGAGAGGGAAAGTTAGTCCTAGCGTCTCATTTTATTTGTCTTATGCTCTGGCTCTCGCCCTTCGCTCTTCAGCTTCTGCTTCGTACTCGGATATGGCTTGTTTAAGCTGCTTCCCTGTGTATCCGTCTTTGGGAACCTTGAACTTAAGTATGCCATCCCGGCGCGGTACTAGCATGGTACCACTGGAATCATCGTCGGCACCGGCGTCTGGGCCCGCTGGCTGTCCTGGAGGGGCGGCATCGTCTACGTTCGCGTCAACTGGCAAAATTGTTAGCCCGATGCTATACCACTGTCATATACAACTCGTACCACCGTGCTTGGATTGGCCAGAATTTTCTGTAGCGGGAGCCATCGCACTCAATCGCCAGTTGCAGGTAGGTTGGTCTAAGGAACGCATGCGGCGGTGGGCATCGGCTTAAGCAATAAACACTTTGGTGTATCTCCAGGCCATACCTCCCAGCCTGTCGCCCGGCCACCGAGTCACATTATGCAGGCAATGAGAAAAGGGATTACACAGCCAATTCACGCGACCACGACGGACACGGCTGAACTGCGACAGCTGGCCGTGCTTGCAGTAGCGCCGCCATGACAAGGGACCTCAGAGTTTACTTCTCCGCCTTGACAGGAAGCTACTGTCTTCGGGACTTCACTCAACTCCGCTTTCGCGATTTATAGACATCCGATTATGTGTCTCAGAAAATCCGCTTCTATGATTTACAGACATCTGGTTTTATTTATATAGAAATCCACTTTTACGGTATATTGACATCCGATTTTATCCTGCGGCAGGAATCCGAGTCTGTGTCTCAATTAAAATCCGCTTTTAATACTTTAAACATCCGTTTTTGTTCTTGAGTAGAATTCCGATTCTGGTTTGCGGCTAAAATCCGCTTTTACGAGATATAGACATCCGGTTTTATGCTTGTGTAGAAAACCGATTATGTGTCAGCATTATATCCGCTTTTATCACGTACAAATATCCGTTTTTATCCTCCGACAAAACGCCGAGTTTGCGCGTCAGTTAAACTCCGCTTTTATGACTTTCAAATATCCGTTTTATCCTCCGACAGAAATCCGAGTCTATCTCTCCGTTGAAATCCGCTTTAACTAGACATCTGATTTCATTCTTGTGTAGATATCCGCTTTCGTGGTATGACTAACCCTGCAGAGGCAGTGAGCAGACCAGCGACTGATCGGCTACCCTGTATTAATGCCACAAAAACCACGCAGTCCAACAAAAGCATCATTTAGAAGCTTGTATTGATAACGACGTGCCAACCATCACTTACCCTCAGAGAGGAGTATTGCAAGGGCTCTTGATTCACAGAGGGCTTAGTACATTGTAGACGCGCACGCGAGAAGGCGAAAGAGATAGATCGCCTGAATGGTTTGACCAGTATCTCTAAATAGAAGTGACAATTTTTTTTTTCGGAACAAGTCTATCTGGAGTGCATGCCATGAATCCTGCCACGTTTCAAATTCCACACACTATGAATCTGGGCTTAGTCGAGCCCAGGAGGTGTATTTTCTTTGTGCCAGTGTTTCTACTCAAACCATGCTATGGTCTGGAATACGTAGAGAGGAGTTTGAGGCGGCACCTTCAGTCGACAGAGTGTCATATCCACATGCTTGTCCTTAAGTATAATCGACCCGGGACCGTACTCCCAGCACAAAGTCTTCTCTGTATCAAGCACGAATTCACTTGCAAACAACTGCGTTTTTTCCCCTGCTAGCGCGCGTGCCTTTTCGTCACTGTCTTGTACTGTCTAATCATCAGCGTCAGGCGAAGCTGCGCTTTGAAACGTAGCACCAATCTCACCTTTTCCATGGCAGAGTGAATGGTAGACCCTTGCCCAACCTCTCTCATGCAATTTTGGTCCCTATGGACCTTGCTTGTTTGACGTACAGAGACGAGTGAAATATTGAGATGGAGGCTTGCCTGATACCGTTTGATGACCACATATCAGCGCTGCCCGAGGTGGGACCACCATTCTTATGCACGTGATCATGGCAGAATTTCGGCCCCTCATGGATACCTGGGTCCTCGTTGGCCAATCAGACAGGTAAGAAGCTCTTCTGAGAGTCGAGGATCACCTCTTCACTCGAACACAATATCCTCCCGAAGCCTGGCGGACTTATTACATAGTAAATGTGAAGGAGATTCATCACACAGCGCCGCACATATATTATGCAAATCAGAATATTAGTACAGTACATGGTCATTCATTAACCAGATGAGGGCTTTTTCTGACAAGAAAAATATAACGATTTTCTGCAAACAACATGTATATTAGCTTCCGTGAGAGATCTCTTTATGAACCTCTTTCCTTTCCTCCTCGTGAACAATCAACGTAAACAAATTGCGCTCGACCTTGTTCTTGCCATGTAGGCAGATACTGAGCTTTGTGGAACGCTCTTCGTTTTTCTTCTCTTCTCTGACATTTCCATTATTTTTGGTAGAAATAAGTGCCGTTGACAACAGATAGTGGTGCGGCGCCCAGCTCTCTCGACAGTCCAGCTCGGTACGCTGTTGTTTTTGGTGAAGCGTGGCTCTTTTTCTACTGAAAAAGTGGCCTCATTATGTGTGCGCCGTATTTGCCGGGCATTTCAATGACAAGCTGCCTGGTCGATTGTGTAGTGACCCGCGTACCAGCGTCTAAGAGCGGCTTGGGGTTTTGAAACAATTCCGACAGTTTTGAGGTGGCCTTCACATGTGACGGAACATCTATCACAACTCTTGTTGCTTCCTTAGAAATTTCCATCCGCATTGTTGACGTGTAGAGATTGTGACCCCAGTGAGGCAATTTTTCAAATTCCTGAACGTAGGGCCTTGTGAACATCTGTGTAATAGGGCTCTTTCGAGCGCGGTCGCAAGTGTGCCAGTAGGCGGGTGGCTTCAGAGTGTCGTGTACGTTACTGAACCTGTCACCTGTCACGGAGTAGTGACGTAATCGCTTCATTATTTTTGATTCGGAGTGTTGGCAAGAGATCTTATTTTGGTCAAGGTAGTCGAGGATGAATCTGGCTTTGAATTGGCCACGAACTCGTTGAAAGCTCTGCGGGGTAAATGAAATGCTGCAGAAGAGCAGTGCGTCATAGGTGAGCTTGCGTACTTCGTCGACGAACTTTTCATTTCGAGTGTCGTTTACTATGTTGACAAAAACTCTACATTTGTCAAGTCGATGGGTATCGATTTTCCCATTCGTAATGTCACTCGCAGTGCTGTCGCAAAGTTTTCGAAGCTCCAATGGTTCAATATCTCCGGCGTTGTCATGATCGAGTGCGGTTAATCGTGGCGTTAGGTTATCCATTTTGCAGAATTTTCGCAAAAGTGTATTTATGCAGAGCAGGTTTTTGGAAAGCCGACAAAGCCGATTTTTTGGAAAAAACAAAACGGATTCTGCTCCAGATAGAAAAGCGGATCTTTTTAACCGACTTCAAAGGGAAATTAAGCGCACGTGATTTAGCGCATGGGGCTTGGAACCAGGCCTCATCCACTAAATCATGGCTAACCAATCGCTGGGCTGTGATGGAGACCAACCTCTCGGATCTTCCCCGGAAAGGCAGGGGCCCTCCCTCAACCTCTACTTTGCCAAGCGCACGGGCTCTTTCCCGTGTCACCTGTATAATGTAGGGACTTAGAACCGAGCAAGTTCTGGAGAGACTCTCCGCTGAGTCTCAAAATTCCGAGTGTGGCTGACAATGCATACTATACAATTTGGCACTTTTTGCACCACGCCCGTCGCGGAAAGCTGTCAAGCCAGTCTCCCTTGAGTATGTATAATTATGGCGTTATCTCGCGCATTTTCATCTCATTCTTGTCCGCTGTCCTGTCCTTTCACGGCCTACATTCATACCATCTTATGTTTTATTGCACCTCAGCTTTTTACCAAGACCCTTACCCTTGTTGACTCTTGTATATCCACTTGGTGTCAAAGTTTGCCTACCATCGCAGCAATGGCTCTCACTGCTCAACCCGCCATGCGATTTGACGGGGGTGGCTGGCCGCAGAACATGCCCAACGACTTCAACGTGATGGATGGTCAGAGTTTCATGCCATACGATGCTCGTGGCTATCCTCCTCAGATGCAGCAGCAACCTCAGCCCGCCATGCATGCTCCATACGTCGTTGGCCCTGCTTACAACTCGCAGCCGGCGCCTTCCACCTTCACTACTCCCCAGTATCAATATCCCGCTGCTTTCCAATATGTGCCTTACCGCAGTCCTTCGCCCACCTCACCCGTTGGATCGCCTTTCCGCAACGATTACCAGGAGCGCCAGCTGCCCCATGCTGATCAGAGACGCATGATTTTCCAGCGCGGCTCCAAGCCCCTCTACGAGATGCAAATCCGTTCTCCTTCCACTCGCAGCCAGTCTCTGGCCTCCATCAGCCGCTCGTCTGTCTCCTCGCACCCTACTGCCAACATCAAGACGATCATCTACAACGAGACCATCAACCCCGGTGACAGAGTTAACTTTAATACTGATATCGACGAGCTCATGAAGGCCATCCAGCGCAAGAAGTCTGAGGCCAACCTCGAGCTTTCTCAGGGAGCTACTCCCGCCCATGCTTCCAGCGCTGAGCACAATGAGCCGTCTACTCCCGGCCACACTGCTGCTCCTGCTAACGAGCCCAAGAAGAAGTGGGTTTGCGATGGTCCTAACTGCCAAAAAAGCTTCGTCCAGAAGATGCACTTGGATATCCATCGCCGTACCCACAGTGGTGCCAAGCCCTATGTCTGCACCAAGGACAACTGTGGCCTGACTTTCTCTCAACGTGGCAACCTCAAGACGCACATGCGTCGCCACACCGGCGAGAAGCCTTTCTCTTGCCGCATTTGCGGAAAGACCTTTGCTCAGCGTGGNNNNCCGCTCCCACGAGGAGACACACAAAGGCATAAAGCCCTTTGTCTGCAAGCTTGATGACTGCAACAAAACCTTCTCGCAGCTCGGCAACATGAAGACTCACCAGAACAACTTCCACAAGAAGAGCATCAAGCGCCTCACTTCCGTGTTCGCCAAGTTTGCCGCCGCGGGAGATATTCGCGAGGAACACCGCGAACTCTTTGAGTACTTTGAGGAGCACTACAAGAACAGCAACAAGGGTATCAAGGGCCGTGGCAAGGCACGCACCGTCGCTGCTCGCAAGCCCAAGGGTCAGCCCCGATCCCAGAGCCTCCCAGGTCCCGTCCCTCAGCAGCCCCTACCTCGGATTCCTCAGCATCACCACAGCCTGGCCGCCTACGACCTCGCCAGCCAGGCCACCGCTCCCGGCATGGCCAGCATCCCGACAACGCACAACCCCGAGAACACCATGTTCGATCAGCACGATGCTCTCTACGAGATGAGCATGGCCGCGACATGAGCTTCAACAGCCAACTGGGAGAAAATGAGAGATGGGCGTATGCTTAACATGGCTGATCTTCAGAAACCGGAAAGCTGTTGTGAACGGTCTTATCGTGTCGATAGTTTAGGAGGCTTGCTTGACCTTTGGCTTCGACAATTTACGCACAGACTAAATAGTTTTGAACGGCATGCGCGGAGTTAACGCAGATCTCATCAGAAGGAATTCAGTATTGCATGCAACCACTAGAAACATAGGTGTATCACTGCAGAAGTTTTTGGAAAAATTACCTATTCTTCATTTACGAGATCATGAATGCAAAGAAACTTGAAGAATATGTCGGCAAGGCCGTTCCGCCTTTTGCATCCGCGATTCTTCACGCCACAGGTAGGCCGATAATGCCCTTGCCGGTAACATTGAAAACAGAGATGACTGGCTCCATTCCCGGTAGCAGGTGTCCGATTTCGAGCAACTACCAATGGCAGCAAAATGCGTAGCTAGATTGATTTGCAACTCCAAGCTCCACAAGTCTGGCTGTTGTGGTTTTACCTAGAGACTGACGCACGTTGACGTCGGTTGTGCAAGGCTTGGCCACTCCACGATTATTGAAATAATTATGACTTGGCTGGTTGTTGGATCATCTTCGCCCAAGGCGGCTTGCTCGGATTTTGGCGTTCTCGACAGGCAGCTGGGGTAGGGTCAGTGCCGTGTGGCTGGAGAGCGGAAGGAAGCATACTGCAAATCTCATCACCACTGCGAAACTGTTAATTATGGGCGAATCATGAGAGCGAGGCGCGCTTCAAGTGGAGGCTAAGCTTACCGATATTGTTGGCAGATTATCTTGGGTGAACAGCGTTTTTCGGTCTCAATGTACGTGTGGCACCATGACTCAACGAGATGGTAGTGGTGCCCGCAGCTCAACTCTCTCTGCATAAAGCAAGTCAGGCTTGGTATCTAGTACCGCCAGAAGGTTGTTCAAACGGGGACGCACGTAGATGTAATTGCACATGGTGACTTTTGTTGTTTGGTGGGCGGAAGAGTGGATGGACGTCAAGTGGTAAAAGAAAAGCGAGACGAAAGAAACTCTGAGAGATGCGGATAAACTGTAATGGTTTGCTCAATGTCTTTCAAGAATAACATTAAAGTTAATAAAGAAACCCGAAATACAGAGTTGGGTTACCGGGTGAAGAAGCGCGGGAAGATGGGTGTGAAGGCACGTGCGCGCTCATGTGCCGATCACCTCCGTTTTTGGGCAGGGATACGCTATATTTTCCTAACACGCTCCGCCGATCTCTGCTTCTTGAAGCGAAACAAGACTTGGGCTAATTCTCAGGCTTGCGCTGCTGATGGAGAAAAGAGCCCACGGCCTGCAGCCTCGGTACAATCCTAGTGAAGACCGTAAAAGTGGCCTGTGTCACCCCTGAGGTGAATCAGGATGTGGCAGCGTAGATATTGGTTATACAGAGAGGTCCCTTCACTGCTAACGCTGAGGTAGTCTCAAACCCAGCAATACGCTAAGCGGCGGGGGTTCAGAGAGGCTGCGAAGCGCCACGTACAGCTCGAGCTTCTTCTTCTACTCTGACTGATAATACAAAACGACTTATGGTAGACCGAAGCGAGGGGGATCCGAAGCCCGCTACTTCTCGAATTGTTTAGCGGCTCTCCGTTTGCTGAGGATAAAGCAGAACAAACGAGACATCTACCAAATGCCAGCCGGACATATAAGGAGAATATCAGCAAAGGTTTCAATCATTTCATTTCTATCAAAATCTAATTCTGAGAGGGGTGCGCGTCCTACTCTTGCGTGGGTTGTCCCTGGGTCGCTTAGTCTGTTTTCCAGTTGCGGATCGAGTACAAACTGCTGAGACCGACGTAAGAAACTAGGAGATGCCGTACCATGCCCGACTGAGACGCTCATCCTGTAGCCGGTGTCTTGGCTTCCCAAGGCGTATCCAGAGAGTGGCAAAACAGGACTTGGTACTGGAAACACGGCCTCCCATGCTGAGTCACACGTCCAGCAATACAGCCTCGCTTGGGCTGCTGTACGGTCGGCAGGCCACCGGTTCCAGTGTGCCGCCACTATAATGTCTGTGATGAAACGTGCCACTTACTCAGCACGCCGACTTGACATTAGGTACGGGGCAGCTGTGTAATCTCGGTGTCTTTTCGGACTGCCCTAGGACACGCATGAAACTAGAGCAGGGTGAGGTATAAGCCTACGCCCCTGCCACTCGTAGCGTATCTGGTGCTGTGCTTGGTAGTTTCGCTGATTGATCAGAGCAGGCACGAGAAAGAGCCCCGACTTTCTACCCTTGCGCCAGGGCATTTCAAGCTCAAAACGCACACTGACAGGTACGTTTGTGGACGGCTCTACATCGAGTAGCCTCTGAGCGCTTCATTTTCTGCGCTTCCTACGCAGGCGATGCTCTTAGGCCTATCACGGGATGCATCAGCACAGACCGTGACCTGGCGGCGTGTAATACAGCGTTCCGGCAGAGGTGAGCAAAGCCAGGTTCACGTGCATCCACACTCTCGCACATTACCATTGCCACAAGACAGAAATTTCTTTGCATTTTTGCGCCAGACAGTGAAAAGAAAAAACAAGGAGCGGCGCGCCAAAACGGGGAAGCAGACTAATTAGTGGGTTGCAAGCAGATCATACAAGGGAGATCACATCATATCGTTGGGCTTGCACGAAAAGCAATGCTTCCGCGGAGGATTTTAGCCCATATTCCGCTGTGCACTTGACTGCCTTTTTTGTCATTTCTTTTTCTTGAGAAGAAAGACGGCTGAGGCGACCACGTCGGTGACACCCCCCAAGTGGATCTCACCACTATCATTGCGGCTGGGGGTACGGCCATGATGTCGGATGGAACCGTCCAACATACCCCATGTGACACACACAGTCCTACGCGGGCGACATCTCCAAAGGTCTCAGAACGGATGGGGGGTGGGGGGCTTCTTCCCTCCCGTGTATTGCTCTTAAAACGCACAATCAGTGTGGTCTTTCCAGGCCAGAGCAAGGACAGAGTAGGTATGCAAAAGTTCCCACGGCTAACCATGTAGTTGCCATAGTCCACCGGGCGCAGAAACTGGCCTACCCTTGCATGAGTTGAATGGACACCACTTTGGGCTGAAAAACATTCATCTTTTCGTCACGCACACGGTGCTATTCGCCTTTGCGTCAGGGATGAGGCAAAAAGCTTGGATGACAAGTATCGTTGAAAGGCCGAGCTTTGAGTTCTATGTCTCCTATACTGTTGCCCGCTGACACGGAGATGTCAGCTTCAAGCAGGTCCAGAAACATTCGAGGAGAAGGCGTTCGAAATCGCCAAGTCCTTTGCTTTGCAGACCTGCCAGGTCGTTTTTCGACGCAAAGCAGACACAAATGCGCTATACGATTTTGGTCTTTTTAAACTATTTGGCTAAGCATCCTGAAGCCATGTCACTCATAGAGAATGACATTCCATGGCAGGGCTTAGTTGGCGTCCTAAACGCGGCGTACCCTGCATGGATGTCGAAGCCAAGAATGGCCGATAAAGCTTTTCCACGACCACCGCCCCAACGAACCCTTACGCCCATTGCCGGAGGATTATGCCCTGAGGGGCCTTGCAAACTCAAAAGACTGTTTTCCCGGAGACTGGTTTTCTAGCGACAAGCTGGAGGATGATGATAAGATATTTGAGCCTCCCTCCCTAGGGGACGAGCGACGCCAGCGTATACTTTGGGTCGGCGCATCTGCGATGAAGAGCGATGGCTGGTGTGGGATAAACTCGGGATGTTTCGCTGTTCACCCCAATCATGGCGAGGCCCCAGATGTGGTTGCGGAGACTTGAGAGTTCCATGGGCTCACTAAACAACAGAGGAGCTTGTTTAGTATAGCGGAAGTAATGCGTTGCGATAGTGTATCTCAGTGCTGAGCATGATCATATTGTAAACATGCTGGAACGATGCCTCAAGTGGTAGTTGATTAGTACGCGATGGCCTTGGAACAATCTCCACTGCGTTCTCTGCATTCTCTGCTGCGCTCTGTCGCACTCTGCTCTGCTGGATGCCTTGTGGGAAGTTTTGCTGGAAACCTCACAGATATGTTTTTCAGAAGTTCCTGGGCATGGATAGGAAAGCCGCACGACGCCAGTGTGCCACGTCCTTGCACCCACACTCTGTTGACGAGGTCGACGAAGCCTATAAACCAAGTCTCAGAGTCGAACATTCGGGATGCTGTAGTGGATAATCTCACATGTTATGCGATCGATGTGAACAGAAAATCACTGCAGAGGAGCCGAAGGAACGAATGCGGCCAGTTGGATTGCACTGCCACGTACAGTGTGCGGTGTGCGTGTCAATAACAGCTATACAATGAAGGTCAGGCCAATCGCAAAAATCGCAATAGAGGAACGAGAATGTGTTTCGGTGCCGGGGCCGCAAAATTCCCGCGCCAGAGGTAGGCTGCCAGCTGGTTCATCACTATTGAAAGCCGTTTGATCCGGAAAATGCGGCGTGGTTACTGATGCAAACCGACTTAATTGACTATCATTGACCAATATCCAAACTTTTTCGCTACACTATTTGATTAACTATTCCGGCGGATTCTCCAAGACTGCGATTCAACGATGAGCCGGATAACCTAGCTAGATTCTCCTGCGATTCTTCCGACGAATCACCATGCAACTCGGCCAAATTCTCCTGCGGCCGCAGGGACTTCGTGGGCCAATGCTGAACAAATCTCTGTGATTGCGTTACAATGTTGACGAGCACTGTGAGACCAGAGTGTATGCCAAAATTGTACCTAATGCCCCCCGTTACCGAGATGCCACCGACGACGACGCCGATGACCGTAATGATAGCCATAAAAGCGACATTGAACCACAGGCTTTTGGGAAGTGCCGGCCAAAGAACCGGCAACTCATTCCTCCTGAGCTTCAATCGGTGTAATTTTGGCCACATCAAAACAAGTAGATAGCAAAGGTGAGTGGTTGCAGGGAACGCCCAAAGGGCGTTCGATTGCGCTATAATCCATCGCCAAAAGAAAATCGACACGTAGATGAAAGCAGCTATCAAGCTCAGTTGGGGCAAAAGTCGTAGTTTGTTGACTCCGGCCGATAAGCTAAACACTGTTATAGTCTGTCCCGTTAGTGAGAGTTAACTTGTTTGTCGGTTGATGTACCTCAGTTGCCACAAAGCAAGTAGCCATGGAGCCTTTCCAAAGCATGAATGGAATATTTCGTGTAGGACGTCGAGGTTCTTCTACCATGAACCAGATGAAAAATGCAGTAGAGCAGATGAAAAAAATAACAGCCACTGCTTTCTCTGTATTTGGATACCCCGCCTTCGTTTTGCCCCAGGCTAAGAAAAATAGATGTGTGACGTAGAATAGAAAGCCACAAGAGTAGATGATGGCGGCCTCCATGGCATCGTTTGCTTCAACAGCGGCTTGCATTTTGAACTGATTCAGGAATAGTAAGAAAGGCTGTGCTTGTTGTGCTATACATTGTGGCTTGCTTCGTTTTATGACCGCACAGCATGGCATCCTCCCTTGCAATCGAATACTTGCGGAGTGTGCCAAAGTGTTTTACTTTCTGGCATGGAAACGACAAGAAAGAAGAAAAAAGTGTACAGCGCGCTGGATGAGACAATCGGTTCCGGACTACGTCCACGCGCACGCCCCATGTGGCAAAGATATTTACCTCTGTCAACCTCTAGCGTTAGATTGTTCTCGAGGTGAGTGGAGTGCGCATGAGCAAGTCTGTAGCGGGCAAAGAGCTCGGAAGATGGATTTCTGCGCGGCCAGTAGTGGGGAGTTTAATGTGGAGGTGAAATTGATGGCTAATTTCCTATTGGTTCAGCACAAGATGCTGGGCATCATCTCAAACAGCGGCGCACATGACAAGCAAGATATTATCTGTGTATGCACTCTCGACACATTCAAATAGGTCTACTAAAGCAAATATTGCCACTGAAGGACCAGTGCCTTCTGACAGAGAACTGACTGGCTATCTCCGATCGGCTGGTTTTCTGCATATCTGTTGTGCTCGCCGTGTTGGTGGCTAGTGGTCAAAGCACTCCGCGCAGAAAGTTGAGTAATCTACTTTTGTCAAATGAAAGAGAAAAATAAGACACTAGCACAAGAAAACAATAGTCAGGATTTGTGACACAAGACAGAATCCGTTCATCTATTGACATATTTCCGTCGACTGGTCCTTCAATGTCAAGTGCAAAAACATGTTGATGTTCAAACGCTTGAGCTCGCTGTGGAAAATCTTCAAAAGATGACCAAAGAGATGATGGCAATGGTAATCGATCACTACGCTTGTATGTCAGCGAAGCTCCGCAAGAAGAGTGCCACAAAGCGATGAGGTTGATATCTCAACAAAAGATACCACCTGTGATTTATACCTGACACCTCGGTCTGGCAAGATTGCTTTGCAGTGTACGTATATCAGACCCCGAATAAGTAGACACAGCCCCCGGCAGGCGACGGTCGATCCAAACTTCGTAGCAGGTACTGTCCGCTGCCCCAGAAGTGTCCCGACTGGCACATCTGGAGCACCTGAAAGCCTATTGGCAAAATGATGTGGTTTGCAACATAACATCATCCAATACAACCATGTAAAAGCACATGCCTGGGCCACTCCGGTTGCGAGAGAGCTGGGTTGCTTGACAGATATTACGGCAAGCCTTGACGAGGCAACCAATTCACTTGACTCCGATGGAGCTTGAACCAAGAAAGCAGATTCTACTCTCAAGACAATGTAGGTAAGATGAGTACATTTTCGTCAGACACCAGCCAAGCATCAGTACAGAGCGCAAGCCTGTTCCAGATGCCGCGCCTCAAGATTTTCTGGGAGCTAGTCTCTTGTTTAGCCTACTCCAAACCAGCCCGAGGTCATGAAGGTCTCTCCACCACCACTCGACGCTTTCTCTATCGGGCATCTATTCCAAGTGGGAACGATGAACGCCAAATAGGCCGAGGCTGATTTTCATTACCAGGAAGGGCCTGACATAACGCTCTATCCTGTGTGGTTAAAGGCTGGCCGAGCGTGTACTTGGCGTGCAAAGTCATTGGACGCGACGAACAGCGCTGCTATCGTTTACCTGGGCACGGTGAAAGGCCGTCACAAAATCTCCGGTTGCCTGCCTCCTTGGGTCTCTGACACTTCGGCTCTCGAGGATGGAGACGGAATTCTAACCTGACTGTCGCTGGTTGCCGCCAGACATTATGGCACCTCGGTGTGTGAGGGGTGGAGGCATTTATGTCCAGTCGTACGGTCTGTCTGATGACAGTTCTACTTGCGTGCTGCAGTGTCTGGTTTGCACCGGTTGAAAACCATTGAGAGCGTTCTACGGCAAAACTTTGCTACGTCAGTTCCGCAGGAAGGTATCACAAGCCCAAGATACAACGTAACTGCCAGTTTCACAACCATCTTCGTCAGAATTGAGCGACGCATCCTTATTCCTATCTACTTGCCCTCACTATATAATGCGATGACAAAATATTTTATCAAGATGTCAAAGAGAAGAATCCATGAGCTACAATGTTCGTTGCGTCACAGGCTCGAGAATGTGTATTACCGGTCTTCGTTCCGCGACAATCGACCGTAAGGCAGCATCGCTCAGACCATCCAACGTTTGTCATTTACTGTTATTTCTCCGGTGGAACTCAGCTCCCACGCGACGTCATTTTTCAGGCGATGCTCCAAAGTAATGGGCCCGGTCATTGATGTAAGACGGCCACAGAGCTGTATTGGCTGCGCTGCCATCACACGCATGAAAATCGGACTACTCATTGTGTTTGAGCGAATGGTCCCCTTCGAAAAACTCCCGCCAAGAACAACATTGCCTTGAATATTTCCTGACATGGAACTTAACTTAGCAATGTTGCCTTCAAGCCAGACCAATATGTCTCCAGTCATTGTCTCGACATCGATTTTTTCTGCAGGGAGGAATGAACGTTCCTTCCCCACTGCAACGTCTCCAGATGCCGTTCGAATTTTCAGCGCGTGGGAACGTTGACCGCCGTGCAAGTTGATGTTGCTGTTGCTGGAGGCGAACGAAAGGCGTAGAGTAGGCTGGGAAGCCTTGTTGAAGAAGTCCAAATCGCAGTTATCTTCGACATCGATAACCAGGTCTTCTATGTCGCGAAGAAAAACAACGGCTGAATTGGCACTGGCTTTTGTCGGCGAAACGGTTAGGTGACCACGCTTGGAATCAGGCTTGGCACCCCAGCTGAAGCCATCTGGGATCTCATCGTCGCCCTCTCCGCTATGGATAGACAGCGAGACTTTTGTAATTTCAGTTACAGATCCCCCGACCGCATCATGACTGACGTAAGAGATGCAGTGAGAACCAGTATGTCCCGTTGTATGGAAAGAGCCGATGATCTGTGTCGATGCCACTCGTGTAGTTTGCGAAATCCCACTCGTGGACGCTGTGATGGCGGCATTGATAATTTCGGAGATATAATTGCCCATTGCAATCACGGAAATCCGACGAAGACTATTGCTGGTGGAATGTCGGAAGACCACGGTGATAAAGCAGCAAGCGAGATGTGGTACTGAGGCTCTTTGCCTTGACGTACTGATGTCAGCCGACAGAGGGGGTATTTATCTTCGGGGGAAAA
This sequence comes from Paracorniculantispora psalliotae, assembly GCA_002796755.1. Taxonomy (NCBI): domain Eukaryota; kingdom Fungi; phylum Ascomycota; class Sordariomycetes; order Hypocreales; family Cordycipitaceae; genus Paracorniculantispora; species Paracorniculantispora psalliotae. The sequence goes on from PHFE01000009.1 coordinate 93,760, forward strand.
TGTCATTCAGGTGTATGCATCGGCGGACTTTAAACAAAATGGCGGTATAGATGCAGCTGAATGCTGCCGCCACAGCAGTGGTCTGCTTGGTGCTATTGCCAAAGCCTTGTGTTAGCGCAAGCGTAGTGTCTCGGTTTCCTGAAGTGCAGCGTTCAGGTACGGTGCTGATCATCGTTATGGCTGCCAGTGATCATGATGACTGAGTCTACAGCCGTGGAGGGAATCAATTTGTCTTAGCGAGACCGGAAGCTGCGTCGAGAGAACAAGACTGGGGCAAGCGGTGTCTGTTTAGGCTGGCAGCTGCGCGAAGGAAAGACTGTCGGAGCTGGAGCATGATAGATCCCTCCGCGGTGGCTGAAAAACAAAATCAGACGGCAATTTGGTCTTGGTTGCAAGACAAGGGCTTTTGGGCGCCGTGCTTCCCCGAGTCTAACCTCCCAATACAAGTCTCACACCACTTTTCCTTGTCTTGAATGTTGGCACAAGACTGTGCTACCAAGTGACATGAATGAGTGGCCAACAAGTCACTATTTGGTACCTGCAGGAGAGGAAGCTGCTGCTGAGAGGGGAAGGCACGTTGCCAGATACACTGCAAAAGATGGGCTATCACAGGCTGCGTGCATAAATAGTGCGCAATCTCAGGCACAAGCACTCACTCCCGCTACACACCCTGTGTAGTCGTTCCTATCAGCACACCACGGCACGGGGGGCGAGCAGTCATCACCTTCAGCCCGCAAGCATGTTTTGCGCGCACTGAGGGACACCATGTCCGTAGACTGGCGCAGCCCGTCAAGCGCCTGATGTGCGCCAGGTAAGGGATTTTGCACGATACTCTCCAACTATTGTCAAAACGGGGTTCCTACTCGCCGTCTAAATGTAAATCATTACGCGTGCTCGTCTCATTCAAACAAGTGCTTCAGTGAAAGCGGTCCTTGGTCCCGCAGTGAGAATCACCAGTGCAGAAGGGTGGAGAGCTAGTCTGGTGGGTTCTGTTTTCTCGAGGAGAGTATGCCGCTAAGCGTCCACTTCTGTACCCGTGCAGCTCATGCTGAGACACAAAGAGTGAGGAAGGGTGCGTTGTCTAGCACGTCTCAGCATCCTTAGGGTGTGACTCCGCCCATGGTGATTGCAAGGGGTGTGTATGCAAAATACCCGGCGAGAAAGACAGATCAAAAAGGGACGTGTTTCACGCTTTGACCTGCGGGGCGACGTCGGCGAGGATGTATGGTTTCCCATGCAGATGTAGCAGTGAAAGACAGAACCAAAGAGTTTCTTGAGTGGGGGAGAAGAAGATTCCGCAGCGGGACCCGCAGTCGAGGTGCTAATTTCTTTGTTGGTACCTCGTATTCAGGCCCAAGCTGACATTGTACTCGACGCACCGGTTCAATCAGTTAGCTTCTCTGCCTTCATCCCGAACCCTCCCTCCGGTCTTGACCAGATGCTAGCTCACACTGTTTACGGGCAGATGGACAGAAAAGTAGTGTGGACGGTAGTGAATCACTGGCTTTCCGCAGTAAAAGGCCGACACTTTACCACGCCCATCATCTCGTAGTCTGTGGTGTAGTAGAGTAAAAATGCCGAGCAGAGCCAAGTTGCCTTTGTACGCCAGGCGAGGTCCGATGTTGGGCTGCACAATGAAGCCTCTCCAAATACAGCAACAGATTTGCCGTGATCTCAAAGCGGAATGTGTGTTTCACAGTCAATCCTCTTTTGGTATTGTACTTTTGCTGTTTGACTAGACTAAACCACAAACCTGCCGCCTAGTCCCATCTGCAAATGTTGACAACGCATCACTTGGTATTGCCAAATGTCATAGAAGTGTCCAAGAAAAACGAAGCTCCGTACAACTTCGTTTGAGGCGTAATAGAATACTCCCAGTTCTGGTCCCAGTGAAAAACCAGCATCATCTTTACTCCAGGGTAGGAAAGACCAAGTTTCATGACCAAATCACCTTTGTTACTGGATTTTACAGTCGCGCACACCGCAATGCCGAACACCAAAGGCCAGTTCCGTTTCACTCGTCGTTTTTTGTCAGCAGTGCTAGTTGATTTCCAATATGCACATCGCAGCAGTTGGATCGCACCGCATATGACCAGCGTGACTCTCCATACTCCGAGTAACCAGCCCGCCCAAGTGCAGACGAAATTGAGCTGATGAGCCCACCGTTCCATCTCTTGCCTTGAGTACTCCCAGACAATTGACCAGGGAACGATACAAGGCAAACCTGGATCGCACCTTAAACTCCATTAGTCCGAGCTTAGCAACAGCGACAAGGACATACAAGTGAAGGACAACAGTCATGGTCTGTTGCCGACTATGGTATAGTGTGATGTAGATGTGAAAGATCGCGTGTGTGAGAAGATGGTTTGCCTCAAAATTCGGCTTGCAATGCCAGCTAGCACCGCGAGTGCAAGAAAGCACTCGCGTCTGGGTAGCGGCCCAGTTGTTTTGCAGGCAAAAGAAAGTGGTGGCAGGTGGTTGGACAGTCTCGGGGTGATCTTGCTCATCTGATTCAAATTCAGTCTAGGGCTATTACTACGCTCCGACTTTCAACGCTGGTACATAGGTCCGCCCTGGGTGCTACTCAACATTGGCGGAAAGCGCGCCGTTCCGTCCCACTAGCCCAGCGGGCCACTGCTGCAGAAGACGTGTCTCCTCTACATGCTGCCTGTGGAGGTCAGAACACCATCTACGCTGTAGGAACGGAGTCCTTCGCATGCGTGGTCTGCCCAGAGCTGTCGCTACGGTGACGAAAGTCAGATCCCACAAAATGAGTATGCCACGCAAGCATAAAACGCGGCGTCGCGGCACAACTTGCTTGGAAGGCGTGAAATGCAGATGTATGAACTATGCTACCTGGTGCTTTTTGTTTGCGCACTTGCTTTGGCGGGGCAGATAAAACCCGAGGGGCGTTGACAGAAGGCATAGCCGTGGGCCATTTCCGGACCAGGAACTGCATCTTCCAGCATGCAACACGCTCTCTGGACCTTGTCAACCGCCCTGCATTTTGGTTTAAACTTCTCCGATAATCGACGGCCAATCAAAAGAAAAATCCGCAAATTGTCCCTTTGTCTCTCAGCTTTGGCTACGTCACCTCAAGGGCACGCCGTCAAGCTTGGTATGCAGCGGTTACATCACCTTTCCGTTATAGCGAGACCTCTATGCACTTGTACACGTGGATTCCGGGCTCCGTGTGAACGCAAATCACGAAAGAGGCTTGCACTTTCCTCACCTCAGCGGCTAACCTCAGGTAGCGACTATTTCAAGTAGCTTCTAGTCTGAGATCAAGCGGCTCCCAAACTTGGCTATAAAATGACAACATGTTGACTTGACAGAAATCAGAAAGGCCTTGACTCAATACATGCGCCGTTGGAATGTCCCTCGCGCCAAGTTTGCCGATTAGGCAGCAAGATCCTGAGCCAGCTCCTGGATCAGCTAGCCTCTGACGAACAGGCGCCTCCATAGAAGCTACATATAGAACGGCAGGGGCATTTGTGCGCATCGCGGCCTCTGATTTAATGACGATGGCTAACAGCACCTGGTAAACGTAGGCTGCGCAAGCACAGGGCGCCGTACATTATCAAACCGGCGCGGCTCCGACCGCCAAATAGACCACAATAGCAAGACCGCAAAGTCCCCGGTAGATATAGGACAAGGCAAAGGTCAAAGGTTGTTCTGGCGGCAACTCCACGGCAGCGGTTATCATTGTTGTTGAGACGTGTCTCCGGTGGCGACACTGCACAGCGTAGGATGGCTCGAAAGGCAACCAGTGCAATTAAGGTGGCGTGTGAAATGTCTACCAATAACCGATAACACGTCTTGATGCCGGAGGTAGCCTAACAACACAGCAAACTGTTCAAGGCAGCCTCATATCCCAGATCGCAAGGGAGCAATGTCGAATCTCAGTGGGGAACTGGCACGGCTCAGTGGAAAATTGGCACAGCTCAGCGGGGGACTGGCGCGGCTCAGCGGGGGCCTGGCACAGCTCAGCGGGTCATCGGTGAAGTCCAGCTGGTGATTGGTGGAGTGAGTGGCGGAGCCTAGCAGGTGGTTGGTGAAGCTCAGCGACTGCAGCTCTCCTTTCAACATCATCTCAGCTTCGAAAAGATATCCAATCATGACTAGACAGAAATCTCATGAATGCAAGAAATGCGGATTTTACTTCTCATCATCTTGGATCGAATCTCATCAGAAACTAGATCATGCCAAATGTGGTAAGTGCGCAGGCTGGCATTCCGAACCGGCAACGTATCAATGCAGCGATCTCTGCCCAACATGTGGCATTGGATTTCCCAACTATGGCAGTCTGATGAAGCATTTTAATCGACCGCATGACGAATGTCAAGTCTGTAAGAAAAAGTACCTGGCCTCGGAGAAGGCCCATCATGAACTCAATTGCGGGGGGGGACAGCCACAATCGAGCAGTCGAACGGACAGAAGTTCATTCAGAGATACAGCCGATGGAGCACTGAATAGCGCTAGTCACGAGAGCAGCATCCAACGATTGGGTGGAACCGGCACTGTATCCTCGTATGGTAGCGTCGAAGAATGGTGCAAGAAAACACAGGAAAGCAAGGTGGTAGCTGCACGCAAGTGCTTAGCGGAGTGCAGGCAGCTTGTAGGCGAAGAATATGAGAGGGCAGAAAAAGGTACAAGGGCTAGAGAGGACTTCCAAGATTACAAAGTTATTCTCAAGGACGCATCTCCTGGCCGGCCAATCTGTGCACAGGAATACCAGACGTCGACGTGGAACGGACCCTGCGATGCGTTTGTCGTTTGCTCTGCAGAGCAGGCAAAAGAGCTTCTCAAGAAAGGCCCGCCAACTCTCCCATTCCTGATCCCTGCAGAGTTGAATCGTCCTTGCTCGACTAGACAGATATCGAACGAGGAGATGTTGAACTTCATGCGGGCATTACCCACAGTGGACTTGCAGGTGTTCCATTGCAAGGGCCGCGAAAGGAGATACCCGAGGAAGCTCGACGCCAACGAAGCCACGATTCGGTTGTGCAATCCACAACAATTCGGTCCGTCGAATGCGTTAAATCTTACATCGCACCGGGCCAATCCCATTCCTGATTTCTTGGCCGGATTGCAAGACTACAATATTATGACCGAAATAGTTCCCGACAACGGCAAACCGGAGAAGAATTCCAGGACAGATTGGGAGGCATCCGCGCAAGGGAGTCTCTTCAGCAGCAAAGGAGCCGTATCATTTCCTCACGTTGATTGCGATGGAAAACTCACCACGGTATTTTGCGAGCAAGGCAGAAAGCTGTGGACGGTTTGGCCAGGTTGGCGGCTTGACCATTTGAGAACTTTCGCCGAAACTGGGGATTTGTGCAGTGGAGGAGTTTCTATTCTTATGGAATCAGGCGACACTCTGATTCAACCGCAAGGGACCTTACATTCGCCTTTTTCGCCATGCCAGGTGGGCATGTCTTATACCATGCATCTTCACCCCATGCTCGTGTACCATGCCTTGAAACTAAAACTACTGGAGCTTCAATATCCAAATTTGACGAATGAAGCGACGTCTCAGCAATTTGTTCCGCTCATGAAGCAAGTATTACGACGATGGGAAGACAAAAGTCCTCCATGGACTTGGGACAGTAGCGAGAAGCTCGATTCGGCTAAGCAGGTTTTGAAGGTATGTGTTAATGCAGAATTCGCCACACAGCCTCTGACATTGGTAGGACATCGAGGCTCACATCGATCGAACAAAGACGAATAAGCGCAGAAGAGGCAACTAAAACTCCATTGATTGACTGCATGTTGTTGTGACTTCTCGGATTCTGGCGGCACTGGTAAGACATCTCGATTCGCACGATCAATTCATTTGCTGTGGTCAAACAAAGGATAGCCGCTGATCTCCTTTGAATCCTACGCTTGGACAAAACCTTGTTTGCGCGCGAGCTACTTAGCAGTGTCTGCCCATGATCTGGTCGCGAAGCTTGCAACGCTGCTTTGCGACGTGGCAGATATTCCAATGATTGGGCAGATGCATGAGAGTGCTGGTACCTTTTATCATACAGGGTGGCAAGCAAAAGCAACTAGCCAGACTAATTCAGCATAATTGGACAGAGTATAGCAGGACAGTCCATACTGCAACTCTTTCTTTGCGCCAAACCAGCGTCAGCTTCCCACTAGCTAGATAACCCTCTTGCACCTTTTTTCTCCTAGTAGCGAATAGCAAGACTGGCAGAAAACCTCAACCATCTCGCTGTTTTGGCCAAGCATAGTGTGTGATCGGCATGATGATGACACCAACACAAGGGTGGAAGCTCCCAGAAAGGGATAACTGTGCGCAGCGCACGCCCGTACAGGCTTTGGCTGGTACAGGATTGCTACACTCCTCTAACGACTGTGGGGGCTGTGTGTAGCACCTTGAAGCTAACCAACTCCACCGATCGCCGTCGCGCACCTACTCCTAGATGCCCTCGCTCGTCATGGCAAGTTGATCTTCATCTTCATGTGGGCGGCCGCCGCAGCTATTTAAGCATCCGAAATGCGGCATGACCGTGAAGTCGACTTTGAGCACCCGATGTTCACTTCGACCCTGGCCGGTGGATCAGTACCGAGACCAACCTCGAATTCAATCCTTCGTCGCATTCTGTTGCCAGGCACTAGCCATATTAGCAAATGTGTCCAACAAAAGGCCGACCCTGGCCGTCTTAGCTTCTGTACAATAAAAATCCCTGTGGCACTCTCACGCAACTACAATGCACAAGCAAAGCTTCCCACTCCCTGGGTACGGTTTGATTCCGCGATCGGCACTAAGAGGTCGTTAAGGTCCAATCTGCCTGATGAAGGACTACAGGAAAGCTTGGAGATGGTAATTTGGGGGCGGACGAGGTCTATGCCTAATGAAGCACAAATTTCTTATTTCGCAACGATTTAAATGCTTTAGGGGTTAGTCAAGATTAACTTTCATTGACAAGAAACGACGTGGGTGGTGAATTGTTTAACCGTTAGTACTTGACCTCGCGATATCCACTCTCCGCGCTGGGAGAGCCAACGTTGCAGAGATACCGGAAGCCTTAGCTCGTGGATCTGCTTCGGCATTATTTCACGTTGCATATTGTGCAAAGGATGATGGAAACTGGACCAGTTCTTCGATAAGAAGTAGAAGAGTACGACATGCCGTTGGATTATCTTTTGTATGTATTGCAGAACACCTGCTGTCACCGACCAGGTCTACAGTGTGGTCCAGTCACGTGACTAACTCTTCCTGGATCCTGCGCCACTGCCATTTAGTATCACCGCCAGTACCATCATTACCGTCATTACCGCCATTATTATTGGACCGTTGTTACTACCAGACTGTCGCCCGCCCTCACGCAAGATGGGGAAACGCGGTTTGAAGCCACCTCAGGTCAATTCGCTCCATAAATTGACCATAGCATCGCAGTATGGTGACATGGGAAATCATAAAAGCTTTGGTTCAAAACATGCGCCGCCCCTGGCGCCAAAGTTTGCCGACTAGGCAAGAAGATCTTGCACCAACTCCTGGATCAGCTGGCTTCTGACAAGCAGGCAACTCTAGAGAAACTACATAGCTACAACAGCGTTCGCGAGCCTCTGGTTTTACAACGGTGGCTAACCGCACCTGGTAAACGTAGGCTACACAAGCGCGGGCGCTGTTTGATACCGAACCAGCATAGCTCCGACTGCTCGATAGACGGGCAAATAGCAAGACTGCAGGTCTTCTCGGTGAAGATAGAACAAGCCGAAGGTCAAAGGCTGCTCTAGTGACAGCTTTGCAGCAGCGGTTACCGTTGGTCCATCACCGGTGCTGAGAGGTTGGCCCCCGCTTGTCGCGACACTGCGCAGCGAGGACGGGCTTCAACGGTGACCGTGAAACTACGGCCGCCGTGTAAGATGTCTGCCAAAGATGTCTGCCAATAAGCGATAACATGTCGTAACGCTGTCACTAGCATGTGATAGATAGGCAACAAAGCAGACCGTTCAGTCAGGCAGCCTCGTATCTAGACAGGGAGCAATTACCGAACCAAGCAGACGCGTGGCAGCATTCAGCGGACGACTGGGCCGACACTTGCAGGTGCGCAGACGCCATGCCATTGGGTGGTCGGGCAGATGTTTATGCCGTTTTTAATTACAATTTACTCCGCTATTTTTCTTTTTAGATCACAAGGTGCCCAATGTATATCTGGTGACGTAGAAGGAAGGTTAAAACCATGGTCCCATCTTCTTCTTCTTCTTCTTTTTCTTCTTTTACATCTATGGTGTAGCTCTCGTGCGAGCAAAGAGACGCACTCTCAAGGTTCACCGGAGAAACATGTTGACGCGCATCCGAAGGCATGCCCATGTCCTCACTAGGGCCTCGAAATAGCTACATACCCCAGATCTTCTCTCTCGTCCCATAGCAGCTGTGCGCCAATCCAGACAGAACTGTTCCTCTCGATCAGCGGTTTGCTACAAGTGCAGCTTACGTCAGCGGAGAACGACCTTTGCTGTTTGTCAGCTTTGTTGTTTCGTGTGGCTAATTTTGCGCGTTTCCACGTGACAGAATAAAGCATCATGTAGGTTTTGCAAGCAGTCGATACTGCTTGTGCGGTGTCTTCACTTCTCAGTCACCAGCCAAGAGGCTGTGATCCCGGGGTCATTTGCATGCTGTTGAGTAAGAAATGAACTGGCTGCTTTGAGATTAAACAATGCGCGAGCTTTGGACCAAAGCACAACGGTAAATGTTGTTTGTGAACCCTTCATTTCGCGCAGCGTTCCCGTCAACATCGAGCGAACGCATTTCAACAAGGCAGCTTGCGGCCGCTGGTCAAGCAATGGGATGCTGTAGTTCACATGCATTGGCTGAAGAGGTCGGCTGGAGTTCTACTGGCGACACGACCGGGATACTTGGAACTCCGTTGCAGCGTAACATAAGGCTATACCAAACAGTACAGTGTTGGACCACATGGAGGGGGTTTTAGACAGTTTTAGTCAAGGCTGCAGCTGAATTATGCTCATAGTGATGACAAGCTCGCTTCCTGTGTTCATCTCATCGTCCCCAGATGTCATGCAGGGTAACACTAGTGATTGCCACCGTATGGGTGGTGGACGCCGAAAAGTTGCGGTCGGCTTAACGATGCCGTTATCTGCGCCTCCTTGAGCGGGGTGTGAGCTGGTTTCTCAGCTTTCCATGCCTAGCGCCACTATTGCCCTGTGACACGTCTGGATGCGCGACTGGCTCGTGCTGGTGCGGTGCTGTCGGGTGAATGTGGAGGCGTGCTCCGGCGCCGCCAGGGTATCCGCCACGTAAAAAAGCGCGTTGGGGCGACGCGGACATGGTGATTCTGTTGCACGACTGCGAGAAAATTTGCTTTCTTGCAGGTACTCAAGTTCTGCTGGTACTCGCCACAGAAACGTAGCCTTGTACATGGGGAAATTATTGCGACGAACCCTTGTCGTCGCTACGATCCAATCATATGTCCACCAAAGGCACAGCTATCTTGTTCGACGCAACAGGCGACAGTTCCGAATCCACCAATACGCGTCAACTTCTATTCGACTGAATCCGCATTCTCACCCATTTATGCACCTGGCGCCTCAATGGATCTTGCCTGTGCCTGGGCGTAGTGTGGGTAGATAGGTTCAGGAGATGCTTTGTAAAATTTGCAGGTGGCTGTTGTGGTGCAGCTCCACTCTACTAAGTGCTGCAACGGGCGTGTGGTGCTATTTTCTTGGTGTTGGTGGCTTGTTGCTTTCCCCTGGCGAGTACGTAGTAAGCGGACATCCTCGGCCTCACTCCCACTTGCCTGAAAAGGAAAGAAACTAATTTATCATGCATCAATGTGCATGCCCCCAACAATGCAAGTATCATCCATGCAATTGCCTTGCGTATTCGGCAGCAGCTCAGACGAGGGCTTGCAAAAACACTGCTGGAAACATATCCGTTGGTACGGATCCCTGGCAGGCCCGTACCAATTTCCCATCGATGTGGTACGCACATCCAGGCATCTACATGATTCTGTCTGTAAATCTTGCATCGCTCTAACGGATTCGTGCAGGAAGAGACAGGTCGTCTTGACAAGTTGAACCACTGCTTCCTCCTGGCGCGTGGACACAAAGCTTTCTCATATCCCGTACGGTGTGGCACGCCAGACCGCCCAACCCGTGTGCTAGATCTTGGAACAGGGACGGGTATTTGGGCCATTCAAGTGGCCGAAACGTACGTTTTCACCTGCTTCTATATTACTTGCTAATTCAACAGGCAGGTTCCTCCCCGAGTCTCAGGTCTTCGCAGTTGATCTTCACAAATGGCAGCCTGCTTTGTTGGTCGGCACTCCCCGCTACTTGAGGCCATAACCGCTGACTGACGACAGCATTCCCAAAAATCTGCATATCGTACAGCTCAATGTCGACAAGCCTGACTGGTCACCGCTTCCAACGGGTTTTGATCTAGTACACATGAGGCTCCTTCTTGGCAGCCTTCACAGCGAGTCGTGGGCAGACATCTATCAAAAGGCATTTAAGTAAGTCTGCTCCAGTGAATGCGGCGTGGCATTCGGACGTTCTAACGTAATATGGAATAGTCACACGGCCCCTGGCGGGTATTTTGAGCAGACAGAAATTGATTGGGAGCCTCGGTGGGAAGGGGAGATACCAAAAAACTCAGCCCTACTCGAATGGTCACGGGAATTCCTGGATGGTATGGATCAGTTTCAATGCAACGCGAGAATGGACAGTGAAACTGTGCAGCGCATGGCAACAGAGGCTGGTTATACCGAGTTTAAAGAGAGTGTCTTTCGCTGTTGCGTCAACCCATGGTCCAACGATGAGAAAGAGAAGGTGGTGGCCAAGTGGTTCAACCTGT